>CM077162.1:14031598-14096879 GCA_039583875.1 Platanthera guangdongensis
TCCTCCATTCCAAGCCTACTACTACCTACACCCTTGTTCTCCGGCTGACTGGGTTCTAGAGTTCCAGCATTTTCCTTTTTCCTGATCCTCACGGGCTATTTGAAGGAAGAATGTGCTTGGGCCTTGAAATATTTTCGTGAAGGTGAAGGTGAAAAACTGAAAACCCTATTTTCCCTCATCTCGGGAAGTTCTATATTTTCTACCTCAAATTGATTTGAGATGCAATTTAATGTTGTGTTTTTGCCTTGAAATTGATTTGTATGTTGTGTTTCTTTCGGATAAAATCTTGATGAATCGATCGTTGATCGGTGGATTAGAGCTGAAATTGATTTGTAATATTGATTCTTGCAAGGTGCAACTGCTGATCCAGCCAACCAAGTCTCTTTTCTTCCCTTCATCATCACTTTCAGGAATCATTCTATATTTTTTAATGAAATGTATTTTTTTAACAATAACGCTTAAGTATTTTAAGTCATTTGAAAAATCAATCTCTTCAAGTAAAGTCTGCATAATGATGATGAGTTACAATTAACTAATAAAGTAGTCAGATTGAAATTGATATGACAGATCTTCCGTCAGATCCTTGTTCTCGGATTCGTATTTCGATTATCTTGTTTGAACAACGTGATGAGATTAGGTGTTATTATTTGTTAAAAGGAGTTCATCAACCTTGAAATCATATATTTCCAAAAACAAATTTTGTCAAAAAGAAAGAAGGTTTAAGACCGCTTGGTTTGAGCAATTCCCTTCATGGTTGAGTATAACATAAAAAGATACTGCATTCTGTCTATTTTGTTATCTCTTTAAGTAAGTTATGAGACAACAATCGGGAGGTGATATTATTGTCACTGAAGGATTTTAAAATTGTAAAGACGCATTATCAAAATTAAAGAACACATTGAAAGTCGAATAACATTCATAATAAAGCGTCAATGAAATGCAATAATTTAATGAATCAAAGACAACACCTTAAAGTTAGTTTACAAAGACAAAGAGATCAAAATAAAAAGGATTATAAACTCGAGTGACAACAATCATTAATATTTGCATTGGATTTTTTGATTAGACAAGGTTTGACATTTCATGAGAATGATGAGTCAGAAAAGTCATCTAATCAAGAGAATTTTCTTGAGCTCAACCATCTGTTATAGAGACGAATACATAATTACTTCTTTGCATTGCATGTTTAAATCCAAATAATACATTTTCAAGTTATGATAACAAAAGCGAAACGTCTTGCAGAATTTTATCAATCAGATTTTTCCATTTTGAATAATATGGAACTTGATAGCCATTGAAAATATTTATTATTGATGTAAATCTAACATTGACTTTTGACAATTAAATGGGATTGACGATCTTGCAAAGAAAATGGTAGAAAAAGAGAATGATATCTTATATCCATTGATTATATGGCTAGTAAAGTTGACATTGATTTTATCAGTTGCAACTGCTACTATCGAAGGAGAATTTCAATAATAAAACATTTTGAAGAATCGTTTACACAATCGAATGAGAAAATTTTTAATGAATAACTATTTTAGTTCTTCTTGTTGGTGTTGTATGAGGATTTTGGACTGCTGCAGCATGCTAAATGATACTAGAGTTTTGCTCTATTACTGTTTTCCTACTCTTTTCCTATTCTGATCATTTGGGGGCAATTATTGGTGTAATTGGTCATGTAGCTGAGCTACTATGGTTTCAATTCTATTTTAAGTTAATTTAAATGGCCTTCATATAGATGGGGGTCCATTGGTCCTGTACATATATCTCATGCTAGTGACCGTGGAGGGCTATTTGAGTCTCGCGTTCAAATTTTCACGTCACATTTTTCTACCTTGAGCAACCTTTAACCAGTCTAAGTCAACCCTAATGGTCATCGTCAGAGCTCCAATGAGATGCAACCCTGATAATATTGACCCTTGATGATACGATTCTTAAACAGATATCACAAATGATGACATCTCAAGGAAATATGGCTATGACATGGGTCATGACACTGGAAGGAAAACGTAACGGTGAGATTTAATGCTACGTTATGCAAAAAATTTCATATTTATAAATTATATTTATTTATTTTATAATAATTCTTATTATAAATTTTTCAATATATTAATATTTTATAATGTTATGCAGGAAATTTCATTTTTTTGAAAAAACGTGGTGATCTTATGTTCTGAAGTGTTCTTATGTTTTTAAGAGTCGACGAGAACAATTATAATGATTAGTATTTCTTTACACTTATTATTTTACTTTAATATTTATGTTTTAAATTATATTTCTTATTATTGTATCTTTTTAGACTTTTTAAAATGTTTGATCTCCCTTAAAAAAAGTTTTTGGCTCTTGTCTTGAGCAGACTTGGGGGAGCAAAGTGCAACCTTGCACTTTACTGTAAAGTGGAGGCATCCAACGGTTGTGTGGATACCTGCACACATCTCAAAGCAAGTACATCTCAACTTGCTTTGAGATATGTGCGGGCATCCAACATGAACAGTTAAATGCCCATACTTTACGATAAAGTGCAGCGCTTACCTCCCCAAACCCGCCTTGGACAGATTTTTCCTGTAAAGGGAAACATCACCGCACATTAATTCCCAAAGGAGTAGAATCCAAAATCCAAACTGCCTGCGGTATCATTCTGACTCCCTGTGGGTGTGAGTTTAATATGATGTAGATTTTTCTCCAGCTCCCACCCAATCCAGATAAAAAACGTCCTCGATAAAACAGAGTATTTACTCTCCTTGAAGAAGAACTCCACTTCTCCTTCTTTCCTCTGCTCCAACTGCAAACCAGCCATCAGCCATGGACGAAGTATGGAAAGACATTGCCTTCTCCAACCTCCCACACGAACTCTACCCGCGGCAAACTCTCTCAACCGCAGCCCCACCTCCGAAGCCCCCTTCTCCGGCCTCATCCTCCAAGATTACGTCCCCGGAGCTTTCGGAGAACCACCGAACCCCTTTCCCTGCTCTGTCGCCCTCCGGCAAGACCATTCGCCTCCCTCGCCACCCTTCGGACCCCGGTGAGCAATAATGACAGCGAAATTTGAAGTCCCCAAGTACGACGGCAAAATTGACTTTGGTCTGTGGCAGAAACGGGCCAAAGCGGTTCTCGTCCAGCAAGGTCTTCATAAGGCTCTCCTCGGAAAGGAGAAGTCTGGAAGAAGGACGACGAGTGGGATGAGCTAGATCTGAAGGCCATCAGCACAATCCAGTTGTGCTTGGCCGATGAGGTTATGTATAATGTAGTCGATGCTGAGACTACAACGGATCTGTGGAAGAAGTTAGAGCAGCTTTATATGTCAAAATCCCTCACGAATAAGATGTACGTAAAGAAACAACTTTACAGCTTGAGGATGTCGGACATCACTCCGCTTCTTGATCACATGAATGCGTTTAATAAACTTATCTCTCAGTTGCGTAGTATGGACATTAAGGTCGAGGAGGAAGACCAGACTCTTCTCCTATTGTCTTCATTGCCGAAGTCCTTCGATCATCTGGTCACCACGATCTTGTATGGGAAGGACACCCTGAAGATGGAAGAAGTGATGACAACGCTGCTCTCGAACGAAACGAGAAGCAAGTCGAGCCCTAGAGCCGACGGGGGCCTATTCGTGAAGAGCAAGGACCCCACCCGGGGTAGATCGAGAGAAAAGGGAAGGAGGAAGACCGACCTAGATTTAAGTCCGGGGGCAGGAATACAAAATGCACTACTGCAAGGAGGAGGGGCACTGGAAGAATGAGTGCCCGAAGAGGAAGTTTAGAGAACAGACACATGAGCCACATCAGGCTGCGGTGGCATCCGAGGATGAGAACGACGCCGACGTTCTTCATATTTCACCCAGCGGTGAGACCACAGAATCCTGGATCATGGATACAGGATGTTCGTTCCACATGTGCCCGAACATTGAATGGTTTCTCCAGTATTAGGCACTGTGGAGGTGGTCGTGTTCGGATGGGGAACAGGTCAGAGTGCAAGATATCTGGAGTCGGGAGCATCAGGATTAGGATGTTCGATGGAGTGGTTAGGATCCTCACCGACGTTCGGTATGTGCCCGAGTTGAGGAAGAGCTTGCTTTCTCTAGGCACTCTGGAGGCTGCCGCGGGTATTCTTATACCGGCAACGGCGGATATTTGGAGGTCAGGAGAGGCGCGCAGACAGTTTTGAGAGGAGAGCGTTCTGGATCGCTCTATAGACTGATTGGCACCACGATTGCCAAGGGAAATGCGAGGAGAGAGGTCACACCGTCTCTCGAGCTTCAGGATACGGTAGCGTATGCATTTCAGACGATCTCCTCAGATCGCGGTTCCTTCGATAGAACTTTAGAATGCAGAGATCGTTCTCAGCGAAAAGCTAGGAAGGACCAGCGGAGGAGCGGGGCAGGATTCGTGGCTAGGGCGTGTGCTCGGAGAGAGGACCTTGGCGGAGGTAGAATCTTCGCAGCCGTAGAGGAGACGGGTAGAGAGTCATCTCAGGAGTACCCAGACACCGCAAGGGGAGCCATCTGGCTCAGGAGTCCCACCAAGAAACTCAGGTTTACTCAGAAGAAGGTGGAGCTGCACAGTGGTGTGCGCCATCAGGAGTCGAGGGAGTTCACTGGAGGTGGAGGTGTGGAGTTGCGGGAGATATCTACGGAGGAAAATGTTACGAGCATGCGAGAGAAATCAGTGAGAGAAGTCAAGTTCAAGAGCGGTCTTGACTTGACTCAGACTGATGCATGTTGATCGTGAGGACCCCAGGGAGAGGGGGCTTGTAGTCGCCAGTAGGGGAGATCCAGGTTGGAGGTTCAGATACGTTTATCAATAACCTTAGGCGTCTTTGGATTGCTCTCCCTTTAATGGGGATATTTGGGGTCGTGATTAGATCCCTCCATGCACTCGTCAATAATAGTTGGAGGACATAGTAAATATATATACAAATTGGTTTTTAGTTATTGAAATAATGTATTATTTTTTATAATAATGAATTTTGCTTTGCTGCAAAATTGAGCATGGCTCATTTTGGAAATGCATTTTGTGCAAAAATCCTAACATAATATTAGCATAATACACCAATATTTATTTTGGGCGCCCTAAAAATGGCAAAAAATATAGTATCTACCAATTCTTTTATTCCAATTAGTAAAAGGGATCTTGAACTAAAAAAAAAGACTTAGAAGCTAAAAGAAGGTATCCCGTTCAATTTCAAGAATTGACTTCATTGATATTCCTGGTATAGTAGATGCTATCACACATACAGTCATACTCGATTCAATGATATTGTTTGATCTTAAAGAAGATCTTCTATAATTTTGCACGTGAGGACAGAGGGGTTATTTCTTGGTTTCACCAAATCATCAATAACTTGATTATTTTTAAATAATAGTAGATAGAAACGCGCTCGTAAGGAGTCCTATTGAAACAAAGAAATACATGCATGCCTACCATCCGCACCAGAATAGATAGAGTTTTCCGACCAGTGGAGGAAGACCCCCTAATGATAAGAGACATATGGCTGAAGAGAGAGAGAGCCAAAAAAGAACCTTTCGGGTATATTTCTTGTACGTATGCCAAATGATATAATGCAAGCAAAAGTTTCCAGATGCATTGCCTTGACTCACCTAGTCATAAGGAGTTCTTGAAGCCCTTCACACATAAAAAGTTGTACCTGGGAATTACAATGTAAATTCATTGACGCTCCACACATAAATTTGAACTCAATGGAGGAAGAAATCGCAAGTGTATACCGAATTGAATCAAAAAAAAGATGAAAACTCACCAGCGTATTGATCCACACAGGGGCGGTATCGGTTGGAGGAAGGCGGCGGTGCGATCTACACGGGGGCGGATGCGGCCCGAAAAAGGCTTGAGTGGCTAGAGGGAAGGGCTGAGCAACACTGGTTCGTTGATGACTTCAATCACTTCGCTGGCAGAGAAAAAGGGCGACCTGGGTGGATGAGGTTGCGAATGATGCGTGCTTGCGAAGAACAGGGAGGATGAGGTTGCGGCGCGAGCGTCCCCTGAGAAATGATAAGTGCAAGGAAGTTGCATTGGTATTGCTGGCAGGGGCGGACGACCCACCTTGAAGCGAGTGTGGGCGGCGATCCACACTCATTTTTTTTAAAAGTTTAATAGTATGTCACGGTTAAAACCGTGACAAATACTTTATTTTTTAAAAAATAACAGTATTAGTTACGATTTAAACCGTGGCTAATACCTTATTTTTAAAAAAATTACTTATATTAGTCACGGCTTAAACTATAAACCGTGACTAATATTCTATTTTTTAAATAATAACTGTATTAGCCACGGTTTAAACGATGACTAATACGATATTCTTAAAAATTTATAGTATTAGTCACGATTTAAACTGTTGCTAATACCCTATTGTTCAAAAAAAAATAGTATTAGACATGGTTTAATAGTATGAATCAAACAATTTTTAAGTCTACTCACACTGAAAAAATTTTCTGCGTCCGCCACTGAATTTACTAGTGTTTTTTGGTAGCCTCATTTTAGGATTTTCATTTTTGAATCACGTCATAATTGATTGTAAGATGTTTGCGGTGGATTTTTAATTCACTCACGCTATTCGCAGACATCAATATTTCCGATTTTGAAGCACGGAGCTCCGGCTCTCCTACGATCAACCACTATAATGCATGTAAGACTCTTAGTGTCCCACATGATAGTACTCCGATCACGACATTGCTCTAGCGTGACGACACTCCCGTTACTTGCAAACTCCCGAGCACTATACTCTGCTCATCACTCATTTTTTCCGTATGCACGAGTTTTGCGAGCAACGAGAAGAATATAATTTTATTTTAGGTAAGTGACTTTCGGTATATGACAACACATTTTTTTAAAAATTAAAGAAAAAACACATAAATTAAAGTAATTTAAAAATTCAGTAACACAAAAGAGTAAAATTAGAAAGTTGAATGTTTCACCAAAAGTGTTATTTCTTTTTAATAACAAGAGTGACAAGAAGCCCCTACATCTAATCACGACAGTACCTTGACTGTGATAGGTTCCGGACTCCGCCTATATTAATTATTTAATGTAGTTTAAAATAAATATAATATTAATTAATTAATGTTATACAACACTTTTTATTTTGTTTTAAAAATCTTCATTCTAATGCATATTTTATCATGCATTTTAAATAAACTTTAACAAATTTGATTGGTTTGATGATATTTTTTTGAAATTATTGTTGATATGTCCAATGATAATTTTTTTTGAATAGACCTCTAATATGTCTAACAATAACCTAATATAGAAATTATTTGAAATTATCATGATTTTTGTTGTGCTAATAATTAATATCTTAAATAGGTATCCTCCTAACAATATTTTATAAATATTTATCGGACCAAATTCATTTAAAAAATAGCTTTGAGATTTTTTTTTAAAAAAGTTCCAAAATCCTAGAGGGCCTGGATTAATAAAGGGATTTGCCCCTCTTGGGGGCTAGCTCTCTTGCAAGTTCCGGCCCCTGCTCCACCTTCTTCTTCCTTTCCTCTGTTCCAACTCCCAACCCAGCCATGGAAGAAGTATGGAAAGACATCGCCCTCTCCAGCCTCCCACACGAACTCTCCCCGCCACCCCCCTCTATCGACCGCCACCCCACTACCGACGGCTCCTTATCCGGTCTCATCCTCCAAGATTACCTCGCCGGAGCTTTCGGAGAGCCGCCGCAACCCCGCCACAACTCGCTGGAACAGCTCCCTTTGCCCCCTTGCTTGCTCTCCCTCCGACCCGACCATTCCGCCTCCCTCCCCACCCAGCCAAACCTCACTGCGGAGCAGCCTTCGGCTAATGCCATTGCCGGCTGGGATCGCCGGCAGAAGAGGATAATTAAAAACAGAGAATCGGCGGGACGGTCCAGAGCCAGAAAGCAGGCATCTTTACGGCCTCTCTGTTTTCCAAAACTAATAGTAAATCCAATGTTTGTGTTTTCTTTAGAAAATCTCTCTGTTTTTTTGCCATTTTGAAAGGCTTACACGAACGAGCTTGAGATGGAGATCGCTCAGCTCGCGCAGGAGAACGCCGCCCTGAAGAAGGAGCAGGAGGAGGTAACGAAGCTCAACCTATTGTTTGTTTAATATGTAAATGGATCAAAAAAAAATCTGTTTTTTCATTACTTTTCAAGCAGAGCCAACTAGTTTTAGAACAGAGTGACAGATTTCTTCAGTCTGTAAAGCTTGATTTGATAATCGATTAATTGTTGGTTTGACTGGTGTCATGCTGTTCTAGCTAAAGGCGGCAATGGCGGGTCAGATGGTGTCTCAGGTGCCGACCAAAGGGAAGTTGAAGCGAGGCTCCAGCGCCCCATTTTGAGGAGGAAGACGACGGAACGCTGGTTCTTTTTTTTCTTGGCGATGATTAACAGCAATCCGTTGTTGGCTAGTCAGCACATCAAAATCTCATAATTTTTCACATCTTTCTGAAATATGCTTTTATACATGTAATTTTAGGAAAAATGTTCAACACAAAAGTTGTTGATCTCGTCGAGATCTACAACTTTCGTGTGATTACTTTTCATAAAAATACATGTACAATGTGTACTTTGAAAACATGCCCAGACTTTGCGCCTTTCAGAAATACGTCTTGTACATGCAATTTCAGGAAAAGTGTTCAACACGACAGTTGTAGATCTCGTCGAGATCTACAACTTTCGTGTTGAATACTTTTCGTGAAATTGCATGTACAAAACGTATTTCGAAAAAGAGCGAAAAATTATAAGATTTTAGGGTACGACTAGTCAATAACGAATTGCGATTAACAAACGTCTTTTTCTTTCTTTCTTCCTTTCTCGGTTGAAAATAGTATGTACATATGAAGAATGTTTGCCACCTCTCTTGATATTTATATTCAGTCAATTTTGTCCTACCATCACAGTAACTAGACCTAATTGTTAGCGGGGGATGCCCTATTTGCGGGCGGTGTTCGACGACTCAGATGTTTATGTGTGCCCACGGTCGATCTTCGGGCGATTTAATGACTGTTATTCAGTGGCTTCACGTGTCCGCCCCTTGTCTGGTTGCCCGAGCTGCACATGTTTCTATTGTGCTATTTTGAGCTTCGAGTCTTGCCGTTTATGTGTACCAGTAGGTGACTAATGAGTGTGCCAACCTTGTCATCGCCCGGGGGGATTCCTCTTGCTCCGAGGAGAATCTCTCAAATGAGGTTAGAAATCTTATTAGAGATGATCGTGAAATGCGTTTGCATGAGAGAGCTCGATAGTTAAATTCTCGCTCTATTTCTATCAAAAATATTTAATCTAATTGTTGATAATGAATGTGAATTCATAATTTTTATAGAGTCAACTAATTACACATAAAAACAAGTCTTTAGGATAAGTAGAATACACCGATAAGATTGGGCTGTGTAAAAATACAATACGTATTTTGGTCGGGTTCCTAACAACCATAGACACTGTAGATCGCTTGTAGAAACCAACTCTCGACTCTCGTCTGTCGCCGCAATGAAAAATGAGTTCGCGCACCATACTCCTAGTATGATCAGCGCACAAAAAATTCTCCCTCAACAATGTGACAACAGTCAACTCGTCGTCACAAGCTGACTATGAACTCGATCAAGATCTTCTCTGAGTTCCCACATCTCTATACATAGGCTCACCCATGGACGAGTGACGCATAAGAAGTCACTAACAATGACCCTCCAAACCCAAGTAACAAAAAGATGATCTCCCTCTCCGTCTGTGTAATGATCCGGTCCTTTAGGCCAAGTGTCGCTACAGGGCTGCAACCCGCACACTCCAATGCCATCTCTGCGCCACCGGGCAACGCCAGGTTGTTGGCGCAAGGTTTCGGACCCGCAACCCTTTAATAAGGTCTCAATCGGAGAGCTCATCACCAATTAAGCAGCTCAATTGGTGATGAGCTCTCCGGTTGAGAGTTTATTAAAGGGTTGCGGGTTCGAAACCTTGCGCCAACATCCTGGCGTTGCCCTGTGGCGCGGAGATGACGTTGGAGTGTGCGGGCTGCAACCCTGTAGCGACACTTGACCTAAAGGACCGGGTCATTACAACAAAGTGGAGAGCTCATCACCAACTGAGTTATTGAGTTCTCGAGAAATACATTGATTTCTCGAGAAATACATTGATTTCTCGAGAAATACATTTATTTCACATTGATTTTTCAAGAAATACATTGATTTCTTGAGAAATCCAATGTATTTCTCGAGAAATCCAATGTATTTCTCGAGAAATCCAATGTATTTCTCGAGAAATTGTTTTCAACCTGCACGTTTCGCGAATTTTCGGATTCCATTTTGAGGGTCAAAATGGTGCCAAATAAAAAAATGGTTATCATGAAATTTGTTCGTCTTGACGAGATCTACAACTTTCATGTTGATCACTTTTTAATTAGAATCCATCTTAAACCTCTAATCTTGTTTCCCGCACGTTTGCATTTAAGCTAAGAATATTTGATGTTTAACCATTAATATTTTCTTAATATTATATATATGCATGTGTATATATATATATATATATATATATATATATATATATATATATATATATATATATATATATATATATATATATATATACCACTATAAAAGAAATATAAACTCATGAGTTCGGAATTAGAATAGCGTCTGATCATGGATTGATAATTCTGCTGCCTTCTGATCAAGCTCAATCAAACCGCACCCTCTCTCCACATTTTATTAGGTCTGCTAAATCTACTACTAGGGTGTCCTAAACCTATGTAAAATTACGACTTTGTCCTATATAATGCATAAAATACTTCAAGCTCGAGTTAGCCACAACCTGCAGCATGCCCACCCCAGCCCGAGCTCACCCGATAGCAGCAACACTTCAACAAGCCTAGCCAGGTATGCTTTATATACTTAAAATTACAAACTAAATAGGCGGTGTGAGACTATTAAAAATAACAATATAAAATGCGCACCCATTGATAATCAAACCACATACCTCCTATCTGAAGGCACGTTCCTTAATCATTGTAACATGGAAGTTTTTTTGTTAAACTTCTGACGTATATTATATTTAATACACTTTGTACAACCTTGAACTCGCAGGAGGAAACTCAAAGAAAGGTGCTGAGTTAGGCGCGAGAGGATTGCAGAGGGGAGTAGGACCATATGGTTAACTCACCGATACTCTAAAGAGACAAAGTATAATAGGCGAGATGGGAGCATCGGAGTAGGCGAGAAGGCTCTCGCGGCGTATGTTTGCCTCTTGTGGCAAGAGGGCTCTTGAGGCGTATGCTGGCCTCTTGTGGCGAGACGGAGTACTCGCACGGCGGGGGACTCGCGAGGCGAGCTGATAGGCTCCTCTCGCCCGCCAAGTATTTTCTCACTCACCATATGGGGAAAAGACGTTTTTTACTTTCCTACCCCAAGTAGGGGTTTTACTCTTTTACCACAGGTAATTTTACCATTTTACCCTTTAGGGTCTGCGTATAACCCTTCATAACAGCGGAGTTTGGATATTGGTAGACCCAGCCCAGGGTATTTTGGTAATTTCAGGTCGGTTCAGTTTGGTTATTGACAAGTCAAACTCAGAGGCTTATAAATACACCGATAAGATGTCTTGAAGAGGAGGAGGCTGACGAACTTTTTCTTCTTCCTCCAAGACACCTAGCTCAGTACTGGCTAGGGAGGGGAAGAACTTCTAATTCTTTCGGGTAAGAGGTGAGACCTCCAAGCTGAAACCCACGGTCAGTTTTTAGTTGCAAGACTCACTTCAAAAAACTGACCGTGGGCTACTAGCTTCAACATTTTTGGTGTTGTGAGCGTGGACCGCAGCCTACACAGAAGTATCTTGAACTACTTCATGACGGGAGATCTCAGAGAAGGAGACGGGGACAGACCCCCGATAACTTCTCAAATAGAAGTTATTTTGTGCTTTAAATACTACTTTTTGATGAAAAGATTTAGCAAATTTGTATAAAAAAGTATTGTATTTAAATATGTTTACATCTTTTAAAATTGAGGGTATTAATATCATTTCAATATGTTTTTATCATAGGAAACCCGAAGTATTCACCTCGATGCGGCATGGGTCAAGTACACGGGAAATTTAGGAAGATGTTACAACATTATTGCAACAGTTTTGGGGCTGTTTGGTGCAGATTTTTCAAACAACAAAAAAATTTGTTATAACAAATTTCTGCAGTTCAGAAAATTTGTTATAACAAGTTGCGGAAATTCAAATTTTGAATTCTGAATTCCTTCATATTTTTGACAGTTTCAAGTGCATAGATGACAACCTTTTAGCAATTAAAATGTTCTTTTTAGAGGGGAGGAGTATAAAGAGGGGGTGTGAGAGAGAAAATGGATTTGCTTCATAATTTTGAATTCCTACAACTAGATATAGGTTTTAGGAGAAGAAGAGAAGAAGGCTTTACTGGATCTTCATCAAGAAGGAAATAGAGGGGATTTTCCTGCGTTGTTTAGATCTATAAATATCATGATTAGTAAGATCTTTCTAATTTGTTTCGGTATTTCTACAAACATGAACTAGTTCTCTAAGTTTTGTATTTTGAAAGTACTTTATTCTATGTGATGAGATCTTTGTTTTTATTTTAATTTATGAGAAGATTGATGTGATTTCTTTATTTAGTTGATGATCTTGTGGTAACACTTTCAGATTAATTGTTTCATTCGATGCTTCATTTCTAGATTTGAGAGAGGAGAATTGTGAGTGTTTGAATGAAACATATTTTACTACATGACGAGATTCAAGAGAAGAGTCATGTAAATTTTTAACCAAAGTTTTCAGATCGTTTTACTGCGCTTCGAGATTCGAGAGAGGAGAGACGTAAGTGTATCATCAACTCGATATAGCGGAAAGGGAGAAAGAGATTTCACCTTTCTGTTGGCAACTTTGATTTTTATTATTAATCGTATTCTTTGTTCGCCTGAGTTAGAGATGACAAGTGAACAAGTGGTATAGTGATTTCCGATATTGAGAGATACAGATCTCTACCTTAAAATCGTTGCAGGAAAGTACACTTGAATTTCTCATAAACATCTTCTTTTAATCCATCATTGTTGAGAACCAAGTCCAGCGGGATTGGGTGTGTGTGGGACCGCATATTTGTGCTTCCCCATCGCGTTCCAGGTCTGGGTGTTGACCCCGGTGGGCCCCCCGTGTGGCGGAATATCCCCGCCATCCCGTGGATGGATTAGTCCCACATTGCCTGCAGCGGGTGGTCCTTGTGTTTATGTACCCTCGTCCCGCCTTCCTACTACCTCGGGGTTTTGGGAAGATGTGGAAACCACCCGTCACCACACATCTTCCCAAAACCCCGAGGTAGTAGGAAGGCGGGACGAGGGTACATAAACACCAAGGACCACCCGCTGCAGGCAATGTGGGACTAATCCATCCACGGGATGACGGGGATATTCCGCCACACGGGGGGCCCACCGGGGTCAACACCCAGACCTGGAACGCGATGGGGAAGCCCAATATGCGGTCCCACATACACCCAATCCCGCTGGACCTTGGTTCTCAACACACCCCCGCAGCGGGATGGCTCTGATACCATGTGGAAACCACCCGTCACCACACATCTTCCCAAAACCCCGAGGTAGTAGGAAGGCGGGACGAGGGTACATAAACACCAAGGACCACCCGCTGCAGGCAATGTGGGACTAATCCATCCACGGGATGGCGGGGATATTCCGCCACACGGGGGGCCCACCGGGGTCAACACCCAGACCTGGAACGCGATGGGGAAGCCCAAATATGCGGTCCCACACACACCCAATCCCGCTGGACCTTGGTTCTCAACACACCCCCGCAGCGGGATGGCTCTGATACCATGTGGAAACCACCCGTCACCACACATCTTCCCAAAACCCCGAGGTAGTAGGAAGGCGGGACGAGGGTACATAAACACCAAGGACCACCCGCTGCAGGCAATGTGGGACTAATCCATCCACGGGATGGCGGGGATATTCCGCCACACGGGGGGCCCACCGGGGTCAACACCCAGACCTAGAACGCGATGGGGAAGCCCAAATATGCGGTCCCACACACACCCAATCCCGCTGGACCTTGGTTCTCAACACACCCCCGCAGCGGGATGGCTCTGATACCATGTGGAAACCACCTGTCACCACACATCTTCCCAAAACCCCGAGGTAGTAGGAAGGCGGGACGAGGGTACATAAACACCAAGGACCACCCGCTGCAGGCAATGTGAGACTAATCCATTCACGGGATGGCGGGGATATTCCGCCACACGGGGGGCCCACCGGGGTCAACACCCAGACCTGGAACGCGATGGGGAAGCACAAATATGCGGTCCCACACACACCCAATCCCGCTCCGCTGGACCTTGGTTCTCAACACACCCCCGCAGCGGGATGGCTCTGATACCATGTGGAAACCACCCGTCACCACACATCTTCCCAAAACCCCGAGGTAGTAGGAAGGCGGGACGAGGGTACATAAACACCAAGGACCACCCGCTGCAGGCAATGTGAGACTAATCCATCCACGGGATGGCGGGGATATTCCGCCACACGGGGGGCCCACCGGTGTCAACACCCAGACCTGGAACGCGATGGGGAAGCCCAAATATGCGGTCCCACACACACCCAATCCCGCTGGACCTTGGTTCTCAACAATCATTATAGGCTTAAAAAATCAAAATACAAGACCGTCTTCCCCAAAATTTGATAAAAAGTAATTTTAGAAAGTATTAGTAATTTTTCTTTAAAATTTTGTTTATCTTTAAACTCATTCAAATCATCTAACTTGGATTTAAAAAAAGTACTAGCTAGTATTTGTGAGCTTTAGATTAATCATCTCTCCGTGGGAACGATCTTCACTCACTCTTTATTATTTGATCCGACACGTGCACTTGCATAATTTACGAATACCTATTTCGGGCGTATCAAGTGTTTGGCACCGTTGTCGGGGAAGTGCAACTGATCTATTGTTCTATTTTCTTGCAATATTAGTAAACCCTGAATATTTAAAGATTAAGTTTTTTTATTTTTATTTTTATTTGTAATGTTGTACAGTGCATGTCATTTTTTTAGAATTCCTAAATAGTAATTTTTTGTTTTATTTTATCCTAATTTATTTTAAAAGTTTATTAAGCAGGTTATTCGTGTCTGAAATAATTTGTGTATTTTGTTTTTGCAAAGAAAAGTTGATTTTATTCTATCATCATTCTTTCCAAATAAAAAAAATGTATACACATATGACATGCAAGTGGTGTAGTTCGTTTAGTCATACTACTGATGCGTGTTACATTGGGACTGCTGGATATCAATCGTGGCTCGCAAAACATAAAAAATATTTAGGTCCTCAATATTGTGCGACAAATCATTATAATTTTATGTCCCCACGTCAAATGGTTCCTCGACCTTATGACCCAACTCCTTGGCTGTCGAATAGTAATTTTAGGAAGTATTTATTTTGTCATAGTATGAATCACGTTTTGAAGGATTGTGTCACATATAAAAGAGAGAGAGAGAGAGAGAAAAATTACGAATTGGGCATCCAGACCATATCTACTGATGTAGTACCACCATTTTTGTTTGAGACTATTGCAGATAAGCCTCATATAATTGTGAGCCCATATATAAATATTGATGCATCACCTCCTCATCCAAAATCATCACATAGTTTTGATCCACCCGCAAAGGAACCTGAACATATATTTTCTGAATTAAATATTAATGATGTTCCTCAATCTTCTTTGCAAAACATTTCTACGCCTATGTTTATCGATCCAGACGAAGATTGTGCGCAGGGTGAGGATCCAGAACCCGAGGTTACGCCAAAGTGGGACAAATATATTGATCTCTCAGATGGAGGAAATGATTCTTTGGAGCATGATGACGCATCAAGGTGGGATGAAGAGGATATCCTTTCTGTTGAGGAGGTTTACACATCTTCATTAGATGAGAAGGTTCAACTCACCACCGAGACCCTTGAGTTCTCGAGTCCCCCTTGTTATGATGACTATGAGACCGACATCGATCAATTTTTAGAACCTGCTGGGAGTGAAACCAGGATCACTTTCATGATTAGAGTTTATTTATGTCTTTCCTCTATTTTATTTCCTAACCCCCTTACAATATCTGAGCTTGTGAGTGTTGATTTGTCACAGGCACTCAAAGAGGGCATATATCATTATGTTCAAGTTAATGAGGAAAACATCACCTTATGTGAGGAAGTTCATTCCTCCTCCATAGGAGAAGCCTCATTCATTCTCTTTTCTCCTGACAGCCTTTTTATTGATGATGATACCTTGTTGGGCAAAGATATATATTTTGGTGAGATGGGTGAGGAGCACTCTTCCACCTCTTCTTACTTTTTATTCTCACTACTTGTAAGGTGCATGTATTATTATTTAGGTAGATGGATAGTTATTTTATCGTCGTATCGATATCCGCTACCGACACGGATATTAAAACAGTTACATGTTCATTTTTCCTTCCATCGTCCCATAATTTAGAATTTAAAATTTCTGAATAAGTCGTGCTAGGGAGACAATAAACCCAGTAGTTATCTTTCGTTTATCGCATATTGTGTTTTAATTTTCCTATCCATTTTTGTAGTCTTACAACAAATTAGTCGCTGCTTACAGAGAAGAGTACGTAGAAGTGTCAACCTCTTCTGTATCATAACATCAGGCTTTGACTTATTTGAGTCATTAATTGAATTAACTTCATTAGTCAACTGCATGTTTGGACTTGGCGATAATGAAATGTTATATGCTTTATATGTGAATGTTAGTGATAAATTATAACCACGCTAATGGGTGTATGGCCATCAGAAGTTAAAAATAGACCAACATTTCCTGGGATGTGTGGCAATGCAGTACGTCTATAAATTCCAGTTTGGACCATTTGTGTGACAACACATAAATCACCCAAGACACAATAGATGCTTGAAACTTCAAGATGTTTGAGTGATTCAATAAAATGGTCGTCTTCTTTGAATCAACAAATCCTCATTATTAATGACATCTCTTCTGAATAGGGATACTCTGCTGAAGAAACTAAGGTTGCGCAATATACTACCACTCTTTGTAAGTGATTCTATACCTCATTCCCGTTTGGCTACACATCAACCTTAGGGATTTCATTAGTCCCAGACATTACAATGTTTGGCCAATAGGGGAGGGCAAGGTGGTTGTTTATAGAGAAGTCAGGTTCATGAATGAGGAGGCGAAGGATCATTATAAAGTGTTGGTGAATGAAAAAAAAACGAGGAGTTAAAAAAATGCGATGCGACTAGCTTTATTGAATTTAATCATATTTTGTCAGTTGGAATGTTTTGATTTTGGACATCGTGTCATGACTTGATCTAGGCTTAATTGTTGTTCTATTATAATTGTTTTAGATGCTTGATATGTGATAAGTTTGATATGGTGATATTAGTTGACCAATTTCTGATTGAATTTTACATGCACTTTTACTATCACTCATGTTGTCACCTACAAACTGTTATCTTGATGTTGTTATTTTATTGTCATTTTGTTAACTGGATGGCCAATTCTGAATGAATGCTGCATGAATTTGTGATTTAAACCATGACACCAAGTATAATCTATTTTTTATATATTCCTTTCATCAAGCGACAACTAGTTTTGTTTTGATTTCAGGCAGTATTGGTTTCTGCAGGTTACCTATGTGTTTATCATTGTTGCCGACTTGCACTACCTGGCCATGACTTACTCACAAATAGATGGAAAGGACGAGCATGATCGATTCTTTGAACTGCATATTTCAGGTATTGAAACCGAAAACTCGGCCTCTTGTGGAGTTCACTATTGGGGAAGGGGTGATCGCACACCTACTTATCTCCTGCAAGCCAAACAACAAAAATAAATGAAAACTGACTCAAAGGCTCGGCATGGAGGTCCCACCACACACCCGAAAGATCTTAGAGCGCTTCCCCTCCTTAGCCAAAGGCCTAGCTAAGGCTACCTCAGAAAGCGCAAGAAGATCTGAATACTGATAAGTGTGCCCTCTGAGGTGCCCCTTGGGCCTTATATATAGTTTTCTGAATACGGCATGCAAATAGCCAACCTCCGCTATTTTGAACAGCTAAGTGCAGCCCAACTGGGTCTGCTAATAGTGTAGCTATGCTGTTCTATCAAGCTATTCGCACCCCTGACAAGGGCACCCAGGTAATTTTACCTCTGGGCCCCACTGGGAAGGTCCCAAGGATCCGGAGGCTAGCTCGCCGCGACTCTCCACCTCGCTGGGGCGGACGCGACCTGGCTCCCGCAGCTCGCCTTCTCTCCTTGGGCGAGCGTGAATCAGACCGCCGCAGCCCGCTGATCCTTACTCCGAGGCAGGCTGGCGGCCAAGTCGCCTAAAGGAGAGCGGGATGGCCGGTATGAGACTGTCACAATAGAATTTTCAGAGGAGCTCACTGATCTTAGTTCGACGAATTCATATTCTAACTCCCGGGGCCTAGCTCGAAGAATGCCAAGCTCCGTTTGACGAACGATGAGCTCCGCTCGACGAACGTCTATCTCAACTCAAGCTTAGTTTGGCGAAAACCCACCTCGGTTTGACGAACCCTGTGCGACGTGGGCTGGGTTGGCCAGCTCGTGCAGCTTACACGCCTAACTTTTTCGGGAGTGGGCTAACCATTCTGAGCTCGAAGGTATGATGTTCTGGCACGAGCAGGTCTCCTTGGTCCGGTCGTCTTGCCTGGTGGACCCAATCGACGAACACGGGGTTGTACATCAGGGGAGCACTTTATTTTAATTACATTTATTATGGTTGATTTTACTTCAATTCCTAAATTTTTGAGTCACCCAAATTGTGAGAATTGGTGTGCCATAGTTTTTAATAAATCTTTGCTAGGGACTAGCAAAGGCTTAGGTGTAAGGGTGCGAAGTAACCTTCACCGATTGGGTGACGAATAATCTACTAAATAGAAAATTGTGGAATCTTACACTTATTTCAAAATTATGTAGCTTAAATTGATTGGTAGACTTTTCAAACCTAAAAGTTCAAATTTTTTGCTTTTGAAATTAGTAAAATATGTTAGAGCTTCATTTTGTATTTCCTCTTGACATATCATTCCTTAAAAATTTGTGCACCCTATAAAGTAATTTTATTAATTTCCAAACATAATGAGAGAGGGATGAAGATGAACTAGGTCAATGACAGAAGCTAAGACATTGATGTTAGGTAGTTAATCCACAAAGTTTACAATTATTTATATTCTTTATAGTCCTTTGAGCTTGAGCCTTGCCATTTTGATTCAAATTTTACATGTATAATTTCCCTATATTTTTACTAGTTATTTCTTAATAAGTTTTTCAATTATGGGTGTTTCTAAAAAAAGAGAGAAAAACATGTAAAAAAAGTCATAGTGATATGCGACCTAAGTGTGTGTACACCTACTTAGAATGATCCCTACTACGATTGTAAAAAAATGAAAGGATAAAATGGTATCATAGTGATATATGGCCTAGGTATGTGTATTCATACCTAGAATGATCCCAAATATGATTTAAAAATCTAAATAATTGCATAAATATCATAGTAATATGTGACCTAATTAAGTGTGTGTACAACTACTTAGAATGAGCACAACAATGAACTTTAAAAATTTTTATTATGATTGTGAAGGAAACCCTATAGTAGGTAGATTTGTTAAGAATATTAGTTAGGGAAACATTTTTACCCAATCAAAATAAAATCATGAATCCCCAACAAAGCCAAAACTCATCATATTGCAAGTCCTTCTGATTTTCTTTCAACCACCAAACTCTTGTGGAGACTAACTCAAAGACTTAGCATATTTTCATCTCTTCCTACTTAGGGGGAAATTTAATGACTTAAGTTGTTTGAGAGTAGATACCTTTGAGGAATAACACACACAACACTACAAATTATTATGGAGCTTTAACTTATATCGAACTAATGAAATATTATATGTTGGTTGATATTCACTCATCCAAAGGCTTGCAATAATTCATCTTTGTTATGGAATAACAAAAGTTTAGGTGTGAGGGTGTGATAACTTCTCAAAAAGAAGTTATCTTGTGCTTTAAATACTACTTTTTGATAAAAAGATTTAACAAATTTGTATAAAAAATATTGTATTTAAATATGTTGACATCTTTTAAAATTGAAAATATTAATGTTATTTCAATATGTTTTTATCATAGAAAATCTGAAGTATTCACCTCGATGCGGCACAGGTCAAGTACACGGGAAATCCAGAAAGATGTTACAACATTGTTGCAATAGTTTTGAGGCTATTTAGTGTAGATTTTTCAGATAGCAAGAAATTTATTATAACAAATTTCTGCAGTTCAAAAAATTTGTTATAACAAATTTCTGCAGTTCAAAAAATTTGTTATAACTAGTTGCGGAAATTCAAATTTTGAATTTTGAATTCCTTCATATTTTTGGTAGTTTCAAGTGCCTGAAGCGGTGACAACTTAAAAAGATTCTATCCTTAGCATTTTTTTCATTCTTTAATGCTTGTAAATCTGTTGTGATCTTTTGATATAATGAAATCCCAGGTATCTTCTTTCATGGCATAGGAATGAAATAGATGGATGGTAAGGCCCCGAGAAGACCCGCTGACCAGACTCTCATCATGCTGACAGGGCTGTAGGCTCACTTGATGGCAGGATGAATGGTAAGGCCCCGAGAAGACCCGCTAACCAGACTCTCATCAAGCTGGCAGGACTGTATGCTCACTCGGTGGCAGGATGAATGGAAAGGCCCTGAGAAGACTCACTGACCAGGCTCTCATCAAGCTGGCAGGACTGTAGGCTCACTCGGTGGCAGGATGAATGACAAGGCCCAAGAAGACCCGCTGACCAGGCTCCCATCAAGCTGGCAGGACTGTAGACTCACTCGGTGGCAGGATGAATGACAAGTCCCCGAGAAGACCCGCTGACCAGGCTCTCATCAAGATGGTAGGACTGTAGGCTCACTCAGTGATATGGTGAATGGCAAGGCCCCGAGAAGACCTGCTGACCAGGCTCTCATCAAGCTGGCAGGACAGTAGGCTCACTCAGTGGCAGGATGAATGACAAGGCCCCGAAAAGACCAATTGAACAGGCTCTCATCAAGCTGGCAGGACTCTAGGATCACTCGGTGGCAGGATGAATGACAAGGCCCCGAGAAGACCCGCTGACCAGGCTCTCATCAAGCTGGCAGGACTGTAGGCTCACTCGATGACAGGGTAAATGATGGGATCCCTCAAAGAAAATGTCTATACTTATCTGGGAACGAAGAAAGTTTGTAAAAAATAAAAAACTTCTATGGGAAGGAGAGGTTGGTGCAATGCGAATGAAGACAGACATCTCCAACCGATGCTCGAGGAAGAGGGTCTCGCCCATAGTGAGTGGGCACTCGCTGGCAGAAGAAAGGTCTCGCTTATAAATTGAAGATGGGTGACTTCCGATAAAAGAGTGGGTTAATCTCTGGGGTCTACTCGCGCTGGATTTGTCTCGAGGCGAGACACAGGGAGGGAGCCGGACGGTCTCGCGCACGGAAGGGGCGGGGAGAAGTCTAATGACTCGTGCCCTAAACCAACTCTCAAGCGAGATCATAAATACTTATACCTTACTAGTAGATACAGAGTAGAGGATCGTCCACAATAAATAAAGAAAAAGTGTAAAATAAAGGGAACATAAAGCGAGAGGATATGACAAAAATATCCTTTACAGGTAGTCATTGTTCATTACAAAAGAAGGAAAGCGGAGTACTCTCACCTGAAGAAATACTTCAAGATCTCAAAAAAAATAAAAAGTACAAGTAGAGGGAAGAAGCAAAAAAGGGGGGGATGCCCCAGATCTTGCCGGCGCCTCTTCAGTCATCTTAGTTGGAATTTGAATCGTCCCCTCTCCATAAAGGTGTGACACGAGGTCGCGGGCAGTGACAGACTAGGTGTCTTCTTTGACAACTCTCAGCTCCTTCATCATCTTTAGAACCAACTCGTCCGTCTTAATGTTGGCGTCTCGATATATATCATCGACCTCGTCAAATGAGTAATGAGAGGGTGGGGGAGCTTGGAGTGGTTCCGGGCGAGAGGGAGGCAGAATGCTGTCCAGAAGATGGGCATTCTGGGCTTTTAAGTTCTTGTTCTCCTCTTCCAGGGCAGTTATGTGCAAGCGCATCCGATCCGCCGTCTCAGCATCCTACAAGAAGCCCATCAATTAACAACAAGCATAAGCGAGAGAGAGACTGACCGAAAATAAAATCGAAAGGCTTACCACGCCACCCTGGCTCTTTGCGAGAAGATTATCAGCAAGCGCCAGCCTCTTCTCGAGGCTATCTGACTTCTCTCGCTCCTCCTCCAGGCTCGCCTCAGCATCCTTCCATTTCTTGTTGTTAAAAACAAGGCAGCACGAGACTTGGTACGAGAGCTCTAGGGCGTGAAGTTGAGCTTGAGTTGTCTTCATGACAAGGTCTCGCGAGGAGTTTTTGTCGAAAGGTTCTGTCCTAGGACCACCGTAGAGGCCATAGCCGAGGGAGAAGGCGTGGTAGGTGGGAGGGTCCTGCTCCTTCCATGAGGGAAGGAGGGTATATATCGACACCCGGTTCACGTCCTTTTCCCACACCATGACTGGGTCGCCGACAACATCTTTTACCACGGGGCCCATATTGAAATTTTGATGCGAGGAGGGCGATGGGTGGCTAGAGGAGGCAGCTTCGCGAGACGGAGGTTCGGTATGTTGAGCAGAGGTGTTGGGGGGGGGGGAGGTGGTCAAATAGTGTCGTCTCGCGAGACAGTGAGACAGCTTGTTGGCGAGATGATTGTGAGCCTTCTACGGAGATGGGGCTCAGGGTTCCCGACATCACTATCCTCTCTTTCGGGATTATAACCTTTTTACCTTTCGGGAACGACACAACCTTCTTGATTTTCTTCTTAGGGCTGTGTCGAGGACTAGTGGCATCATCTTTAGGTCTCTTCTTGGAGGTAGGGCCCAACGATTCTTTCGCTGCCTTGATCTCCATGTTGGCAAGTGCGAGAGCTTTTGACGGCCCAACATTGCTCAAATAAGGGGGTTGGGTTGTGATATTTCGCGCTCCTGAACAGGCAACTCAATGATTAGAGATAACAAAACGAAGGGATGATAAACATAGGGCTAAAGAAGCGCAAGTATACCTTCGCCGGGAAACATAGGAAGAGCAAGTCGACGTCTCGCCTTAAGAAGTTGACATCGAAATTCTTTCTTGCGAAGAACTCGCTGAGGTCTTTATCCGCACCTCCGACCTTAGGAGTCACGTAGTATATTTCGGCAGGTGACACTGGTGTGAGTGGAATGACTCTCAGATTTCCGTGGATGAAGACGAAGCGGGTGAGCCAGTGGTGATTCTTGTTGGGGATCTCGTATACCTTTAGACCCTGTCCCGTGAAGTACGAGACATCTTCGTGGTTGGCGTGGTAGATAAATAGATTGTGGAAGACATTAAGGCTGAACTCAATGCGCTCGTGGTGCATGTAGCTGGCAAACACAACTAAAACCGAGATGGCGTTCGAGTTTAGTTGCGCAGGGACGACTCCAAAGTATTTCAATACCTATTTAACCTCTAGCCAGAGGGGAATTCTCATCCCTGACTCGAAGTGCGAGACAGGTAAGACGAGTTCGCTGGGGTAGAATGTGTTGATCGACTCGCTGACCTTTGGAGGCCGCGACTCGAACCCCTCCACCATGAAATCACTGGTGAAGCGGTTGTAGTCCTCTTCAGAGATCTTGCCGGGAGGAAAATCATGGTCATTAAATCTTCTGCCGCACTGGCTACGTCCTTCACCCTCCTATGTCTTTTTCTTTCCCATAATAGGCGAGACGATAGGGGCGAGAGGAGGTAGAGACGAAGTGACGAGAGTAATTATTGAGAGAAAGGAAGCAAGAAGTCTAGATCTAAGATGCAGCAGGAGAGGGCAGCACTTTCGTAAGTCATTTAGGTTTAATGGGGGGGGAGGTATTTATAGCGGATAGTGAAAGCGAAAAGATGGGCGAGAAAATATGAAGGGGGAAGTTGGAGAGACCGGTCGACGATTCATTCTCTCTCCCAACCTCGAAGCACGATGCCCCGCGAGGATTTTTCCAACGAGCCAGAACAAAAAAAGAAGAGATAGAGAGACAAAAATTAACGTAGCTATAATATACAAACCCAACATGAAAGAAGAGATAGAGAGACAAAAATTAACGTATCTATAATATACAAACCCAACATGAAAGAAGTAAGCAGAATATCATTATTAATAATCATTTCGCACGAGGCGAGCATCGTGTCCACAAGTTTTAAATGCCGAGTGGAAAAGATGAGACATTACTAAAAGCAGTAGAATTACAAGGAATAACTAAACATGCGATACAAGGTGGAGTTTCTTCAGTTCTTGTGTCATTTCCAACGCCCTCCACCACGAGACCCCACACATGGGGGCCGACCGGAGACATGAAAGGCGCGAACGGTTTCAAGACTGCGACGCGTGAGACGAAGGTGCTGGTCGACCTCGCTTATGATTGTCTTGGGGTCGGTCTTGTCTATCTTGATTCCAACATCGACCTCGGAGGGGAGGCGAGCGCATTCAATTTCTAGCCAGTAAATGCGCCTGCCGATGGCCTGCTTATCCCGTTACATATCGCAGATAATATGTGTGTACTTTAGGAACATATCATCTGTCCTGCGCTTCATCTCCACTAGATCCATGGGATCGCCCAGATAGTCTTCTATCTCGTCTGGGTGAGGAGGAGGCAAGAAGGCAGGCATCCCAGAGAAGTCCTCTGCGACCGAGTCGATCTGGGTACCTACACAGGAAGAAGCCAAGGATCAGGATGAGGGGTGTTCTCGCAAGAAGGCTTAGAAGCCGCTAGTTGCACAGATAGAAGGTTTAGTCCAATGGTCTCGAACACACCTGGTAGGGGAATGAATGTCTATATGGAGCGAATGGGCAAGATTAGCTCATTTACCAGGGTTGCGAGAGGTCCTAGAGAGTCGCGAGAGGTCCTAGAG
The DNA here is from genome assembly GCA_039583875.1 of Platanthera guangdongensis. Taxonomy (NCBI): domain Eukaryota; kingdom Viridiplantae; phylum Streptophyta; class Magnoliopsida; order Asparagales; family Orchidaceae; genus Platanthera; species Platanthera guangdongensis. Next base: position 14,056,561 of record CM077162.1, read on the forward strand.
AGTCGCGAGAAATCGTCATTCTTCATAGCAGGAGGGGTGGATTGCTGAGGCGAGTCGGAGTCTTGATGATGGAGGTCGGTAATATCAGGTGGATTCATAGGGTGGGGAGGATAGACAAGATCTCCCTGAAGAAGCATGCGGTGAATAGGCGGGAAGATAGAAAAAAAGGAAATATAAAGGAGGGGCAGGAGCCAGAAAATCACCTGTCTCTCCTCGAGGGATGCAGGATGAGTTACATGGACTTCCAAGGATGCCAGAGTGGTCCGATCAACCGAGAAGGGGGGGGGGGGCAGCTGTTTTCATCTTCTTCAAGCGAGACGACGAAGCTAAAGGAGCAGGGGTGCGAGCCAAAACGGGGGCCAGCGCAGCCACATTAGCTTTGTTTTGTTTACGGACCATCGCGAGACGTTCGCAAAAGCTCTGACTATGAGACATGACGACGGTGGAATATCATTGGTTTGTCGTGTTCATATAGGACAATAAGTGAATAAAACAAGTATTTTCCGCTGCTTAATTCAAACCACATATTTACTTGTGGACTGGTCATTCCACTGAACCGAGGGACACAGTTAATAACTTAATTAAATCATGTTTTCAAACTATAATTCATGGATTTTCATGAAAAGTAATGAAGTTAGGTTTTTTCCTGAGTGCCTGCAGTTGTCCCCTGCACGGCGTGACATCACGACGAGTATTTTCTCTTACTCTGATGTATTATTTAATACATAGAAAATGAGGGTTGTGATAGTCGGCATTGGGCGTCGGCCTTTGCGAATTCATCAACTGTTGCCTGTTGCGCCTGTCTTCTCCGGCGATTCCAGCCACTGTCCGTCCATGACATCCATCCCCGACTGTTTCTCCGGCCATTCCAGGCACATACCGGCCCTGACCTTTCCTCCATTCTCCAAGCCTACTACTACCTACACCCAGTTTTTCTCCGGCTGACTGGGTTCTAGAGTTCCAGCATTTTCTATTTTCCTGATCCTCACCGGCTATTTGAAGGAAGAATGTGCTTGGGCCTTGGAAATATTTTCGTGAAGGTGAAGGTGAAAAACTGAAAACCCTATTTTCCCTCATCTCGGGAAGTTCTATATTTCTACCTTCAAATTGATTTGAGATGCAATTTAATGTTGTGTTTTTGCCTTGAAATTGATTTGTATTGTTGTGTTTCTTTCGGATAAAATCTTGATGAATCGATCGTTGATCGGTGGATTAGAGCTGAAATTGATTTGTAATATTGATTCTTGCAAGGTGCAACTGCTGATCCAGCCAACCAAGTCTCTTTTCTTCCCTTCATCATCACTTTCAGGAATCATTCTATATTTTTTTAATGAAATGTAATTTTTTTAACAATAACGCTTAAGTATTTTAAGTCATTTGAAAAATCAATCTCTTCAAGTAAAGTCTGCATTAATGATGATGAGTTACAATTAACTAATAAAGTAGTCAGATTGAAATTGATATGACAGATCTTCCGTCAGATCCTTGTTCTCGGATTCGTATTTCGGATTATCTTGTTGAACAACGTGATGAGATTAGGTGTTATTATTTGTTAAAAGGAGTTCATCAACCTTGAAATCATATATTTCCAAAAACAAATTTTGTCAAAAAGAAAGAAGGTTTAAGACCGCTTGGTTTGAGCAATTCCCTTCATGGTTGGAGTATAACATAAAAAGATACTGCATTCTGTCTATTTTGTTATCTCTTTAAGTAAGTTATGAGACAACATCGGGAGGTGATATTATTGTCACTGAAGGATTTTAAAATTGTAAAGACGCATTATCAAAATTTAAAGAACACATTGAAAGTTCGAATAACATTCATAATAAAGCGTCAATGAAATGCAATAATTTAATGAATCAAAGACAACACCTTAAAGTTAGTTTACAAAGACAAAGAGATCAAAATAAAAAGGATTATAAAACTCGATTGACAACAATCATTAATATTTGCATTGGATTTTTGATTAGACAAGGTTTGACATTTCATGAGAATGATGAGTCAGAAAAGTCATCTAATCAAGAGAATTTTCTTGAGCTCAACAACATGTTTATAGAGACGAATACAGAATTACTTCTTTGCATTGCATGTTTAAATCCAAATAATACATTTTCAAGTTATGATAAACAAAAGCTGAAACGTCTTGCAGAATTTTATCAATCAGATTTTCCATTTTGAATAATATGGAACTTGATAGCCAATTGAAAATATTTATTATTGATGTAAAATCTAACATTGACTTTTGACAATTAAATGGAATCGACGATCTTGCAAAGAAAATGATAGAAAAAAGAAAAAGGATATTTTATATCCATTGATATATTTGCTAGTAAAGTTGATATTGATTTTATCAGTTACAACTGCTACTATCGAAGGAGAATTTTCAATAATAAACATTTTGAAGAATCGTTTACACAATCGAATGAGAAAATTTTTAATGAATAACTATTTTAGTTCTTCTTGTGGTGTTGTATGAGGATTTTGGACTGCTGCAGCATTGCTAAATGATACTAGAGTTTTGCTCTATTACTGTTTTCCTACTCTTTTCCTATTCTGATCAGTTGGGGGCAAATTATTGGTGTAATTGGTCATGTATGCTGAGCTACTATGGTTTATCAATTCTATTTTAAGTTAATTTAAATGGCCTTCATATAGATGGGAGTCCCATTGGTCCTGTACATACATCTCATGCTAGTGACCGTGGAGGGCTATTTGAGTCTCGCGTTCAAATGTTTCACGTCACATTTTTCTACCTTGAACAACCTTTAACCAGTCTAAGTCAACCCTAATGGTCATCGTCAGAGCTCCAATGAGATGCAACCCCGATAATATTGACCTTGATGATACGATTCCGAAACAGATATCACGGAGGATGATATCCCAAGGAAATATGGCTATGACATGGGTCGTGACACTGGGAAGGAAAACGTAACGGTGAGATTTATCTGCTTACGTTATGCAGAAAATTTCATATTTACAAATTATATTTATTTATTTTATAAATAATTCTTATTATAAATTTTCAATATATTTAATATTTTTTATAATATTATGCAGGAAATTTCATGTTTTTTTGAAAAAACTTGGTGATCTTATGTTCTGAAGTGTTCTTATGTTTTTAAGAGTCGACGAGAACAATTATAATGATTAATATTTTCTTTACACTTATTATTTTACTTTAATATTTATGTTTTAAATTATATTTCTTATTATTGTATCTTTTTACACTTTTTTTTAAAATGTTATGCTCCCCTTAAAAAAAGTTTTTGGCTCTTGTCTTGAGCAGACTTGGGGGAGCAAAGTGCAACCCTGCACTTTACTGTAAAGTGGAGGCATCCAACGGTCTGTGTGGATACCTGCACACATCTCAAAGCAAGTACATCTCAACTTGCTTTGAGATATGTGCGGGCATCCAACATGAACAGTTAAATGCCATACTTTACGATAAAGTGCAGCGCTTACCTCCCCAAACCCGCCTTGGACAGAGTTTTTCCTGTAAAGGAGAAACATCACCGCATATTAATTCCCAAAGGAGTAGAATCCAAAATCCAAACTGCCTGCGGTATCATTCTGACTCCCTGTGGGTGTGAGTTTAATATGATGTAGATTTTTCTCCAGCTCCCACCCAATCCCAGATAAAAAACGTCCTCGATAAACCAGAGTATTTACTCTCCTTGAAGAAGAACTCCACCTTCTCCTTCCTTTCCTCTGCTCCAACTGCAAACCCAGCCATCAGCCATGGACGAAGTATGGAAAGACATTGCCTTCTCCAACCTCCCACACGAACTCTACCCGCCGGCAAACTCTCTCAACCGCAGCCCCACCTCCGAAGCCCCCTTCTCCGGCCTCATCCTCCAAGATTACGTCCCCGGAGCTTTCGGAGAACCACCGCAACCCCTTCTCCCTGCTCTGCTCGCCCTCCGGCAAGACCATTCCGCCTCCCTCGCCACCCAACTAAATCGCACTGCAGAGCAGCCTTCGGCATCCGCCATTGCAGGCATCGATCGCAGGCAGAAGAGGATAATTAAAAACAGAGAATCGGCGGGGCGGTCAAGAGCCAGAAAGCAGGCATCTTTACGGCCTCTCTGTTTTCAAAACGTCTAAAAGATACGAAATTTGTGTTTTTTTTATAGAAAACCTCTCTGTTTTTGTTGTTGTTGCATTTGGAAGGCTTACGCGAACGAGCTAGAGATGGAGATTGTTCAGCTAGCCAAGGAGAACGCCACCCTGAAGAAGGAGCAGGAGGAGGTAACAGAACTCAACATTTATATTTGAATCTGTGATTTCAAGCAGAGACGATTACTTTTAGAACAGACTGACAGACTTCTTCAGTCTGTAAAAGTAGATTTGGTAATCAATTAATTGCTCGTTTGACTGGTGTCATGATGTTTAGCTAAAGACGGCAATGGCGGGTCAGGTGATGACTCAGGTGCCGACCAAAGGGAGGTCGAAGAAGCGAGGCTCCAGCGCCCCATTTTGAGGAAGACGATGGGAATCCCGCAGGTTCCTTTTTTATTTCTGCAGAAGAAAGCTGATTGACTTCATTATCTTTTTTTGGATCGAATGATTCGAATATAGTATAACCTATGAAGAATGTTTGCGACCTCGATCTCTTGATAATTTTATAGGATATTCAGTCAATTTTCTATCCTACCATCATAGTAACTAGGCTCTTTGAGGGACTTATTTTTACCGGGTCAAGCGGTTACGACTGCATGAAGCGGGTCTTAATTACGGTCTGGTTCATGCAGTTGTAACCGCTTGACCGGTGAAAATAAGTCCTCCCAAACAGAGCCTAGATCCGAGGGTCTATTTTGCTCTTAGGTGAGCTTCTGATGAGGTGGTGAGGTAGCCAGGTTTGTAAAAATTTTTGAGAAGTTGAGAAAGGTTGCAGGAACACTCAATCACATCAAGCCCAATAAACCGTAAGCAGTAGAAGAACGAGAGTCATTAGAGTTAATAATTTTCTTTACAACACGAGACATACATTGCGAAACATGATTTCACAATTCACTCGATAGAAGGAACAAAAAATACGAGCAAGTGAAAAACCGGCTGGTCAGAACCTCCAGACCGCCTAGCCTAAAACTGCATGTCCGCAAGGATCGATTAACCGCAAAAGCCGCCCGAACAGATGTTGATGAACAAGGAAACAGCCTACCCGCTGACACCGGGCGAACTGTCTTATTAATCTATCTGCAACCCCGAGGAAGGAGACAACTAGTCGAACAAGCCGCTACATGCTATATACCCCGCAAATTGCTATCCGCAACTGTTCCACACTGAGCCTCCAACTAGTTGCCTAGTCGCCCGGTGCTAGTCGCCCAGTGCTAGCCGCACAGCCTGCACAACACAAGTCAATCTTCATTTAGTCGCGTGGTTAACAAAGTTTAACCGCAAGTTTAAAACGTGAGCTAAGTTCTCACTGTTCTTGTTATATATGACGAGTCGGGGATCCCTATTTATAAACGATCAAGGGAGAGCGGTCACCGCCCATAAGCGATAGAAAAACCACACGTCAACAATGGCTAGCAGCACCTATCCACACATCATTGCGGACACCAAAACTAGATTGCAAAGTCGGGTCGCAACCAGACAGCCTAGCGATAAGATGTGCAACCCGTGCGGTCTCCGCAAACTAGGCAACAACACAGACTTGGCATATCACCGTGATAAAGTCCACAAAACCTACCAAACTCTTGCTATAGATCGCGCGAAAAGACCATAACGAGCTCTGCAGTTAACCTCCAAACCGCGCTAGCTACGCGGCTTCCACACGAACAAGAGAACCCTCCAACTCAGCAGCCTCTGCGGTCTCCCAATCCAGAATGCATTAGCCGCAGTTAGATCAACTCTAACCGCTCGGTTACACCTCCAGGATGCTTACTGAGACACACCGTAGAGAAAGAACACTAGCCAGAACCTAGCTATCCATCAACACCTAACCACGCTAATCGGCAGCGATTATTGCGGTCTGTGCAGTCTGCCTTCCTCAGACCGTCCACTTCCACTTCAAGAATTTCAACACCCCCTTGAAGTGGGAAGTGAAAACCAGCCCGAGCAAACCTTGTAACCATACAAACGGTCCCTTCAATAATGCCTTCATGAAGATGTCTGCAACACTGTCCTAGCTCTGCACATACTCTACCATCAAAGACCCCTCCAACACTTTCTCCCAAACGAAGTGATGCTCGATTTTGATGTGCTTTGTCTGCGGGTGACAAACTGGATTATTAATCAATTTTAGGGCACTCTCATTATCACCGCATAACAGAGTAGGATCTCACACCTCATCATAGATGTCCTCCAATAACTTCCGAAGTCAGATGAACTCTTGAACTGTCAAGGCCGAAACCTTGTATTCTGCTTCTGTAGTGAAGACAAACACTGAATCCCGCTTCTTGCTGCAACACGAGATAGCTATCGATCTGCACATGAAGGTATATTTAGACTTCGACTTCCGATCATTTGTACCTCCCCCATAAGCAACATCTGTGTTACAGTGCAGGTTGAAGCCTGTATCCCTATCATAGAAGAGACCCAGATCTGAGGTGGATTTTGCGTACTTCAAGATATTCTTAGTCGCCGCCAGATGAAGTTTTCGCGGCTCCTGCATATACTGACGTATTTGGCCCACAACATCAACAATATCCGGCCTCATAATCGTCAAGTATATCAAGCTCCCAACCAGAGCCCAAAACACCAAGAGATCTTGAAGAATCTTTCCCCCATCAAGCCGAAGTTTTAGGCCAACCTCCAATAGAGTAGAGCTGCTCTTCCCCCTGCATGTCGAATCGCTTAACGATCCGCTCCGCATAACCTTTCTGGGAAACGAGCACACTACTCTTTTTTCCTCTCAACCTCGAGACCAAGGAAATGGTGGAGCTCCCCAAGATCCTTCATCTCAAATTTGATATTCAGCTTTGCCCTGAGCCTGCCTACCTCCTCCTCTGAGTTTTCCGTGACGATCTTATCGTCAACGTAAAGCAACATCAAGATTTGAAGCTCCTCCCTCTTCTTAACGAACAATCTCGAATCAGAGTCTGAAGTAAAATATCTACAGAACTGAAGGTATTCTACGATTTTCACATACCACGCCCGAGGTGTCTGCTTCAAGTCATATAGGGCCTTCTTGAGCTTATAGATGTGCCATGCATGTTCTTTAGAAACATAATCAGGTGATTACACCATGAAGATATTTTTATCAATCTCGTCGTAAAGAAATGCATTCTTCATGGTGTGTTGTCAAATCTTCCACATTTGACAAGCTGCTAAGGCAATCACCACATGTACTGAAGTCATCTTGGCCACCGGACTAAACGCCTCTTCACAGTCTTTCTCGTACTACTGTGAGAGCCCCCGAGCTACAAGGCGAGTATTGCACCGTTGGATACTGTCGCCAGCCTTCTTGTTGAGCTTATACACTCACTTGCATGTCATAGGAGTGATGTCATTGATCTTGGGCACAAGATCTCAATACTAATTCTTCCTGAGGGCAGTCATCTCCTTATCTATGATATCTTTTCACTTCTTGGTCCCAGTGACATTCTCAAAGCATGACGGCTCCCGCTCATTCAAGGGATCCGCGAAGAAACATGAGATGAAACTCATCATGTTCCTATCCCTGTACCGAGCTGGTGGAATAATAGTTCTTTTCGACCTCCACAGGGCTTGACTCTGATCCACCACACAACTGTTTCTTCTCTATCAGTTCTCCTTCCGTGCACACTTGGAGCATCGCTCCCCTTATTTCAGATCCTGAAGCTTCTGCGCCAGAGCTTGATGTAGCTGGAGCTTCTGGTGACACAATCAACTCCACTAGAAGATCCCGAACAGTTTCGCTTTTCCCTCCATCTGACCTGCTCTCCTGTAGTTCCACAGATGAACTACTTGTGTATGATGTCAATTTGTTAAATACCATATTCATGGAGACAACAAACTTCCGTGTCTTCATGTTTATGCACTTCCAACCCTTCTTCCTCTCATCATAGCCAATGTATACAAGCTTCCTCACTTTCGCATTCAACTTTTTCCTGATAGCACCGTAGATGCATTCCAACGGTGCCTTGCATTTGGTCTGTGACTTGTTAAATGGAAGACGATGAGCATTTCCATACTTACACCCCGCACAGACATGGCCGCCACCAAAGGATGAAAGACTAGACAAGCCATGCATGAGACCTCTCGCTTCCATATTCTTTAGCTTTTCCATTCCAACAGTCTCAATAGAGTTGTCACGGTTCCGATTCGGTTCCGGTTCTACTAAAACCATGAAACGAAACACTAAGGTAACAATTTTTCAAATTAGAACCAAAACCTTATTTGATTTGACCGGTTCCGGTTCCGGTTCCGGTTCCAGCTTAATTTTTGAAATGGTCGTGTCAACGATTCCGATTACGGCCACTATCGGTTCGGTCCGGTTCCATGCGGTTCAGTCCGGTTCCAATCGGTTCCAACTAAAATTAAAATCAAACTTGACGAAATGAAATAAAAGCGGGCTGTAAATAGTAAAACTCAAAACATCTAAATAGAAATAATTATGTTGCCCACTTATTGACGATCTTTTCCATGATCGATAGAATAATATCAATTGTCTTTCCGCGCGTGTAAACTTATCACGAATTCTAGTTGGCTTGCGCACGTCTCGTCGGCATGCTCAACCATAACAACCGCCTACAATTAGTTGTCTTTCATGATTATTAATAAATAGTAGTTGTATATCTTCTATATTTTTTAAATAAAATATTTCAAAAAAAATATGTAAGTAAAATTGAAAATATATTATATAACTGTATAAAAATAAAAAATGCATTGCAAAAATTGACTTCAAACCGCAACAATATCAAACCATAACATACGGTTTTTATGCGGTGAAGTTTTGTTCGGTCCAAAATCGACCTCCTTTAGTGCGATTGCGGTTTGGGTTCAAACTGCACCAGCTTCACTCGTGATAGTAAATATAAATATTATAGATAAATTATAAAATAACAATATAATAATAATAATAATAAACGGGTTGCGGTTCAGTTCTACTTCGGTCCGGTTCGGATCGGGTCTAAAAATGTTGAAACCGCTTGAGACATGTATGTTGCGGTTCCGGTTCTGGTTTCAGTCCGAATAATAATATGTAAGAACCACACCCGGACCAATGTTGTTCACGGTTCCAAAATTCAAACCGGAACCCGAATAATTTGCAAACGGTTCGGTTCGGTTCTTTGCGGTTCCGGTTCGGTTTGCGGTTTGGTTTTAAGTGACAGCTCTATGTCTCAGTCTCTCATGCCAGATAACAGCATTGTCGTTTGCCCTCATATTCTCAATATAATAACTTGTCGATATCGCAAACAAGTTCCTTACTCTTCTCTCAACATGAGTGACGTCAGCCTTTACGGCTGACACATTTCGGAGAAACTTCACTTCTGTTGGGTCGAATAGAACGTGATACCCAACATCCACCGTATCGGTCACAAAGAAGAGGGTCTTCTTCATTTTTGGCACGTGATACACACTCCTTAATGCGAGTGGACCCTTATTACTGCCTAAAGAGACCGTACCCTTATTACTGCCTAAAGAGATCGTACCCTTCTTTTAAACTGCATGCACAGTATTATCAACATTAATAATAACATCATTACCTTTGTACGCGTGTAGAGAAAAAAACTTTGACTCATTCTTGATGAGATGATGTACACACCCTAAGTCAATGATATAGTCCTCATGATAGTGATGAAGGTCAATGCACGAACAGACATTGTCGGCATGAATGCATTCCCTTATCTACCATATTCATCCCTTGATTCAGCTTCTCTTTTTCTTGCAACGTGCCTTGGCTGAAGCTTTACCCTGCAGTCCTTTCTAATATGACCAAGCATGTTGCACATGTAGCACCTTGCTCCTCCCTTCTTCCCTCCATCTTGCTTAGGAGTCTTGCTCCTTTCCTGCTGCAATGAAGTAAAGAGATCATCTCCAATAGGTGACTATTCTTTCCGTCTCATCTCTTCTTCTTTCCTGAGCAAAGAACCGCATTATCTCCTATAGAGATAAAAAATCTAATCATTTGCTTCACCAAGCTCTCTTGCGAAACCAATAGATTTTCCAACTCGAGCAACGATGGATGATTGACTCAGTTTTGCATAGAAGTAACGAAGACAACATATTTCTTTCGCAAGACGCAGATAATGTGTCTCTTCAACTTAGCCTCTGAGATAGTCTCTTCTAGGTCCAATGCTGAAATTTCAGCGCATAGGTTCTTCATTTTCAAAAAAAAGGATCATATGGACAGCTTCCCTTGAGTTATTTTTGTCAACTCATTCTCCAAGAATTGTAACAGAGCTATATTCTTCTTATTAAACAGACCATCCAAGGGAGTCCAAAACTCGACAACCGACCCATATCCAATGATGTGGTCGAAAAGCTTCGGTGAGATTGCCCGCTTCAGAGTGAACTATGTCTTTGAATTCATTCTCCTCTAAGCCCTCACCGTCTCAGCATTCCCTCCAGCATCATTTACCTCTTATCTGTCATCTCCACTAACAAACTCCCACAGGTCGTCACCTAGAAGATAGCTCTTCATGCACAACCTCCACTTTTAAAGTTGGTCTGCGTCAGAAGCTCAATTCCCAGAGCTCTTATATAACTGACTTCCATTATTGTAACTCTGGTTTATTTAAACTTCCAAAGGACTAACACACCTCTGAGGTTGATCACTGCTAACAGCTCTGTCGCTCTGATACCATGCAAAAATTTCTAAGAAGCTGAGAAAGGTCGTAGAAACACTCAACCACATCAAACTCGATAAACCAGAAGCAGTAGAAGAACAAAAGTCAATGAAATTAATAATTTTCTTTACAATACGAGACAAACATTGCAAGACATGATTTCACAATGCACATGATTGAGGCAAAAAAAATACAAGCAAGAGCAATACCGGCCGGTCAGAACCTCTAAACTGCCTAGTCGCAAACCGCAAGTTGAAGTCACCTGTCTGCCAAACCGAACAACTGTTGGATACAACCTGTCCGCAACTCTGCCCGCCTGTCCGCAAGGATCGGCTAACCGTAGAAGCCGCCCGAACAAATGCTAATGAACTGGGAAACAAACTACCTGCTGAGACCGGGCGTACTGTCTTATTGAACTATCTGCAACCCCGAGAAAGAAGAATTCTAGTCACACAAGCCGCAACCTGCTGTATACCACAAACTGTTATCTATAATTGTTCCACAATGAGCCTCCAACTTGTCGCCTAGTCATCCGATGCTAGCCGCATAGCCTGCACAACATAAGTCAATCTTCACTTAGTTGCGCAGTTAACAAAGTCTAACCGCAAGTTTAAAATACGAGCTGAGTTCTCACTGTTTTCATTATATATGAGAGACAGGGACCCCTATTTATAGGCGATCAAGGGAGTGCGGTCACCGCCCATAAGCGATAGTGAAACCACCCATCAACAACGGCTAACAACACCTATCCGCACATCAGTGCAGACACCAAAACCAGACCACAAAGCCGGGTCGCAACCAGACAACCTGATGACAAGCCGCGCAACCCATGCGGTCTCCGCAAACTAGGCAACAACACAGACTTGGCACATCACCGTGACCAAGTCCAAAAACCCAGCAGACTCTGGCTATGGATCGCACAGACATACCACAACGAGCTCTGCGGTGATCTGTCCGCGGAAAACACGGAGATGGAGAGATTTCTCCGTTTCCCGTGAAAAACCGGGAGCAAACTCTACCGGCGGCGGAAAATAAACATCCCTGAATGCGCCACCGGTGGTGGACTTCACTTCCGCACTTGAAGCCGGACAGAGAGCCAAACAGACTCTAAGTCTGCATTTATTTAGCAGGAATTGTGAGAATTTTCCTGCATTGTTTGGAACTTTTTAGCATAGAATTGGCTTTTAAAAACCATCCATTCCCTAAAACCTCCCACATTTGCTCGCTTTTGGGCTCTAGAAAGCAGAGGGACAGAGCTTATGATAGAAAGTGATTTCGCAACCCGCTCTTTCTTCCTCCTCCTCTCCGGCGACGGGGGCAAGGGTCTTCCCTTCCACCGTCGGCAAGGCCAGCAGCTGCTGGGGACATCAATTCCATTTGCTCAGTTTTTGGGGTCCCTGAAAGAGAAAGAACCGTGAGTTGAGATCGGCGAACAAACCTTTCCAAGCGCTGCTCCTTCCTCCTCTCTAGTGATGATAGTGAGGGAATTCTTCTTCCAGCGTCTACAAGCTCATTTGCAGCTCCAGGTTGCTTCCCCAGCCAACCTCTTCCTTCTGAGCAGATATAAAATTTTCCTCTCATTTGTTTGTTCCTCAGAAGGGATTGATTGTATTGTGATGTTCTTTTGAAGCACTAAGCTTTATGATTCATGATTTTTGATTTCCTTAATGCATTAGCTGTCTTAGAGTATTTTTTTGCATTCATACATGTTGGTGTGTGTGTGAGGATGTGTCTGCCTATGTATAGTTGTGTATGCGTGTATACATGTGTATGTGTACATGTATGTTTGTGTGTTGTGTATGAATGTTTGTGTATGTGCGCGCGCGTTTGTGTTTGTTTTGTATGTATTTGTTGTGAATGTGTTTAAGAGGGTGCTTATATGTTTGTGTGTGTGTGTATATGTTTGTTGTGGGTGTATGTGTGTGAATATTTGAGTATTTGTGTGTATGCTACGTGTGTTGTGTGTATTTGTGTTTGTTTGCGCATGCGTGTTGTGTGTATGGATGTGCATGTTTGTGTATGTGTGTGTGTATGTGTGTATGTGTGTGTGTGTATATATATACGAGCAGCTTTGCACGGGCTTCGCCCGTGCTCACTGACTCTTAGCAGACTTCGCCCGCAATTGAGCGGGTTGCGCCCGCATTCGAGCGGGCTGCGCCCTGCTCGATGGCTCTTAGCGGGCTTCGCCCACAATCGAGCAGGTTGCACCCTCATTCGAGTGGACTGCGGCCATATTCGAGTGCACTGCCGCCCGCATTCGAGCGCGCTGCGTCCACAACATATACATATGAGTACTTAAAATTACCGTAAAAAATGTAAATTAGTATTCCATTTTTTTCTTTTTTAAAATAATGTAAAATTTTGCCTAAAAAATCATTTTCGCTATCCCTCTCACTAAATTCTCTCCCCCTCTCCCTAAATGTAGGGATAAGAGGGCTATAAAGATTCTTTCTCTCTCCTCCTCTCTTCTCTCTTTCTTTCTCTCTCTTCATTGGATGGATGAGAACAAAAACTTGGCAATGTAGTTATATATATATATATACCATATTATAAAGAAATACTGAGTTCTGCAAATAGCAAGAGTTCGAAATTGGAATGAAATTAGGTGCCCGTCGGATTTCAAAGATTTGATCATGAACCGTTGGATCAAACCAACTCTCTCTCTTCAGATTTTACTAGGGCTCCTAAACCTACTAATAGAGATCTTAAAGTTAAGTAAACATAAAAAAGGCCTTAAGAAACAACACTCGCATGAATTTAAAATCAGCCCACAAACCCGCCTGTTCATAGAATTCAAGATAAGCTCGGCAACCCGCAAGCCCACAAGCCTGCCTAATTTCAAACATTCATTCTGGAATTCTATATTTAAACCCAAAAGCTTCAAACCTACCGGCAGTGTGGGACTATAAAAGCTTGATTTTATATTATAATATACTAAGGTACGGGCGTACGGGCAAGAGAATTTCGGGGTCAAGATGATCTCAAAACGAAAAGTGATCAACATGAAAGTTGTAGATCTCGGCGAGACGAACAACTTTCATGTTGATCACTTTTTGATTTGAAGCCGATTTAGATCTCGATTTGGGCCCCAAAATCGGGGGCGGCGGAACTGCTACAGTAAATCGTTCCGTCGCCACCTAAGGGGAAATAGAGAGTAAAGATTTCCGATATCGAGAGATACAAATCTTCTACCCTAAAATCATTGCAAGACGTTTCACCTTACATATTCATAAAGCCACCTTTTTAAATTCATCTCACTAGGCATAGGAAATCACAGTAGAAAATTATCTCTCATAACCGATAACACAAATATTTTCTCTATAATCCATAGTTTATTTTAATTAGTAGTTTTCTTTATAATTTTTAATATTTTAAAATCATCATTTCAATTCACTTGGATTTAAAGAAAATGCACAACTGGTATTTGCAAGCACTAGATTCTTCATCTCTTCGTGGGAACGATCTTTATTCACATTATATTACTTGATCCGGCACGTACACTTGCGTGTAATACGTATACCTGTTTCGGGTGTATCACACGCCGCTCCTTGCGAGCGGAGCCCGCGGGAGGCGACCGTGGGAAAGGGGAGGCCAGACGCACCATCCCTTGCGGGCGGAGCCCGCGGCCGCGGGAGGCGGCCGCAGGGAAGGGGCAACCGAACGCGCCACCTCTTGCGGGCAGAGCCCGGAACCGCGGGAGGCGCCCGCGGGGAAGGGGCGGCCGGGTGCGCCTCCCCTTGTGGACGGAGCCCGCGGTCGCGGGGAAGGGGCGGTCGGGCGCGCTGCACCTTATGGGCGGATCCCGCGACCGCGGGAGGCAGACGCGGGAAGGGGCGGCCGGGCGCGCCGCCCCTTGCAGGCGGATCCCGCGGCTGCGGGAGGCTACCATGGGGAAGGGGCGGTCGAGCGCGCCGCCCCTTGCGGGTGGATCCTGCTGCCTTTGGAGGCGGCCGCGGGGAAGGGGAGGCCGGGTGTGGCCGCCCCTTGCGGACGGAGCCCGTGGCGATGGGGAAGGGGTGGCCGGACACGAGCCGCCCGGCGCCGACAGCGACGGTTACTCGAAAGGTGGGCGAAGTGGGATTGGTGCGCTGGGATCGCGTGCGCGGCTGTTTCTCCATGATCCTTATTTGAATAGTGTGATCATGAGGGAGTGAGTTAATCACACCCCGAGTGTTTTATAAATGGGAATTGCCCCCATCAATTTTATTGTTGTCCTGGGGATGACGTTGAAATTGGGGTTCTGTTTGGCAGGATGACGACGGTTGTAAACACGGTGATTATGAACTGTCGTTTGTGAACTTATGATCGCATCTAACTTCTAAGGAGATTCATCAACTTTTATGTTCAAAATCAATTTTGTGTGGAAGTCATAATTATTGTCACGTCAAAAACATACATTTTGTGATGCGCCATTTCTGTCCAAACTTGACCTTGACGGAGCAAAAACATCACGCCATGGGTTCAAGTCTCACCCATTGCATATTTTTTTCACTAATATTTTTTTATCATTTGCAAAAAATAGCAAAATGTACTGGTACAAATTTTCAAACAATTGACAATCTCCCCGCCACAGTATCTGCGACTGCGAGGCTCAGACTGCGCCTGAATCTTGGACTTCACCACATCGAAAGGATAACAAATTGAACACCCAACGTGCGACTCCGGTGGGTCTGCCGACAACGAGCATCATGTCGAGGCTTTCACCACAGTGCTTTCGGCTGTTAGGGTGTCTGTGTTCCCTCCTGTATTCATAAGTCTAGAAGTAGAGTCCGTGCGTCGGGACATCTTTGAGCATGGTGATTGATTAGCAATAATGTTATCAGAAAATGCTTCAAGAACACAACATAGTAATAAATTGGAGTAATGTCATATTTGTCAATTATAGAGGTGCAACTCGGATCGATTCGGTGTGGTTCCACTCAGAACCAAGAACTAATCCGTATAGGTTCGGTTTCAAATTTTTGGAACCGGTCCACGGTTCCAAATTGTAGAACCGGAAATATCGGTTCGGTTCTCGGTTAATTAAATTTAGTGTGTAAATATGTTTCACTAGCAAAAATAAATGCAAAACTAATGTTTATAAATCGAAGAAACTAGGAAACCTTAAGCCTGCATGACTCCAAAAACATCAAAATTTCTTAGATTACTAAATACATTTAATAATCTCATCATACAATATTTCATATTTAAAGATTCTAACAATTAAGCAAAAGTTTAACATTGTCAAAACATGTGCAAGTAGTTTTAAAAATTAATCATGAAATACCTCCTCCATCAAGCTAATTATTCATCAATCTCTTTCAAAAGCCTCTTGCTCACCACAAATATATTTTTGATACATAAATTCAATAACTCGGTTCTTGGGTCGGTTATGGGTGCACGAATGTAAGAACCAAGAAGCGAACCAAATGGTCGGTTCTGAAAATTTTGGACTCATAACCAAACCAAGACACATAAGAACCAACCCAAACCGCTCGGTTAGGTTTGGTTCCGGTCCGATTCTCGATTATTCGGTAATTATTGCACTCCCCTAGTCGATTATTTTTGTTAATAGTCTAAAGTTTCGTCCACGCAGAAATAAAGTTCTGCATCCGTTACTGTCATGGAATCATAATTAGTATTCTGATGGTGTGTGTATAAACTATAAAGAATGAAATCTCACATCAAAATTAAGAATTTTTTCACCATATTATATAAAATATAATTTAGATGAACTCAAGTGAGTACAATTAATTGGTTTGTGCTGTTGGAAAATGAGTTAGTTTGTCAAAAAATTGAGTTTGTAATACAAAATTGTAAGTGTATATTCAGACGAATAATGAGCTTGGGGGCTTTACGCGTATTAAACTCTAGGTTTAGTCATATATATACCTAGCTGGGGACAACGGAGAGTAAGTTCCACTTACACTTTCCTCCAGATGTTTCGAGCGCCTTCCACAAAAACTATTTGTGTAAAATTTTGTTTGCAGAGCTGTTCGAAAAGCAATGTCAATGTCATTTTCGCCGCCGCACCTCCGGTGAAGGTCGGTTGAAGGTCATCGTGACAAAATGAGAAATTCTTGGGTCCGGGTCCCCAACATTATCCATGACCAATCAAATGCAAACAATAAGTGGGCTCACCGATCACTAGATTAACTGTCCACCGCGGGCACCCGTGGGCCCGACCAATTGCTTGCATTTGATTGATCTGTGGGCCCACCTTTCATTTTTGCCGCCCAATTCCAAACTATGTGGCAGCAGCGGGGGGGCGTAGGAGCGAGCAGTCTGGCGCTTCAAAGAAACAACTTAAAACAGGGAAGAAGGCAGAATCTGGGGTGGGGGCTGCAACCTGCAGCTCTGTTTTAATGCCAGCGAGTCAGATGAATTTATTCAAGAGCAGAAAATTGAGCCAAGTTGGTCCTTCCAATTAGACAGATTGGGCAATTTAGTCATTTGAGCATGTGCACCTTCCCTTTGGAAGGACAGCCATTTTCTGAATTCTTTGACCTACATTTTTTTAAAATAAATATTTATAAAAAATAAATATTCAACATTTGTTAATATTGGGTTTGAAGGAATATAACAATTACTTTACCAATTATAATTACTTTATGTATTTTAAGCAATTAAGAAAACATATGAAATTGAATGTTGGAGTTCGAAAATCCTTGTGTATAGAGTAGTAAGAAAACATATTTATTGGTTCGATACAATATTATATATTAAATAAATGGTTGTGGAGGCAAACTAGATGTCTTTTAGAATTTTGCTGAGTGTTTGCAGCCCCTCCTTCAACAATTTTGCAAAAAAAATGAATTGTAAATTTAAATTTCTATAGTCCAGTCAATAAATTTTTACTACTTACGTGTAAAAAAATGGCGACCCATAAAAGATAAATTGCTCAAATAAGATGGAGACATTAAGGCTTCATTTGTTTCGGTGGTGGCGGATCGATCCGGCGGATGGAAACAGAGTGTTCGAAACGGAGGAGGGAGGTAGCTGCTCCAAACGGAGCTTTTTGGGGCGTTTCTCAAGGCGGGCGGGTGGAAACGGAGCAAACGCCGCCGGAGGTTCATTTGTTTACCCGCCTTCCGGCGGCGTTTGCCCAAAACAGAGCACCGAAACGCCCATAACAAATAGTGCCTAACTATATATATATATATATATATTTTTTATTACTAGAGCAAAACTCTTTGGTGGGACCGAGGTGTTGTATAAAATCATCGGCACAATTATAATAAATTGCAGGTAAACAAGAAACATAAATAGGGACAAATCTGCACTGAACAAAACCCCTGAGGGGCAATCACACAGAATGGGGGGGAGCGGATTTTACTTTTTTTATATATAAAAATTAAAATATTAAAATATAAAATATATTAAAATTATAAAAAAGTTATTAATATATAAAATATTTTATAAAATAATTTTTTTATAAAAATTATTAATATATAAAATATATTTAATATTAATATATAAAATATTTTTAAAATATAAATTAAACTTAATATAAAAATTTAAATAATAAAAAAGTTGTTACGTCGTCCCAGGGGGCGGGCGGAGCCCACCGGGAGGTGCGGGCGGAGCCTGCCGGGGTGGTGGGGCGGGCGAAGCCCGCCGTCGGCGGCCAGGTACTATGACGCGTAGCCATCGGGCCGGAGGCCCGTGCCTGCGACTCGTATATATATATATATATATATAATATATATATATATATATATATATATATATATATATATATTATATATATATATATATATATATATATATATATATATATATATATATATATAATCTTATTATATAAAGCAATATAGGTATTTGGAGGCACACCATAGATCAAACAAGAGTCATTGGATCATGAGAGAGATCGTGAGATGGGGGGAGAGAGGCGGGAGAGAGAGAGGAGGGAGAGAGAGAAAGAGAGAGAGGGGGGGAGGAGAGAGGGAGAGCGAAATGGAGAGAGATGGGTAAAGGGAGAGGAGAAAGGAGGAAGAGAGAAAAAAAGGGAGAGAAAAATTGCGTAAAATTTATGTTTTTACGACAAAACATAATTTTTTTTATAAAATAAAAAATGTAATATTGATTTATATTTTTTTTACGGTCATTTTGAGTACTCATATGTATATATTACGGACACTGTCTGTCTTGATGTGGGTGCATCCCGCTTTGGTGCGGGCTCAGCCGGCTTTGATGCGGGTGCAACCCGCTTTGATGCGGGCGCAACCCGCAATGACGCATCGAGCACTGGAGAAGCCCGTTCGGAGGCGGGTAAAGCCCGCCTGGATGCTGCCGAAGGCCCCCCGAAGCATCGAGCATGGGCGTAGCCCGTGCGATTATTATATAAAATAATATAGGTATTTGGTGGCACATCATAGATCAAATAAGAGCCATTGGATCTTGAGAGAGCATGAGATGGAGGGAGAGAGTTGAGAGAGAGAGAGGAGATAGAGAGAGAAAGAGATAGAGATGAGAAAAGGAGAGAAAGATTGCGTGAAATTAATGTTTTTACGACAAAACATAATTTTTTATATAAATAAAAATTGTAATATTGATTTATATTTTTACGGTCATTTTGAGAACTCATATGTATATATTGCGGGCACTGCTCGTCTTGATGTGGTTGCATCCCGCTTTAATGTGGGCGCATCCCGCTTTGAAGCGGGCGCATCCCGCTTTAAAGCGGGCGCATCCCGCTTTGATGTGGGCGCAGCCCGATTTGATGCGGGTGCAGCCCGTTTTGATGCGGGTGCAGCCCGCTTTGATGCAGGCGCAGCCCGCAACGACGCATCGAGCACATGAGAAGCCCGTTCGGAGGCGGACGAAGCCCGCCTGGATGCGGCCGAAGGCCGTCCGAGAGCATCGAGCACGGACGTAGCCCGTGCGAAGATGCTCGTATATTATAAAGCAATATAGGTATTTGGAGGCACATCATAGATCAAATAAGAGACATTGAATCATGAGAGAGAGCATGAGATGAGGGGAGAGAGTTGGGAGAGAGGAAGGAGGGAGAGAGAGAAAGAGAGAAAGAGAGAAAGAGGGGAGGAGAGAGCAAGGGAGGAGATGGCGGAAGGGAGGAGATGGCGGAAGGGAGGGGAGAAAGGGGACGGAGAGAGGGAGAGGAAAAAGAAGAGAGATGAGAAAGGGAGAAAAAAATTGCGTGAAATTAATATTTTTACGACAAAATATAATTTTTTTATAAAATAAAGATGTAATATTGATTTATATTTTTTACGGTCATTTTGAGTACTCATATGTATATATTGAGGGTGAAACCCGTCTTGATGGGGCGGGCGAAACTCGTCGTCGCCAGTCGGGTTTCGCCCCCATCCATTTCAAGCTGGATGCGGTTGAAGGCTGCCCGAGAGCATCGAGCCGGGGCGGACGAAGACCGCCGTCGCAGCGCTGTTGGGTATCAGGACTTGAGAGAAGTGCCTGATAAAGGAGGGGCGAGGGTTCGAGCCCTGACCTCAACAACCCGCCAGTGGGGCCGGCTATGGATCCTGGGTGAAACACCCCTGCGAGCAGCCAGGTACCGCCACTAGGAGATGGGTTGGGGTGCACCGACTGCAGTCGGGCTGAGAGGTAGAGCCCAGCGGGCCCCTCCTTCAACAAGATCCTTCGCCAATGCCCGACCAGCAACCAACATGTATCTTTTTCCTTCATTTGTCTTTTTCTTCTTTTGATTTCCCAGAGTAAAAACATTCAAATTGATGAATCCAGTTAGCATCATCATTTCCTGACTAAGATTTTTGATTTGGTTCTTGATTTAGTGCTTGAATTTGTGAATGTATGATCTTAAATTGGTGATTTTTTTCCTGAAAAAATGATGATACACTCCAGAAATTGTAATCTCCAATCTAGGGTTGAATTTGTGAACTTGAGTCTTAGATTGGTTTGTGTTTTTTCGAAAAAATGATGAATACATCCCAGAAATTGTGCCCAGTGTGCGCTCCCGTGTCGCCTTTGAATCTCTGTTTCAACCATGTTTGCCCAAGGCTGCCAAATTTTGCTCGAAGGTTGCCAAAATTTGCCTCTGTTTTTGTCTCTCTTTTTCTGATATTAATAAGTTATCTTGTTATGTTAGCATTTTTTCCCTCATTTTTTACCTAATTTTTGTTTCCCATTTTTTGCCCTCATTTTTTGAGATAGTTTTTAATTGATTTTGATTTTAAATTAGTAAGAGACTAAGGCTCCGTTTGGGCGGACTTATTTACAACGGTCAAGCGGTTACAGACGCATGAACCAGACCTTAATTAAGATCGTAACCGTTTTACCGGTGAAAATAAGTCCCACCAAACGGAGCCTAAGAGTTAGTTATCCAAATTAAATTTTCATTTTTATACTTATATTGATATTCTAATCTCCGTTGTTTGCTAAGCTACATTTAAAAAATTCTTACATTCTACACTTACGCTAGTTAATTTAAACATTTGTGTCTACTTTCTAAATTGTTTGTGTTTACTTTATAAATTGTGCCCGAACTAAGAAAAAATCGTAGTTCCGCCACTGGCTGCAGCCCGGAATATCTCAGAAAATTCTTATGGGTAACAGGCGTAGTTATATCTCAATTTCCAACTTCCCTGTCAACTTAAAACTATATTACAGAGGGACCAGCGGGACTCAGCGGAATTGGTGAAGCTAGTGTTCTAGAGTTGCATCCATACATTAACAAATCTATTTGTAAATCAAGATTATGGATGCCAGAGACCACAACCTATTCATGTTCTTTCATACATTTAAATTCACCTGCATTCCCAAACAGGAATCATTCAGAGATTAAGGCGCACACACAGGAGCAAAATCCAATCAGGGAGGAATCAATGCCTCTAATACCAAGTTGAATAATAGAAACGAAAATACTTCATATTTTATTCATCCCTCAAAGGAGGTATTTAAAGAACTTACACAAGACATACAAATTCTAGTACACGGTGTGGGACTAAACCCATACATACTTAAAGACTCTTAAATGGACTAAAATAATAATAGAAATATGCAAACTCCAACAGAATATAATAACAACACACATGATTTAGGGTTGCCAAAGGCTTCACTAAAATGAAGTAACATGCTCATACAAAGTGCCTAAGCATCCAAGCATGAATTGGAGGGCACAAAATTAAACAAACAAATGAAACAACCATTAATGAAATAGACTATAAAAAAAGATTTCCAATCGGACTATTGAAGAAACAAACAAATCTGGAAAGCATACCCAGCTGGCCTCCAAAACTCATTCTCAAGCAATATATATGCTGTCAAGTTCTTCCGGCAAAATGGGATAGTACGCACTCTTTTCTTAATATCGTTTTCATCAATTGGGTTTCTTCGGCGGGGATCAAACTATTCGTTATTCTCGTTCGAGTGCAATGCTCGCTATCCCAGGAGCAAGGGACTCGTGGCTTTCTGTAAATCAAGCTTTATTTTCAGAGTCCGTGCTATTTTGACTTCTCGGCGATTTACGCACCCACTCATTCCATCCGATGCGTTTTCTGACCCGGTTGCGCTGCATTGGAATACGAGGTTGTTAGAGCAAAATATAGTTACAAGAACCTAACTATAAAATGTATTAAAAATACAAAATTTATTAGATAACATTCCAATTATCAAGATGAAAGTTACTCAAAATAAGCTTATAATCCTATACTTGGCTATGAAACAAATCAAAATATCAATGTGCATTTGTGAATGTTAAATTTTGTCCCTGATATTTTATGGTATTTTTTCTTGCAATTTACTCTCTTCTTATCAGTAATTATTAATCATCACTCAAGTGAGACATGCACGGCTAGATATGATTCAAATAAATAGTCGGGTTGAAGAAAGGACACATGGCTCAATTCAAAATTTTGAAGTGATTTAAAACTTTGCTAAATATATGCCAGAGTTCTATGCATCTTGCACCGGAGTCGAGTTCATTCTAAGCCTTATCATCAATCCTCCATTATGGCTCTGTTTGGCACTGCGGCAGAGTGGTCGTGAATTTTCTTTCGCAAATGCCTGACCTCATCTAAGGAACTTCATTCACCATGGGACTAAGCACGAGGAATATTCAATGGGTTCACCGCTCCTATATGGGCTTTAACACTTGGGTTACACAAAAGTAGTGAAAATGAGAAAACTTAGGTTTTTCCTAGTTTAGTCATAAATAATTATTTGTTTTCATTTAACGTTATTCCTATAAGTGACATTATACACACACACACACGGGGTTATTTACCGGGAACTCCCCTTGAAGCTTGTGTAATTACAGCTTGCACCCCTCTACTTTCAAAATTACAATTACCCCCTTCAAAGTTTACACTTCATAACATGCATGCACAAAAATATGCCCCAAAAGAATTGCCCCCAAAGAATTACTCCAAGAGAGTACTTTTGTGCATGATGTTATGAAATGCAAACATTGATGGGAGGTTTTTGTAATTTCAAAAGTTAGGGATGCAAGCTGTAATTATGCAAACTTTGAGGGGAGGTTTCTGTACGGTATATATGTATTAATATATATGTATGTGTGTGTGTGTATATATATATATAATGCAGCGTGTCAAAACTGGTTTTGTGCTACCTAGCAATTCTTAAGAGGTATGGATTATGGAGCAGAAAAACAGACTGATCTAAACCCTGAAGCTTTACTAGCACTACTGGACAAAACTAGTGCAATCATGCAATTGAAAAGAAACAAAGAAATCAAGCTGCAATATTGCTGAATACCTCCACTTCTACAACAACTGAGGGAATAAGAGCTTCCACTATAAGTGATATGTTATCTGTCAACCGCTTTATCTGCACCATAGAAAAAGAATGAAGAAATGAACACATGAAAAGCATGTATAGAGGAGAATGAATGAATAACAATATCAAAAAAGCTTATTCAGATGCTTTCAGCTTTGTAAAAGAAACACAAAACACTTCAAAGCGCGCAATAGAACCAAAACAGAGATTACTTCAAATGAAATTCAGTTTTAGAAGAAGAAAATGAAAGGGCAAAAATCTATTATGAGCACGTGAAGAGAGCAGTGGAATAGGATGCAAAGGCTTTCCAATCAACATTAAAGAGGATAGATAGTTTTGAACTTAAGAGAGGGAAATTGTATCAAAATGCATGCCGAGCTAGCTACAACCAGTTAGTGATTTCTGAAAATATTAGCCCAATTTGAGGTTCGTTTATCATTGGCCCTCAGATCTGTACAAAGAGGAATGCAATACACAGATACAACACATACTTGATTATACAAGATTATGGCTTTGTTTGGAAGAGTTGCAGTTGTGATAAAGGGAGCTGTGAGAAATGGAGGTTGAAGATGGAGCCTGTGGGAAACAATCTATGGGAAACGAAAAAACTTGTTCAGAGTAAACTCAATTTACAGAGTAACAAAGAAATTGTTTGGTAAAACAGTGGTACAAGAGCTGTTTTGATTCAAATGATTGAAATCATCTTATGCACAGTGTTGGACCTTTTCGCTTTGGTGGACAAATACCCTTACACCAGATTTATCAATAACATATTACCAGCTAGATTAATTAGTTAATATGTTGGAATTATTTTGTTTAGAAAGATTATGGTTTCCAGTCATAAAATAGGGAGTTCAGTAAATATGTTTTTTTTAAAAAAAACAAGGTGCGGTCGCGACCTCCTCTCGTTTGGCCAATAACTACAACACGGGAAAAGGAAAATCCCACTAGATTGCAACCTTGCAAGAACCAGCATTCTCGCTCCACTCGAGCCAAGTAAGTTCTCTGTTTCTTTTATAAAGTTTACTGATCACATATAGTTTCTGGATAGAATAAGATTAGAAAGTTTTGGGGAAATGATAAATTGATTGAAAGTCTCTCTCTCTCCCTGTGAACAAATTAGGCTTTGAATTTTGATTGAAAATAAATTATAGTTGCCCCAAAAAGAGAGTGAAGAATTCACTCTGTATGCACTAATAAGGCTAAAATTTAAAATGCGACTTGTGCAAATCATCCTAATTGTTGTAATTGTGAATTAGGATGATTCTAATCATCCTAATCATGTACTCAAAACCTAGAGCTATATCAGAAGCAAAAATTTCGGTTCGATTCTGATTCAATTCTCGGTTCTACTCTTCGTCTTATTTTATATTAAATGTAACCTAAATTAATATTAAATTGCCAATAATTTAGTTCTTGGGTC
The DNA here is from genome assembly GCA_039583875.1 of Platanthera guangdongensis. NCBI lineage: Eukaryota > Viridiplantae > Streptophyta > Magnoliopsida > Asparagales > Orchidaceae > Platanthera > Platanthera guangdongensis. The sequence continues at coordinate 14,081,413 of CM077162.1, forward strand.
GGTTCTCGGGTGCACAACCCCAAGAATCAAGAACCAAACCGATAGATTTTGGAATCAGAACTGAACCGAGAACCATCAGAACCGGCTCAAATTGATCGGTTCGGTTCAGTTTCAGGTAGATTCTCAGTTCTGCGGTTCTTTTTACACACCCTTCGTAACTGCATCCAACAAAATAGCTTATGGAGATTAAAGAAGCAGTTGCACACAAAATATTATAGATAAAAGACAAATAATCTACAAAAACATACTCTTCTGAAACCTGCAATCAGATAGATTGAAACCCAACCATAATTATCCATGTGCAATTTCAGGTAATAATCTGTGCGCAGGTTCTCTGAACTGTGATCAAGAACAACTGGATGGTTAGTAAATTAGGCAAGGAAATCTGATAATTGGAGACACACTTAGCCAAATATACCTGAAGTAAAACTCAATTTGCTTCATTATCAAAGCACGTTTATGTGCTTCCAATGAAAAAGGCATAGAAGGTGGTGCTGGAAGAGGAGCTGGTGCTGGAAGAGCAGCTGGTGCTGGCAGAGCAGCTGGAGGAAAAACAAAAGGATGCCCACTGAAAAGATCAGGATGAGGATTTGTTGGTAAAATATACATTTGAGGTGGAAAACCTGAAAAATGATACAAAAATCATTAGTATAATATGTTCATCATCAAAATTAGGGCTGAGCATATTATTCAAAACTCGAAAGTCCAATTAGGACTGAGCATATTATTCAAAACTCAGAAGTCATTCGAATACTGAGCTGAATCGGAACCGGTTAAAATTGATTTGACTCAATCTTAGCCGATTCAATTTAACTCGAATCTGATTTCAAGACGGTTTTGAGCCAGCCATGAATCGCTCAAAATATACTTCGAATCAGCTCGAATTGATTAAAAGTACAAGATATTTATTAATATATTTTTTCTTATAAATTTAAAACACTAAAATTTAAGCCTAAATAAACGAGCGCGGGATTTAAATGGTTCATTTGCTAAATTTAGAAATTGCCCAATTTAATTTTGATCCAACTAGAACTAAGGAGAAAAATTGCTCAATTTCAGCCGATTCAATTTCCAACCAACTCTGAATCAAGCCGTTTTGGCTTTTGAGTTGAGCAAATCGATTTTGATTTCGAGTTAATTTTGAGCCGTGTTCGACTCAAAAATTTCGATTTCGAGCCGTGTTTGATTCAAAAATTTTGATTTCGAGCCGCGTCCGACTCGAAAATTTTGTTTTTGAGCCGAGCCAAAATCTCTCGAACTGTAACGCCCCGTCCCTGGATCATCATAAAAAAGTGCACTTTTTAATTGTAACGCCCTTTACACCCATCTCTGCGACCCTGGTCAGAACTACATTATCGGGCTGCAGCTCAATTGGTAATGATGAGTTGTTTAAAGGCTCCTTATCAAGGGGGTTGCGGGTTCGAGACCCGGCCTTAACAACCTGCCACGACTGAGAAACGGGCGCGAAAAGGGGTTGCGAGTTGCACGGGCTGCAACTGTGGTGCTTCGCCAATGTGTGTCGGTCCTGGATCGTCACCCTAAACTCAACTCGATGTCAGCCCTAATCAAAATTGAGGAAAGTGCACCGCGAGATGAAGAACAGAAACACACCAGGGTTAGGCATGCAACCATAATTATGCTGAAAAGGAGGAGGAGGAGGAGGCAGGAAGATTGGCATTGTAGCAGGCATATGAGGCAGCGTTGCAGGCTGCCTCAGATGCCCTATCTGCAATTGGGGATCCCTAATCCACATGGGACCAAAAGAATTCCATTCATAGCGATTCTGCTGCTCGTAGTGCTTGCTTCCATAATTTACAATGCGGCTGTTGTCGCCCATTCTCCTCTGTCGATCTCCTTGATCCACCCAGCCATGGAAACCCAGCTGGGTCTGCCAGACATGAAAACCCTGCTGCTGCGGCTGCCAGCCATGAAAGCCCTGCTGCTGCGGCTGCCAGCCATGAAAACCCTGCTGCTGCGGCTGCCAGATATGGAAACCTTGGGGATGATGATCCCAAATCCTGTAATTACCACTAGATATCTGCTTATCAGAAACATTGTTAACTATTTCAATCGATTCTGTAATTGAAGAAGAAGAAGACGACGGTCCATCATTGCTGGAGCAGCTGCCGCTGGTTCCAACTGCGTCGCCATTAGCATCTCCACCCCCGCGGTTGTCAAAATTCCGCTGCATAAGAGGCGATTTCAACAAAACATGAAGACATCACGAATGTTTAGCGTTTCGACCTAGAATTAGATGTAGCCAAACCTGGGCGGAGGGAGATTCTTCGAATGAAGGATTGGTAGATTGCTGGGAGGATGACGAAAGCGGTCGCCCGAAACCCCCCGAGACTACTACATGGTCATTGGCCGCTTTATTTCCCGCTGGGAACGGGAGGGCGCACGAGGCATTGCCGGCGGCGAAGAAAGATGCGAGGTCTTGCATTTCCTCTAATCGAAAGATCGCCGCAGGCGAAGAAGTCGAGAAAGCTTCTCTCGGCGGCGGAGAGGCGGAGAGATTGCGGACGGCGTGCATATCCGAAGCGGTAAGCACGGGGCGTTGGAGTGAGGAAGGGGTGCAATTAGGGTTTTGGCTTTCGGATAAGTCGATGATGATCGGATGGAGAAGGACCGCCGGAAAAAGTAGAGAGAGAGAGAGAGATCGGAATCTAGGGAGGGAATCAATGAAGGGATATATGAGGAAACTCGACGCCAAGTGTCGATCGGCTGCTGGCGGTGAAGCTCTCTAGCAAAGCGAAGAGAGGAGGAGCAGTACTTTATAGTTTTACGGCGAACAAGGCGGCCGCCGTTGAGGGGTATTCAGTCCCCTGTAACCAACTCCTGCCTCCCGCGGGAAGATCGCCCGAATTTACGCGCCAATAATAGAAACTGTCGGGTTAGTATTTCCTAAATAAGCCTGTGGGAGGATTTCATTTAGATCCAAAAATATATGTAATAATAATATATAAATATTAATATTAATATATACTAGTGGCCATTGGCTATGCACTTGTTGTGTGAGAGAGGCGGAAATTTTCTATAAGTGTAACATTTCTTCTTCCCCTAAATTTTTCGACAAATTTTTAGGCGTGTTTTACCAGCTTAGTTTTAAGTGTGGAATTGAATATAGTCGTATGATCTGACATTATATGGTGGAGTTGTTTTCACAGAATACTGCAGTATTGTAAAAATATTGTTAGTATTGTCAAATACGACAATATTTCGAGCAATCGTGTAATTTTTACATGAATCAAGGATTTGATGTGTACGAGCACCGTGATATTTGGTTGGAGAACGCACCTAAAAATCTCTCAAAAATTTTATCCTTCTCGTTGAGCTCGCTAGGTAAAAACCTCAACACGGCTTCGGTCTCTAGCGCCGCATCTGTCTCCCTCCCCTCCTCATTCAAGCCCTAACCGACGCGACGACGGGTTCCCATTGTCGCGTCTCCGTCTCTCGCTATCGAAGACCCTGCGGGCTGGCTTTGATTAGATTATTTTAAGTTTTAAGAGTTTAGGGTTTTAAGGTTTAGAGTTTTGGGGTTTATAGTTTAAGGTTTTCGGGTTTATGATTATAGGATTAAGGGTTTAAGGTTTAGTATTTTAGGTTTAGGGTTTTTATGGATCTTAGGTTTAAGCTTTATAGTTTAAGGTTTAGTATTTAGCATTTAGAATTTAGAGTTTATTGTTTAAGAATTTTAAGGTTTAGGGTTCAGTTTTTAAAGTTTAGGGATTAGAGTTTAAGATTTTAGGGTTTTTAGGGTTTAGGGTTTTATGATTTAGAATTATAGGATTAGGTTTGGGTTTTTAGGTTTATGTTTTAAGATTTTTAGGATTTAAGGTTTCAGACTTTGGGTTTATATGATTTAGGGTGGAGTATGCATCATGTTTATAATATGTCTTTGTTTAATGTCAACTGAGCCCTCATACGTGATACTATTCTTGTGTTTTTCTTAAATCATTATCTACTTTGAGGATTTCCAATGAAGAGGAAGTTCTTGTCAGTATGTGGCTAGTATGAAGCAAATAACTCTTGTAACTTGCTAGTATGCCGATCCGAACAAGTTCAAGGTAGTAGAATCATCGTGTCGCTTCTAATAAGTATCACCAAGTTAAATGGTCGTAATACATTCGAAACATGACCCTTTTAATTTGTAAATGTGCGCTATTTTTTGCGGGAAAATAACTTTGTAGTTGGGCACATCTCCCGATAACCAGTATCAGAGTTTAGGGTCAATTACAATAATTGGTTCCAACTTTATTGATACAAACATACTCGAAATGTACTTCAAAATATAATTCACAATGTTATAATTATCAGATGTCGACCTATTAAATTGAGTTTTTAGATCAAAAGTATATATCAAAACTTCACAAAAATCATCAATAATCCATGTTGTAGCAACATACATGCATCAATAAACCCAACTAAAATAAAAATAAAACAATACCAAAAAATAACACAATCAAAGTAGCCAAGCTCGCATACCCTATGTAGCAAAATGGAGTAGATTCGGACAGACTCCAAGTACTGTCAAAATTTCGAGAGTCCAAGCAAGGAGAAATCACAAAAAAAACTGCATAAAATACCTAAAGAAACTCGTGGAAGGAGGCACTAGATGGAATAGGAGTTTTCTGATTAAGCAACTCACCGGAAGGAGGTACAGTGAGGCAAAATTGGGAGAGGCAGCAGTAAGAAGGTGAGGGTAGAGTCACAAGAGGGCTCCGGCGACAAAAATGGGAGGAAGAAACGAGGGCAAAAGAAATAAATCGTGATGATGAGGAGATGTGCTATCAGGCAAAACCAGGAAGACAAACCGAGACCACTATTGACCTATCGAAAGCAGCTTCCGCGGAATAGTGGATATTTAGAAGGGGTACTGGGGCTATAGCTATAAAATAGAAGTTTTTTAACTGATACTTCAGTTAAAAATATTACCCATCTTCACTCAGCTTTCTACTAAGATGGCCACCTGACTTCTCTCAGACAATCAAATTAATGCATGCTCTAATGCTGTAAAACATCAACATGCAACAAATTTGACCTACCAAAGGAATTGCATGCATCCTGCAGAAATTTTTGGGTCCGAGCACCAATTACAGATACATATCCGTCATAAATAAGACGTTTATAGATGACGCTCATGTATAATACGATATCGATATGATAACTGTTAAATCATTTACAATCTGAGATATCGTTATGACATACGAGATATCAATATGGTACTATTAGATATCAAAGTGCGGATCTCATACACTTGCAAAAACATCCGAGCAGAGCTCTGTAATAATCAGGGCTCGAACTCAAAAATTGTCTCAGAGACAAATGTTAAAAATAAATTTGTTTGCAGTCCAGAAGTCGCAATCTGTGCTCTGATAAGGGTCTGGAACAGGTGAACAAAAAATTTTGTGCATTTCAGAGCGCCCGCACTGACCAGCATGGTATTCAAATTCAGGAATTGAATTGGGCATAAATAAAGCAAATGTCAGGAGAAGAATAGGCATCAAAATAGTCTAAAAATGGATGGAAAAAGAAAAACCAAATGACAAGCCCACTGATTCCATGCCAAGCGGCCGCGATAGAAACAAAAGAGAGCACAAGTCCAAGCAACAATAAATACGTATTAGTCCGCCTAGACATTTAAGAAGCTGCATACTGAGAGACTGGTGTGGGAACGGTTTTAGTGGCTCTTTTGGGCTTTAGGACGGGCAGGTCTTGCTGGTTGGATAATCTTCCCCAGTAGAATGAATAAGATGGGAACAATAGTCCCCACGAAGTGCACACTCTTGTAGGAAGCAAGCGTTTCCTGCATGCTCAGTACCTTCAACAAAAGAGGGAAACAAACTTTCAATAGCAGCTCCAAGGGTTTAAGAGAGCTCAAAGTGGCTCTGAAAAATGTATGTATGACGTATGTTTGTACATAAATGTGTATGTATGATGTATGTCTGCCTGTATAAAGTATACATGTATGATGTATGAATGCATGTGTATGGGGAAGTCTGAATCGAGTAATGCATGACACGCAGTTTTCGAATTCGCATTTTGCCTCTTTAAAAATGTATTTGTGCCCTTTTCAAAATAAATCCCAATAAATATAATACTCTCATTTAGGATAGATAGGGTATGAGAGATGGAGAAAGGGCATAAGAGGAGAGGGGAAAAGAGAGCAGAGAGGAAGGGGATAGAAAAATTAATTGCTAGTATTTAAGTATCAGTATACAGATAAATAATTATATTTTAAACGTTTGGTGATAAATTTATTTATCTTAAAATTAATCATAAATGTTTCTTAATGCTAGTATATCAATAAATAATTTCTATTTTTAAGAGAACAATTTTCCTAGCGATGCTTTCCTTTTCTCCCAATTTTTTTGGGTTTTTATTAATATTTTTTAACGTTAGGTTGATAACTTCTAATTGAAAAAGAACTATATCTCTCAATATGTTCCTCCCAAAAGTTATCAATTCATGGGAACATCTTGTGCCAAGAAAACTAATATATAACTAGCGGACGTGTGCATTGTCCCCCCATGCTTAGTGTGTCAATGACAATATTTGACCTCTGCTCGAGGGGATCAAAATCAAAGGGTTAAGATTCATTAGATGATAATTAATCAATCTATAAACAACAACACTCAGCCTTTATCCCACTATAGTGGGATCGGCTATGTGAAATCCTTTGTCGTCATTGCGCCCTATCTTCAATAATAATCTTACTAATGCCCTGTCTTTTTTATATACCCCTCCCCTGTTTAACATTCCTAATGGCTAAACTCTCAAAACGCCGAACAGGCGCCTAAATAGAATTTCTTTGCACGTGTTTAAACTCTGAACCATCTTAATAGAGTTTCTTGCATCTTCTCTACAATTGGTGTCACTCTCATCTTATCCCTGGTAGATTTATTTCTAAATTTTATCCAATTTCATGTGTCCAACTGTGAAAAAAATTAAATAACAAGATTTTCGTTTTCAAAAATTTAATATTACATGGGTATGACCCGCTATTTATAGGGGAGAGAAGATAGAGAGAGAATACATTAAACGATTTGAGACTTGTACAACCCATCAGATGTGCGAGTAAGGCAGTTTGGCCTGCACTCGCCCAAGGCCTAAAGAGGGGCATTCGTGCAGCCCTGCGAGGGGTGGTTTGACCCTTCGGGGTGTGCAATCTTCATCTAGCACTCGCCTAAGGATCTCGCGCCTCAGCGCGCACACGAGACCAGTTCTCGCCAAGCTGGGAAAGTGGCCGCCCAGCCAGGAACTCCCCCCCCCCCCCCCCCAGAGAGCTTCAAGGTGGCGAATGTGTTGTGCTCCCGACATTCGCCCCTTCAGCGGAGTGGTGCTCTCACAGATCATTCGTCCAGTAGGGTCCAGAGGCAAAATTACTTGGATACCCTCAGAGGACTGCATTTAGCCAGTCAGAACAGCGGAGTTACTTTGTTGGCAGACCAATTTGGACTGTGTATAGCCGTTTAGAACATCGGAGTTTGTTTGTTGGCAGACCATTTTCAGAAATCTATATATAAACCCAAGGGGGTACCTCCGAAGACATGCTTACTCGTGCCCCGGTCTTCTTGCGCTTTCTGAGGTTTCTTTAGCTTGACATTTGGCTAGGGAGGGGAAGTGCTCTAAATCTTCCGGGTGTGTGGTGGATCCTCCACGCCGAGCCCTTGGGTCTGTTCCCTGTTCCATTTTCTTAATCGTTTGGCTCGCGAGAGAGAAGTAAGTGTGTGATCACCCCTACCCCAAGGGTGAACTCTACAGAGACCGAATTCTTGGTTTCAACATTTTGGTGCGGTGAGCGTGGAGCAGGTCAGCACAGAAAATCTTCAGCTAGCTCGATGACTGGAGGAGAAAGGCAAGGTTCGGACAGAGCCGACTCGCCACCCCTCTCCCTCTCGCCACGATGGGGAGTTCGAGGAGTTCAGGCAGGAGGTACTCGGTCTCGTCAGGTTCGCACTCGCGCGCATGCTGAGTGCTCGACACCAGCAGCCCCTGCACTCGCGGTCCCGACCCTTGGCGAGGACGCTCCCGGAAGGCGAGCTGAGAAGGAGGTCGTAGAGGAAGCGAGGGAGCGGGACCTTCCCGGGAGTGTGTTGTTCCCCGGTTCGGCGTGTGGAGGTCGGTTCGGCGAGATGGGGGTGCGGGATCCTTCGGCCCGCCTAACAGGGGGAGGCAGCCCCTTCAGCGAGTTGGTTTCTTCCGCCCCAGTTCCAGAGGGGTTCAGGGAGCCAGAAATGTCCTATTACACCGGGAGGGACGACCCGATCCAGCACATCCAGTGGTTCGAGGATGTGATGTCGATAAGCCAGATGTCAGATGCCTTTAAATGCACTCTTCGCTATCACTCTCAAGGAAAAGACGAAGAGAGTGGTTCCACCAGCTGCCGACCAACTCAATTTACTGTTTCGAAGACCTGCGCCGGGTCATGGTGAGGTTCACCACCTCCAAGAAGAGGAAGGAATCGGAGTCCCTATTCCACATCAAGCAAGGGATGAATGAGACTTTGGGGAGCTACGTGGACCGGTTCCAGGAGGAGCTGACCCAGGTCCAGGAGATGTCAGGGCACACCCTGATGATGACCCTTACCTTGGGGATACAACAAGGTTTCTTCAGGATGGAGCTGAAGAGGGTGTCACATCTATCCTACGAGGAGTTGATGGAGAGGGCGGCAAGGGAAGTTGAGGGGGAGACGTCAAACCCCGAGTTCGCGAAGAAATTGGCCAGGAGGTCCACGAAAGAGGAGAAGGGGCCAGGAGGTGGTCGGGGGCAGGAGGTGAGGAGAGTCGAACCTCGACAGAGAGAGCAGCAGCAGCAACAGCAGCCCAAGTGGGGGCGTCAGGAGCAGAACAATCGGATCGGCTGGAGGCAGCAGGAGTGGCAGGATCAGGGCCAGCAGAGGGGTTTCCATGCAGGAGACAACCGCCAGGGGGGCCAGGGTCAGTTCCACCCTCCAGGCTGGAGGCAAGGTCAGAGGCCCACCCTCCCCGATCAGCATCAAGCTATGACAATAATCATGCAGAGGAGGAGGGGCCAGCAGAGGAGAAGGCGGGAGGTCAGGGTGCAGTTACCCTACTGTGACTTCCACCAGGAGGAGGGCTACGCTACAGCCACGTGCCCGGAGTTCCTCACGATGAGAGGGAACATGGAGCAGCAGCAGCAGAAAGACCGTCGGGAAGTGCGGATTGAAGAAGTCCTGCCTCGGGCAGAGGAGGACAGACCAGGTCAATGTTGGGGCCCGAGGAGGGATCAGAGTGATCCATGGGGGGGGGGGGGGGGTAGGGGTTGAGACTTCCTGGAAGGCAAGTCTCCACACCATGTACCGCTGGAGCGTTGGCTCCACATCCCAGATCCCACCCCCGGAGGAGAAGATCACCTTCTCAAGGAAGGACATGCCGGATCATGAGGATCCCTTTTGCGATGCGCTGGTCATCCAGAGAGCCAACGAAAATTTCACTATCTCCCGGATCCTCATCGATAACGGGAGTTCGGTCAATGTCATTTTCAAGAATGCGTTTGACGCGATAAAGGTAGAAGGCCAAGAGGGTGTTGGCCTCAGATGGGCCTCTGTTCGGATTTTTCGAGGAAAGGAAGGAGGTGGAAGGAGTGGAGACTCCAGGTTACTCTGGGGGCAGTCTCGTACTTGCAGGTTCGTCATCGTGGACGCCCCCAGCAGCTACAACGCCATCTTCGGACGGCCCCTCATCAGCGCCTTCCGCTGCGGCCCCTCATCATTCCAACCAATGTTTAAAGTTCAACGCTGAGGGGATTCAAGTCCGGGTCCGGGTCCGGGAGACCCCAAGATGGTGAGGGAGTGCTACGTCATCGCCGTGAACTCCATTTCTTGGAAGGAGGGGGCCGAGGAGATGGAGCGGAGGATGGAGGTGGCGAAGCAGGAAGCCGGTGGAGAGGAGATAGAGGTGGAGAACCGCACCCAGGTAGAGGAGGCGGAAGAAGTCCAGGAGGAGCCGGACCGAGACAATGGCCGTAGAGGAGGCTGAGGAGAGGTTCTCGTTCCAGGAGAGGGGAACGTCAGTGAATGGGAGAGAGCAGTCCAGGTTGGAGGCTGCGGAAGAGGTGGCGGAGATGGAAGTTCTCACCCAGGGAGGCAAGGGTGGAGAAGGTTCGCATCAGCGGGTGGCTGGCCCCGAAGGACCAGGGCAGGATGCTAGGACTGCATCCAGAAAAACGTGGACATCTTCGCATATAGCGCGACAGAGATGGCAGGAGATCGATGCGGACGTCGCCCGCCACCGCCTCAATCTGGACCCAGAAGCTCGCCCCGCCCAGCAGAATAAGAGGTCTATCGCGGAAAAGCTGGCCGAGCCCATCAGGGACGAGGTGGCCAAGTTGCTGAAGGCTAACTTTGTATCCGAAATTCAATACTCCGGCTGGGTCTCCAATGTAGTAATGGTTAAAAAATGAGACGGTCGGTGGCGTATGTGTGTTGATTTCTCTTTGCTTAATAAATCATGCCCAAGGAATTGTTATCCCTTACCTCGGATCGACACGTTGGTTGACTCAGCCGTCGGTTTTCCTGTAATGAGTGAGTTTTTTAGATGTGTTTTCAGGTTACCACCAAATCAGGATGCACCCCCCCCCCCTGACATAAAAGATGTTCTCCTTCATCACGGGGGATGAGTGCTACTGCTACAAAATGATGCCCTTTGTGCTGAAGAATGCAGGGGCGACGTACCAAAAGATGATGGACAGGGTCTTCCGAGAGCAAAAGAGAAGAAACCTGAAGGTGTGTGTAGATGATCTTATGATCAAGAGTCGAGAAGTGGACTCTCACCTCCGGGACCTGTAGGAAACCTTCACCATCTTGCAGCAAGTACAAGATGAGGTTGAACCCCTTGAAGTGTGTCTTCTGGGCCAGCAAGGGACAATTTCTTGGACCACCTTCTCACCCCTGTGAGGGTGGAGCCGAATCCAGACAAGCTCAAGGCGATCATGGAGTTGGGGTTCGCCTCGGAATGCTAAGGAGGTGCAACGGCTGACAGGAAAGTTGGCAGGGCTGAGAAGGTTCCTTTCCCGGGCTGGGGAGAAGTGTTCACCCTTCTTCAAAGCGTGGGTTAAGGGGGGGGTCAGAAGTTCGAGTGGACCGAGGAGTGCGAGGAGGCGTTCCAAGCCTTGAAGAGGCAGTTGACCCAGGCTCCGCTCCTTCAAGGGCCAAAAGGAAGGGGAAGACACCTGTCCCTATATCTTGAAGTGGGAGTCGAAGCACTGAAGCTCCATCCTGGTTCGGGAAGAGGGGAAGAAGCAACTCCCCATATACTATGTAAGTCGGGTCCTGAGGAAGGCAGAGCTTCGTTATCCCATCTTAGAGAAGCTGACATTTGCTCTGGTCATCTAGGCTCGTAGGCTCCGACCCTATTTCCAGGCACACTCCATCCGAGTGGTGACTGATCATCCCCTTCTACAACATCTTTGAGGAGGGTGGAGCATTCGGGCAGGTTGGCCAAGTGGTCAGATAGAACTGAGTGAGTTTGATATCTCCTTTGTCCCGCGCCTCTCGATCAAGGCTCAGGCGATGGCCTGACTTTCTGGCTGACTATGTGGTCGAGATGGCGGAGGCAGAACTCACACACCCAGTCCCTTGGAAGGTAATGGTGGATGGTGCCTCAGGTAAGCATTCCTTGGGGCTGGGGGTGATCTTGGAAAGCCCCCAAGGAACAAAGAGCAAACAATAGTTGTCCATTTTTCTATTACTAACAATCAGGACCGAGTACGAGGCGGTGATCGCAGGGTTGCGTATGGACCAGAGAATTGGGAGTGCTTGACGTGGAGGTACTCACTGACTCCATGGTGGTGGCTTCCCAGATCAACGGGGAATTCGAGGCAAGGGAGCCTACTCTCCAGTTGTATTTGGCGAAGGTGAAGGGGGTCATTGGCAATTTCAGACCTTCTCCATCTGACACGTGCCCAGGGAGGAAAACGAACAGGTCGATCAGCTGGCAAAGCATGGTCCCCGGGTGGAGGGTACCATCATTGACCTATTCCGCCCTTCCATCGAAGAGGGAGAATTGATGGAGGTGGATCAACACCCCTTGTGGATGGACCCCTTCACAACGTTCCTTTCCACAGGGGAGTATCCGGAGGGGATGGACAAAAAGAAGTTTTAGTACAAGTCAGCGTACTATCTCATCCACGATGGGCAGTTGTACAGAAAGACCCTCTCGGGATGTTGGCACGTTGCGTGGCCGAGAGAGGGAAGTAAGAGAGAATCTTGGAGGAGGTCCACTCCGGGGAGTGTGGAGAGTCACTCCGAGAGTCGGACCCTGGAAGGAAGGATTGTCAGGCAGGTGTATTTCTGGCCTACCCTTGGGTCACGACGCTGCAGAATTCACAAAAAGTGTCACAAGTGTCAGTTGTTCGCCCCCTCCAACTGCAACCAGCCCAGCGCCTCAGAAGCATCACAGCGTCCTGGCCGTTTATCATCTGGGGGATGGATTTGGTTGGACGCTTCCCCCAGGCCAGCGGGCAGAGGAGGTTTTTGTTGGTAATGATAGATTATTTTTCTAAGTGGTTGGAGGTGAAGGCGCTGGCTAAGGTGACCTCCCAGGTGATCGGGAATTTTGTTTGGGGGGAGATCATCTGCCGGCACGGCCTGCCCAGGCCATAGTCACGGACAACGGGCCTCAATTTGTGAGCACCGAGTTCATTAGTTTTTGCGGGCAGCTCGGGATTGATCTCAGGTTCGCGTTGGTCCATCACCCCAGGAGCAACGGGCAGGTGGAGGCGGCGAACAAGATCATCGTGAACCTCCTGAAGAAGAAAGTGGAGAACTTGAAGGGTAGCTGGGTGGAGCAGCTTCCTTCGGTTCTCTGGGCCCTGAGAACTACTCCTAACACGGCTACGGTGGAGACCCCTTTCAAGCTCTCCCATGGGTGCGAGGACGTGCTTCCGATAGAATTCGAGGTCCGAACGCCTCGGGTGGTCGAGGTAGAGGCAGATAAGGAGTGGCAAGCTGAGAACGAGAAGAGCTGCGGCTCTCCTTGACATGGTGGAGGAGCCGCGTGACCTCTCCGTCATCGGCCGGGAAGAAGTGAAAAGAAGAATGACCAAGTACTTTGACAAGCACGTCAGGGTCAAACAGTTCGCGGAGGAGGATTTGGTACTAAAGAAGGTGGATGCGGCAGGAAGGTCAGCCGCAGTGGGAAAGCTCAACCCCAACTGGGAAGGTCCGTACATTGTTGGGGAGGCTCTAAGATCAAGAGGGTACCATCTCTGGAATGTAGAGGGCGAGACCCTCTAAGTCACACCTACAGGTGATAACTTTAAACATTTCTATCCATGAAAACATGTGTGTGCTCTACTTTAATAAATAAAATTCTTTGATGTCCCACCCGTCTTGCAGGTCAAGCTTGTGGCAAGTATTTATCAGGCTAAGTCGTGAGATGCCTCCGCCGTCAGGCCTCTCACCTAGCTAAACTGATAGAGCCGGTGGTAGCGCCCGGAGGTTGGCCAAAGGAATATCTTCTCGCTCTGGGGTTAGGTCCCGGGATGCTCCCGCTTTCAGGCTTCCACCTAGCTGGCAGGGTCGGGATATCCCGTTGGACGTGGTTATGACCCCGGGGCTGAGTCTGGTTGATGCTTCAACATCCGCTCGTCAGGCTCTCACCTAGCTGATCGGGCCGGTGATGTGTAGCTCGGAGGTTGGCCAAAGGAATATCTTATCGCTCTGGGTTAGGTCGCGAGATGCTCCCGCTCTCAGGCTTCCACCTAGCTGGCAGGGTCGGATCCCCGCTGGACATGTCGTTATGACCCTGGGGCTGAGTCTGGTTGATGCTCAACATCCGCTGTCAGGCTCTCACCTAGCTGATCGGGCCGGTGGTAGCGCCCGAGGTTGGCCAAAGGAATATTTTATCGCACTGTGGTTAGGTCCCGGGATGCTCCCCGCTGTCAGGCTTCCATCTAGCTGGCAGGGTCGGGATGCCTGTTGGATGTCGTTATGACCCTGGGGCTGAGTCCAATTGATGTTCAACATCCGACGTCAGGCTCTCACCTAGCTGATCGGGCCGATGGTAGCGCCCGGAAGTTGGCCAAAGAATATCTTATCGCTCTGGGGTTAGGTCCCTGGGATGCTCCCACTGTCAGGCTTCCACCTAGCTGGCAGGGCCGGGATCCCCGTTGGACGTCGTTATGACCCTGGGGATGAGTCTGGTTGATGCTTAAAATCCCGTCGGGCTCTCACCTAGCTGATCGGCCGTGGTAGCGCCCGGAGGTTGACCAAAGGAATATCTTCTCGCCCTGGGGTTAGTCCCGGGATGCTCTCGTTGTCAGGCTTCCACCTAGCTGGCAGGGTCCGGGATCCCCGTTGGACGTCGTTATGACCCTGGGACGAGTCCGTTTGATGCTCAACATCCGACGTCGGGCTCTCACCTAGCTGATCGGGCCGATGATAGCGCCCGGAGATTGGCCAAAAGAATATCTTATCGCTCTGAGGTTAGGTCCCGTGATGCTCCCCGCTGTCAGGCTTCCACCTAGCTGGCAGGGTCGGGATCCCCGTTGGACGTCGCTATGACCCTAGGGCTGAGCCCGGTTGATGTTCAACATCCGCCGTCAGGCTCTCACCTCGCTGATCGGGCCGGTGGTAGCTCCCGGAGATTGGCCAAAGGAATATCTTCTCGCCCTGGGGTTAGGTCCCAGGATGCTCCCGCTGTAAGGCTTCCACCTAGCTGGCAGGTCGGGATCCCCGTTGGACGTCGTTATGACCCTGGGATGAGTCCGGTTGATGCTTAATAAATCCTTCCGTCAGGCTCTCACCTAGCTGATCGGCTGATGGTAGCGCCCGAGGTTGGCCAAAGGAATATCTTCTCGCCTTGGGTTAGGTCCCGGATGCTCCCGCTGTCAGGTTTCCACCAAGCTGACAGGGTCGGGATCCCCGTTGGACGTCGTTATGACCCTGGGGATGAGTCGGTTGATGCTCAAAATCCGCTGTCAACTCTCACCTAGCTGATCGGGCTGATGGTAGTGCCCGGAGGTTGGCCAAAGGAATATCTTCACGCTCTGGAGTTTAGGTCCCGGGATGCTCCCGCTGTCAGGCTTCCACCTAGCTGGCAGGGTCGGATCCCCGTTGGACATCGTTATGACCCTGGGGCTGAGTCCGGTTGATGCTCAACATTCGTCGTCAGGTTCTCACCTAGCTGGATTGGGCCGGTGGTAGCCGCCCGAGGTTGGCCAAAGATGAATATCTTCTCGCCCTGGGGTTAGGTTCAGGATGCTCCGGATGTCAGGCTTTCACCCAGCTGGCAGGGCCGGGATCCCCGTTGGACGAGGTTTATGACCCTGGGAGCAAGTCCGTCTCATTCAAAATCCAGGACGAAGGCTAAGGTTTTCTATTTGAAGGAACCGATGTTACGCCCGGAAGATCTCGCCAAAGGAATAACTCTCGGTCTGAAGAGGTTAGGTCCAATGATTGCTCAAGCTGCTCCAGCTTCCCCACCTACTGCAGCGCGTGGGCT
>CM077162.1:14097379-14491993 GCA_039583875.1 Platanthera guangdongensis
AAGGTTGGCCAAAGGAATATCTTCTCGCCCTGAGGTTAGGTCCCGGATGCTCCCGCTGTCAGGTTTCCACCTAGCTGGTAGACAGGGCCGGTATCCCCGTTGGACGTCGTTATGACTCTGGGGATGAGTCCGGTTGATGCTCAAAATCCGTCGTCGGGCTCTCACCTAGCTGATCGGGCGATGGTAGCGCCCGGAGGTTGGCCAAAGGAATATCTTCTCGCTCTGGGGTTAGGTCCCGGGATGCTCCCGTTGTTAGGCTTCCACCTAGCTGGCAGGGATGTGGGATCCCCGTTGGACGTCGTTATGACCCTGGGGCTGAGTCCGATTGATGCTCAACATCCGTCGTCAGACTCTCGCCTAGCTGATTGGGCCCGGTGGTAGCGCCCGATGGTTGATCAAAGGAAAGTAAGACCCTTGTTCCAAGGTGGTCCAAAATTGCTTCGGCTATCAGGCTTTCACCCAGCTGGCAGGGCGGGGGTCCTCAGTGGACGAGGTTTTCAAGACAAGTTCTCAACTAATCTCACCAATAAAACAGGACTGAAGGCTAAGGTTTTCTTTAAAGAAAGGATAAGGTCACAGGAAGATCTCGCCAAGTAAGGGATCTCGTCGGTCTGAAGAGGGTAAGCCAATGCGAGTGCCAAGAGCTCGCTCTCGCAGGCCCAAGAACTTGCACGCGCGTGGGCTAAAAGGGTGAGAACGGCGCTAAGTCTAATCCTAAGCAAAAGTCGGCCTAAGGGGTCGCGAGATGTTCCGGCCCTGGGTTTAAGCGGGAGCGTAAGTCAAATGCATTTCAAAGTACCGCGTTACTCGACATCACGAAGAATAAAAAGAAGAGGTGATAATTTTTATAACAATGTATTTCATTTATCCAAGATAGTTACATCGACAAAAGGGGCAAGTCCCGAAAGGAAAAGTACAAGCGAAAACAAAAAGGGGGGGCGAGAGACTCAAGACGACGAGGCTGAGTGCTCGCTCTCGCCAGAATCCCCATCCTCGCTCGGCATGGGCTTGGGAACATGCTGGAAGAGCTCCGGCATCAAGATCTCGGCTGTCACTTTCTCGTCGTCGTTGTTAAGGAAGCCAGCCTGTTGCATCATCTGGAGCGCGTACCTAGCTCTCATGATGGCATGCGGGGAGCATCATCAGGTCGATCTCATGTTGAGTATACAGCGGGGCTTCCTTCTTCTCGCCTGGGGGAGGAGGAATCAGCGAGTCAATCCACTGCTGATTTTGAGCCCTTATCCGCCTGTTATAGTCCTCTAGATGGGCGATACGCGCGTCCTTCGCAGCAACGGTCGTGGCATCTTGCAAGATGACCAAGGATCAGGGGAGAGAAAAAGTTTGGCGAATATACAAGCAAGAAAGTAAGAATTTACCACTCCCGCCTCTCACAGCGCGAGATCCTTCTTGGAGGCCGCGAGCTCCTCCTTCACGATTTTCACCTCCGAGCAGAGAGAGGATCGCGTCGCGCTAACATCCGACAGTTGACGTGCAAGGTGGATGCTACGGCGCGCTGACATATGCGCGAGCTCGAGAGCGCGGAATTGGGCCTGTGAGCTCTCATAGGCGAGTGACTTTGTTAACGCCCTGTCATAGTAGGCGGAGATGTCCCGCCCATACATGTCAAAGGCCAATGAATAGGCCTGGCCCGAGACGGTATCGCCTTCCTGCCAAGAAGGGAGCACGGTAGAGATAGAAGCCATGTTGGCATTTCGATCCCACACCAACAGAGGCTCTTCGATGTCGTTCAGCACATCCTCACCCCGGCCAAAGTTCCTGTCGAGGTCCCGCCGGTCTCTCCCGCCCTCTTCACCCCATCGCAGGCGCAGCTTTTAGGAGAATTAATGATAATCTCCTTGCCCTTGCCGAGATCAACAGTGGTTAGCTTCGCGGCATTTGTGGGTTTCTCGGCGGCCTTTGGCTTCTCGGCACCTTTTGACTTCTCGGTGGTTGCTGGTTTCTCGGATGTTGATGGTTTCTTGGAAGGAGGCGGAGATGGCGGTGCGTCAGGCCTCTGCTTTTTGTCGCTTGATTTCGGCAGCAGCTTCAACGAGCTTCTACAAGCCGTCGTCGCGGCTTCGGCACGGCCCATCTCGGCAGAAGATGTTGTGCTGCCGGGAGATGGGAGGTTGAGGGGGAGATCTCGCACCCCTGCACAGGTATCATAAGTTAGAATTTTCCAGACCTTATAATCTTTAGAGTAGCGAATGTGAGAACTACCCTCCCCGGCAAGAACTGGCAGGAACGTGTCGACGTTCCTCCTCAGGAAGATGACGTCGAAATCCTTCCCAAGGAGGAATTGGTGGAGATTGGATTCGTGGCCGCCGAGACTAGGAGGGTGGTAGGTAGACTCTTCATGTTGGATCAGCGAAAGGGGAGATTGTCAAAGTCACCAGAAATAAAAATGAACTGTCTGACCCAGTTATGGTTCTTATTGGCGAGACCTTTCCCCTTAAGGTGGTTGCCGGAGAAAAACTGGGAGGCTGAACTCCATTCGCTCTGACCGCATATAGCAGGCGAATGCGACTAGCAGAGCTATGGAATTTGGATTGAGTTGAGCGGGAACTGCGTCGAAGTAGCGCAGGGCTTGACGGACCTCGGGCCATATAGGGAGGCGGAGCCAAACTTCGAAGTGCTCAGCGGGGATAGCGAGTTCGTAAGGCGAGAACTGATCGATCGATTCGTTATCAGATGGATGTCGCGCCTTGAAGCCTGGGGTGATATAGAGATTCACGAGCGAATGGTATTCTTCCTCTGACATTTTACATTTCATGAATGGGTTGTGGGCGAATGCGGCGGCACACTTATTTTGGCCATCCTCTCCCGACATCTCGCCTGGAACAAAAAGGGAAGTGAAGGCGCGAGTGCAAGAGGAAGAAAAGTGACGGGAAAGGTGAAAAACTATCGAACGCAATGATTAATGTGGTAGGTAGGCAATCTATTTATAGGAAATTTCGGGCGGGAAATGATCGAGGCACAAAAAAGTGCGGATAACACATTTTTAGATCTCGCCCCAGGTCCGGCCTTGGCCCTAGGCGAGATCTCGCACTGCCTCACTCGCACTGCGGTTTCAAGCAGGGGGAACAACATAAGTAAAAGCATCCACAAGAACAAAAATATATACACGACAAAAGACGAGAAAGAAAGCGGGATCAAACAGTATACAACCATAACGCATTGTCAGCATTCGGCATAAAGGCCGACAGTCATTATTACAGAGCTTATAAAATAAAAACAAGAGCGGGAGGCGAGTGCCGGTAGGCCCACCAGGGGGGCGTCTTCACCGTCCCCGACCTCCCCTTCCCGCTCCTGGCATGGCGCATGCATAGTGGATAGAGTGAATAGTCTGGAGTCCTCGCTGCGCGAGATAGAGTTGATCTTCGACCCGCGCGATATGAAGGTTAGGATATTCCATCCCGCCACCGACCTCTCCCGACAGATTGGCAATTAGTTGTGTATAGATATTCTCCAAGCTGAGATGCCGCTCCTCAGCAGATTCTTGATTCTCCCGCACCCGATTAGCGATCCTGCGCAGCAGCAGCGATTGTTTCCGTAATATTTCGGCCACCTGCCGCTTCATCCCAACAGCATCCTCTGGATTGCCTAGGTAATCAACAATTGAATCCGGAGAAGGAAGGGGCGAGACCTCCTCCTCATCGATATCAACGTCAGTGGAGATCTCGCGAAAACCTACGATAAATGATGTTACATATGCTTAACTCTCGCATCTCCCGCGAAAGATAGTAAAAGTCGTTACCTGATCTGGCACCCGCGTCCTTATCATATGGATGGCGAGAAGTGTCAGGCCGCCCCTCAAAGGGGGTGTCGAAGGATATGTTTCTCTTCCCTGGGCATGGTGGGAAAGTTGTTGGTTCATAATGAAGGTTGGGGGTGACACCCGTTGGGGGTAGAATCGAGGCGAGATCTATAGGTGTCTCGCGAGCGAAGGATCTCGGTGTTGGAACTCTTAACCCCGAAGTCCCAAAAGCGGGAGCTGCAAAGAAAAGACAGGTAAGCCGGAGGATGAAAGGCTAATAGTTAGAAGAAGGTTTATGTTTCTGCGTGTTTCTCCTGCGCAGGAACATCAAGTCGGAGGGGGGGGGGGAGATCTCGCGGGCCACCTGGCCGTGCCCATTCCCCAGCAAGTCCGGTTTAGCACTCGCCTCCTTAACTTCCTTCTCCACCGACGAGATCTGCAAATAGATACGACGAATCAACATTTTATTTCAGCAACGAAAAAGGATGAGCGATGTTAAGCGAATGCAAATACCAATGATGTCTTGGGTGGGGAAGGATTTTGAGAGGTCAACTCATCCTTGGTTGGGTCACGCCGGACCACTTTAGCTTTTTTCGTCTTCGGGGATGATCTGTGTGCTCTTCGAGAGAGCCAGGGGGCGAGTGAGCCCATCAAAGTTTTGTTCTTATCTTGGACATCGCAAAGGCTTAGAGCTTCCTTGGAAAGCGACATCGCGATTAGAGGAGAGAGCGGCAACAGAGGTTTAATGCAGGGATCATTTGCCACTACCTGGATATTTATATGGCCATGGAGGGGCCCACAAAAAATTCTCTTCCAGGTCAGCATCCACTCATCCAATATGTGGGATTGGATGATTTTTTCCGAGCTTTATTAAAGCTCGCAAAGAGCGAGGATTGTGTACAACCTCATATTCGATGAGTGGACCCCATCAGATGCGCGAGTAAGGCAGTTTGGTCTGCACTCGCGCAAGGCCTAAAGAGGGGCATTCGCGCCTCAGCGCGCGCACGAGACCAGTTCTCGCCAAGCTGGGCGAGTGGTCGCCCAGCCAGGCACTCGCCCCCCTAGAAAGCTTCAAGGCGGCGAATGCGTTGCGCTCCCAGCATTCGCCCTTCAGCCGAGTGGTGCTCTCACAGATCATTCGTCCAGAGGACTGCGTTTAGCCATTCAGAACAGCAGAGTTACGCTGTTGGCAGACCAATTTGGACTGTGTATAGCCGTTTAGAACAGCGGAGATTGGTTGTTGGCAGACCATTTTCAGAAATCTATATATAGACCCAAGGGGGTACCTCAGAAGGCATGCTTACTTGTGTCTCGGTCCTCTTGCGCTTTTTAAGGCTTCCTTAGCTCGGCATTTGGCTAGGGAGGGGAAGCGCTTTAAGATCTTCCGGGTGTGTGGTGGATCCTCCACGCCGAGCCCTTGGGTCTGTTCCCTGTTCCATTTCCTTAGTCGTTTAGCTCGCACGAGAGAAGTAAGTGTGCGATCACCCCTTCCACAAGGGTGAACTCCACAGAGACCGAATTCTCGGTTTCAACAAGATTAAATTACAACAGACGGACTAGGCGAATAGATATTTATAGACCGCCGCAACTCTAACCGCTCAATGACTGACTATCAGAAGAACCCGCCGGTCTCTGATCCAGACCGTAGTTTCCCACCAGGAGTTGACAGAAGCGGTTAGATAACTCTAACCGCCAGACCGCAACAGCTTCAGCCTCCTGACCGCCAGACCGCAACAACGGTTTAGACCACCTGGAGTCTGTCAAACCGCCAATGTCAGACCGCCGGTACCAGACCGCCAAGTCAGTCCTTCAGACCGCCAGTTCTAACATTCCCCCTCAAGCTAGAGCATATATGTCGGTGATGTTCAGCTTGTCATAGACATCTGAAAGAGAAGTGGAAACTGATTTGGTAAAAATATTTACAAGTTCTTTGTCAGAAGTGACGAACGGAATGCAAATTTGATTCTTCAATATTTCTTCTCTGATAAAGAGTCAGTCAACTTCAATGTGTTTTGTTCTTTCATGAAAAACTGGATTCTTTGATATGTATATAGCGGCCTTGTTGTCACAGAACATTGGTAGATGTGAAAAAAGTGCTGAGTAAACCGATAAGAGGTAAATAAAGGCAAATTTTATTGCTTCAAAAAGATAATTATTGCATAGGTATGTACCCTTATTTATAGAAAACATGGGAGATGAGAGAATACAACAAACAATGTGAGACTATATACAATCCGCGCGGTCTATGTTGTTTGACAACGTCAAACCGCACACTATACAAAGAACAACTGATCACCAAATCGGCAACAGAGGAAAGCCGTCAGACCGCCAGGTAAGACCGCCAGGTAAGACCGCCAGGTAAGACCGCCAGGTAAGACCGCCAGGTAAGACCGCCAGGTAAGACCGCCAGGTAAGGCCACCAGACCGCAACTGCGGGTAGCCACAAGACCGCAGTTGCGGATAACCATCAGACCGCTATTGCGGCAAGCCACCCAGGTCGCTACTGCGACTATCCCTTAGATCGCCACTGTTGTTATTCTCCTGACTGCTAGTTGAGGTTCACCACCAGACCGCTGAGAGTAGCAGACTGCTACGGCTAGATATAAAACTGCCATGTCTCCTCAAGCTCCAACATACCGCTGCTTCGGTTAATCAGACCGCCTAGATGAAGAGCTAACCGCCCGACTAGACTATCAAACCGCCAAACTCTAACACTCTCCCTCAAGCTGGAGGGTATATGTCAACTATGTCCAGCTTGCTACAAACATCTGAAGCAGAAACTGATTTCGTGAAAAAGTCTGTCAGTTCTTTATCAGAAGTGACAAATGGAGTACCAGAGTACAGATCTGATTTTTCAACACCACTTCCCGAATGAAATTACAATCAACTTCAATGTGTTTTGTACTCTCATGAAAGACAGGATTCTTTGATATGCAAATAACGGCTTTGTTATCACAGAACATAGGAAGATGATGATCATAGACTTCTCTCAAGTCAAATATAAGTGTCTGTAACCACTTCAATTCACAAGTTGTTGAAGTCATGCTCCTATACTCAACTTCACCACTTGACCTTGAAACTACCGACTGCTTCTTGATTTTCCAGCTAACAAGATTTTCTCCTGCAAAGATGCAAAAACGTGATGCAGACTTTCTATCTTCTTTGTTATCAACATAGCTATTATCAGAATAAGCTTTAATCTTCAAATGATTATGATTTTGAAATAACAAGCCCTTTCCTGAAGCCTCTTTCACATACTCCAGAATTTTCATAGCATAATGTAAATGACACTCTCTAGGATTCTACATAAACTGACTGACCTTCCCAACTGCATAACATATATCTGATATAGTAATAGTCAGATATATGAATTTGCCTACAAGTCGCCTGTACACAGTAAAATCTGGAAGAGGGGAATCTTCAGTCCACCCCTTATCATCCCCAACAGCCATCGGGCAATGAACAGGTTTTGTGCTAAGAAGACCAGTTTTCTTTAAAAGATTTAGCGCATACTTTCGCTGCGAAAGAGCCACAGAGTTCCGCTTTCGTGAAATCTTAATTCCCAGAAAGTACTTTGGAGTTCCTATATCCTTAGTAACAAAATGTTGCTGAAGATGTCATTTTGTCAGATTAATGTCTTCTTTATCATCACCAGTAAGAAGAATAACATCAACGTAGACAGTAAGAACCACAAAACTTTTAGTAGTCTTGCGTATAAACAAAGAATGATCAGCAGAACTTCGATTGAACTCAATAAGAGAAACAACTCCACTAAACTTTTCAAATCAAACTCGTGAACTATGCTTTAAAACATAAATCACCATCCAAAGCTTGCACACCTGAGACTCTACCTAAGCAACATACCCAGGAGGTTACTCCATGTAAACCACCTCTTGCAAATCACCATAAAGGAAGACATTCTTCATATTTAACTAAGACATCTCCTAGTCTCTATTAACAGCCACAGAGAAGAGAACGCATATAGTGCTGATGCGAGCAACGAGAGAAAAAGTATCAAAGAAGTCTATCACATATGTCTGAGTAAACCCTTTTGCCACAAGCCTCGCTTTATAGCGATCAACAGAACCACCTGGAAGGTACTTAACAACAAAGACCCACCGACAACCAACCACATCAATGTCCAGAGGTGGGGGAACAAGAGTCCAAGTACCTCTCTCAGTTAATGTGTTCATTTTTCATCCATAGCGGCTTTCCACTGAGGAATGACAAGAGCCTCTTGATACATAGCTGATATAACAGTAGAAGAGATAGCAAGATCAAAACGCTTGCCAACCGGGGAAAGGTGAGCATAGGAGACAACAACATCGATAGGATGCTTAGTGCATTGTCGAACACCCTTCCGCAGGGCAATGGGAAGGTCAAGATCACTCCTGTCCGAAGGAGGCAATTTATTGTTAGAAGAAAGAAGAAATCCGAGAACATGTACAGAAGGCTCCAAGAGCAAAGAATCAGTCTCGAGAGAAAGAGATTGTGCAACAGGAACAGATGTGGAAAGAACTGGTTCCGACAGAGGTGCCGAGATAATAGGCATTGAAGAAGAAGTATCAGAGGGCAAGAGAGAAGAAGCAGGAGAAAAATACAGTGTATCTTCAAAGAAGGTAACATCAGCAGACACGTACTGTTTGCGCAAAAGATCAAAACAACGATAGCCCTTCTGAGTCGGACAATAATCAAGGAATATGCATTTAACAGAACGGGGAGAAAGTTTGTCACGACTAGGAGAAGGTATATGAACAAACGTCGTACATCCAAAAATTTTAAGAGGTAAAGAAAATGGCTCCGTCTCGAGAAACAAAATAGAAAATGGAGTCTTGCCCTGAAAAATAGATGAGGGTATCTGATTAATGAGATAACAGGAGAGAAGTACAGCATGATCCCAATAGGACCGAGAAACATTCAATTGTAACAGAAGGCTGCGAGCAACAACCAAGAGATGATGATTCTTGTGTTCAGCAATGTCATTCTGTGGGAGAGGTATAGGGGCAAGAAATTTGACGAATCAAACCATGGCACACACAAAAATCAGAAAAATGTTGGTTGATATATTCATTGGCATTATCAATACGAAGAACTGGAATAGGCGCCTTAAATTGTGTCAAAACCTCATTATAAAAGGTGGTAAACACAGTGTAAAGTTCAAAACGATCTTTCAAGAGATACCGCCAAGTACACCTGAATAAATCATCAATGAAAGTGACAAAATATAAGCTACATCTGCCAACAGTTGCAGTAGGAGCAGGACCTCAGATGTCAGAGTGAACTAGTTCAAAAGGACGCGAAGAACTACGTCTCGTTCGTGCTGGGAAAGAAGAGCGATGATGTTTGCCAAGCTGACAGACTTCACAATTCAAAGGGAAATCCTCTTGAGGAAGATCTGGAAGAAGTTGGTGGATGAGGCGAGAAGGAGGGTGGCTAAGACGACGATGTCATTGTTGAAGGGATGAAGAAGCAGAAAGAGTAATGTCATGGTCAAGAAAGAAGAGGTCACCACTCGCAGTCCCAGTAACAATCATAGCGTTTGAGACAGAATCGGAGGAAGAGCAAGTGGTGGCAGTAAAAGTAACCGTGGAGTGCAACTGTGTGCAGAGAGCATGAACAGAGAGTAAATTGCACGGGAAAGTAGGGACATAGACGGACTCGAAGGCGTGGAGAGATTTCCTGGACTAGAGATGAGGGTGCGTCTACCCGATGAGTCAGAGCTGCGGACCACTGCACATTGTGATATGGAGGCCGAGATTGGCGGCAAGGCATTTGAGGCGCCAACAACTATTCTGAAGCTGCAGGACTTCGACTTGATTTTGGGTATGACATGGTTACATCGGAACCATGCTCAGATAGATTGTCCGTCCAGGAGGATCACGCTAAGGCATGGCGACTCTCATGTTATCATCGAAGGTATTCAGCCTATCTGCCACCTATTGTTATCTTCTGCACAGGCTGTGAAGGCCCACGAGCAGGGAGAGAAAGTTTACCTTATCTGCTTTGAGATGGTGGGAGTAGAGACGACTATTTCAGATATTCCGGTGGTCCGGGATTTCTCCGACGTATTCCCGGAGAAATTGCCAGGGGTACCACCTGCCAGAGATTTGGATTTCAGGATTCAGCTAGTACCGGGAGCGAGGCCGGTGTCCCGGGCACCCTACAGGATGGCTCCCAGGGAGTTAGCGGAGTTCAGGACTCAACTTCAGGAGCTAGTCGAGTCAGGATTTGTGCGGCCCAGTTCATCGCCGTGGGGAGCGCCAGTTCTCTTTGTGAAGAAGAAGGACGGGTCATTGCGTCTATGCATAGATTACCGGGAGCTGAACCGGTTAACGGTCCGCAATACCTATCCTCTGCCTCGGATAGATGAGCTATTTGACCAGCTGCAGGGAGCCTTCTGGTTCTCTAAGGTAGATTTGCGATCCGGTTACTACCAGCTCCGCATCAGGGAAGAGGACATACCGAAGACGGCATTCAGTTCACGCTATGGATTATACGAGTTCACGGTGATGCCTTTTGGGCTCACGAATGCCCCTGCCGCATTCATGAGTCTAATGAACCGTGTATTCGAGCCCTTCTTAGATCGCTTCGTGATTGTATTCATCGACGACATTCTGATATATTCCCGGACTCAGGAGGAGCATACGGAGCATTTGACGCTGGTCTTGCAGAGGCTGAGGGAGTCCCAGATGTACGCAAAGTTTTCAAAGTGCCAGTTCTGGCTGCAGGAGGTGGCTTTCCTGGGACACACGATCAGTGGGGCTGGATTAGCAGTGGACCCAGCCAAGATAGAGACAGTGAGGGATTGGCCACGGCCGAAGACCGCATCTGACATTCGCAGTTTCTTGGGACTAGCAGGGTATTATAGTAAGTTCGTGGAGGGGTTCTCGAGGATAGCACTCCCCCTCACGTCCTTGACGAAGAAGGATGCAGATTTTGTTTGGTCAGAGCAGTGCGAGACGGCTTTTCAGGAGCTGAAGGACCGACTCATTTCATCCCCCATTCTTGCGCTTCCATCCGGGAGTGAAGGATTCCAGATCTACACAGACGCCTCTTATCAGGGGATGGTGCTGTCCTGATGCAGCATTGACATGTTATTGCTTATGCTTCAAGACAGTTGAAGAAGCATGAGCATAATTATCTGGTACATGACTTGAGCTCGGGGCTGTGGTATTCGCCCTAAAGATATGGAGGCATTACTTATACGGGATTCATTGTGACATCTTTCATATCACAAGAATCTTAAATATATCGATACACAGAAGGACTTAAACCTGCGACAGAGGAGATGGCTGGAATTCCTCTGCGACTATGATTATAAGATCCACTACCATCCGGGAAAAGCGAACACGGTAGCAGATGCCTTGAGCAGGAGGGTCGGCACTTCTGGACCGGAGCCTCGGTTGATGTCTATAGAGCTGCTACGGATGATGGAAGACATGCACATTACCATGGTATCTGAGACCGAACCAGTGGTGTATCGAGAGTATTTGAGCTCAGTGATCAGTGGTGATGATATACGGGAGCGGATCCGAACACATCAGAGGCTGGATGCTGCATTACAGCCGATTTTTAGTGCACTGGAGAGGGGCAAGGTTGAGGACTACACGCTACAGGATGATCTTCTTCGATTCCGTGGGCGCATTTACATACCAGCAGGGGGCAGTATCCGGGATGACATACTCAGAGAGGCTCATTGCTCCAGATATTCAGTGCACCCCGGCATCACCAAGATGTGGGCAGATTTGCGGAGGTCTATGTATTGGCCTGTGATGAAGAGGGAGATCACAGATTTTGTGACACATTGCGAGACCTGCCAGCGTGTGAAAGCAGAATGCAAGAGCCCGGGAGGTTTACTACAGCCACTGCCAGTTCCAGAATGGAAGTTCCAGGACATTGCTATGGACTTTGTACACGGATTGCCTCGCTCCCACTCTGTGCATGATTCTATATGGGTCATAGTGGATAGACTGACCAAGGTAGCGTGCTTTATCCCAGTTCGGAAGGATGCCCCAGTTGCAGTTCTGGTGAGATTATTTGTGGAGCAGTTCGTCAGATATCATGGCATTCACAAGACGATTGTTTCGGACCGTGATGGTCGGTTCACTTCGAGCGAGTGGATGGTCGTGCATGCTTATTTGGGATCTCGGCTTACTTTTAGTACCGTCTTCCATCCGCAGACCGACGGACAGACCGAGTGAACCATCCGGACCATGGAGGACCTACTCAGATTATGCATATTGGATACGGGGAAGCCTTGGGAGAGACTGCTGCCACTGATTGAGTTCTCATACAATAACAGCCACCAGGCTAGCATCAGGATGGCTCCATATGAGGCACTTTATGGGAGGAGATGCTGGACCCCGCTATCATGGGTTCAGGATGTGGACACCAGGGCTCTTGGATCTGATTATATAGAGGATACTGAGGTTCAGATTCAGTTGATCAGGGATCGGCTACTAGAGGCCCAGAGCAGGCAGGCAAAGTATTATGATGCTCGGCACCGGAAGGTGGAGTTCCAGGTTGGAGACAGAGTTTTCTTGAAGATACGTCCAGTACACGGTGTCTCTCGGGTGCGGAGGCACAAGAAGCTCAGTCCACGATACATGGGGCCATACCTGATCCTGGAGCGGATCGGCCTCTTAGCTTACCGACTGCAGCTGTCACCGGAGTTGGGTGCATTACATGACGTCTTCCATGTCTCTTCCTTGCGAAGAGCTCTCCTTCGACCGGAGCAGCACATTACTACTACAGCCGGACCGGTAGAGCCTGACAGATCAGTTAGATTGGAGCCGATCCGGATTGACGATACAGCCATCCGAGTGTTGCGGAAGAAGGTCCCTCTTGTGAAGGTGTTGTGGTCCAACCATAGACGGGAGGAGCACACCTGGGAGCCGAGGGATCTGATGCTGGAGCAACACCCGGAGCTATTTGCATCAGGTACTTTCAATTTATGTTTTAAAGTTTCTTAAAAATTCTTGCAAGTAGAACCCCGTAGACCCGAACTTAAATTTCGGGGACGAAATTATTTTCTTGTTTTATTGGAATTTGTAACATCCCATGTTACTTTTGGACCCCTCAACTTAGATTGGGTTAGGCATGAGGTGAGTTTTAAGGAGATCAGCTAGGTTTGACCCTAGGTAGTGGGTGGTAGTCATGTGGGGCCCACTATAGGACCAAGTCAAACTAGCCTAAATAAGGACCCTAGCCACACCATGACCCCACCACATTGCCCTAACCCTAAAAACAATCTAAGTGGACCATAGGGCATGTCACTAGGTCAACACTTTGACCCCAATTGACCAAAGTCAACCTTGGACCTAATTTGGTCAAACACACACTCATAAGCCCAAATTAGCCTAAGTAGGGCACCCCCTTGACCCAACCCAAGCTGGGTGGTGCCACTAGACTCATTACCACCAAGTCAACTCAAGGTCAACATAGTCAACTATTTGACCTAAAAGAGGGAAATGAAGACCAAACCACCCTTCCTTGGACCAAGCCCACCAAATTTGGCCCATGGCTAGCCCAAGTGAACAAGACCAGCTCTACCCCTCTGAATTAGGAGAGAGAGTACATGCATGAGAGCATTTTAAAGAAATTACCCAAAGGAGGAGAGAGAAGGTGAATTAAGAGGAAGAAGCCACATGGACTTGGCTCCATCAGCCCCACAATGGTGCTGGCTGGCCTCCTCAGTAAATTCCAAGAGGAATTGGCAGAATGGTGAGCACTTGGCATCCTTGGTGACACAACCAAAGCCCAAACCGAGCTCACATAGATAGTATCTCCCTATACAACCATCCTCAGCTCAAATCGACCCCTCCATTAGCTTCAGAAGGTGGAAATGAGTGGAATTCGATATCTGGATCAAAGCTTTTGGTGGAGAATAGAGTTCGGGAGCAAGCTCGTCGGAGAGGAAAATTTCCATGGCCAACCGCCGCCAAACCCGCCGCCAAGCCCCAATCCAGGTCCGTTTCACCTCACATCTACTCGTGCTAGTTTCCTAGATCTATTAGGCGAGACATCTGGCTCAAATGAGCCAGATCCAAGGTGAGCTTTTTCATGGATTTTGGAATTTTGATGGAGTGCAAGTTCGCCGGAAACCGCCGCCTCCGTCCACCATTTCGCCGCCAAACGTTGGCCACCACCTCAACGGAGGTGGTGGTGGTGGTAGCCGGCCGTGGAGGCTAAGGGGTGGCCGGGAAATGAGGTTTGAAGGTGCTCCAGGTCGGGACAATCTCGGCCCTTGGCTAGAGGAAGAAGATGAATGGATGCCCTCCAATATTGCTTTAAGATTCGTGCCTTATTAATATATTAAACTTTAGTAATGCTGTCACAAATATTCAGTGGCATTGCA
Source organism: Platanthera guangdongensis (assembly GCA_039583875.1). Taxonomy (NCBI): domain Eukaryota; kingdom Viridiplantae; phylum Streptophyta; class Magnoliopsida; order Asparagales; family Orchidaceae; genus Platanthera; species Platanthera guangdongensis. The sequence continues at coordinate 14,111,494 of CM077162.1, forward strand.
TGTCATTTTTAGGCCTCTTAGAGGCATTTCCAGAAACTGGACCCTAAATGAAAAATGTAGCAGAATGTCTTACCTTTAATTTGCCACCTTAAATGTGTGATTTGGTGTAGTATACAGTCCTGTAGGGCATTTCTCCTAGGACTGGTCCTAGACAAGGACAGAAATTCATTTGGATGCCCAAGTCAAACCAGCAATCACCATGGCCCCAAATTTTGGGTACATGCATGATTAGGGCATACCTAGCCCCTGCCAAAAATGGGGAATTTTTGAAACACCTTTTTCTATAGTTTCGGTCATAATATCAAAATCTAAATAAATGAAATATTTGGAGTTATATGACTCCTCATGGCCCCAAATTTTGGTGGTAGGTCCTTGGGGACATCAGTGGTGCATGATAAAAATTTCAGCACATTTGGATCACTGCATGTTGGAGAATCCACTTGCATGTGTTGGTTTATATATTGCCTTGCTGTGTCAATAGCAATAAATTAAATATGGTACATTCAGCCTAATTGAGGCACTCAAAAATCATGGATTTTATTCCTATGGTTCATTAGGGTAAAGTTCACCCCTCAGATTAATTATAGGATTTTTGGAATCAAAAATCTCATTAATTGGAATTTTTAAAAATATAGCTCCTTTTGAAAATAAATTGGAAAAATAGGTTATCCTCAAGTAAAAGTCCTCAAACTTTGCCAAGTTAAAAATAAGGTTATATTTGACTTAGGAAAATTTGATCTTTCTGTTTGAAAAACTTTTGGAGTAAAATATCTTGAAATGTCTATTTTACCCTTATTTCATTTATTCTTGAATTGATGGATATACACCTCAGAAAAATTTGAAAATATTTCTAGTGTTGTAAAATTTTATTATTAGTCTTGCATAATTATTTCAGAATTTATGGGTATACTGATAAATTTTAAATTAATATAATGTCACTTTGGTAAATATGTAAGAATGAGAATTGTTATGTCATTACATTATAAAAGTTGATGAAACTCTGCCAATAGTCATAAATTAATGTTTTATATGTTCTGTAATTTTTCTGGAATTTTGGATTACATATTCCTTGTACTTCATTTGGAAAATGAAAATTATGTAGATTTGGTATTAAATAAGGAATTGGTATAAATAATCAAAGGAAAATTGTGAAACCCTGAAGACAGAAATATTTTATCATTATACAACTCAGGAAAAATTACCTAGGTCAGTGGATTTTAAATCACACTACTTCATGTGTAAAGTGACCTAGGAATTAATTTAAAAGATTTAATTAAGGGATTATTTGGCCAAGGAAAATTATGATAACTCATATGATAGTTCCATTAGCCCATACCACCCTAGGATAAATATTTAGGGGCAAGAGGCCTAAGGATTGGAAGATTCCAGCAAAAACTGAGTGAGGTGCACAGTGGCAACACCATGCACTGGAGCAGAAGTCTCATCTGCAATAACAACAGGAGACACCATATTCTGGTTGGTTAAGGAGGAGAATAAATGAGAGTTGTCAGTCATGTGACAAGTGTCACCGAAGTCAATAAACCACTTATCAGAGGAGGCCAAAAGAGCACAAGTTGAAGATGAGAGAAGAGAAATCATCCTCAAGGGGATAGAAACCGGAGAGAGGAAAGTCTAACCGCACGGTTAGAAACAAGCCGGCAAAAGAGGCAAAGGGAGCGCGCGAGAAGAGAAGACACAGCGGCCGAGAAGCGAATAAACCGCGCGAGAAGACCGCACGGTCAAGGTGATAACACGCCAGCGGCTAAAAAAGGAGTCACGACCAAGATGCGGAGCCCGCAGCGGTTAGAGAAGCCATAGCGATAAGAGAATTTGCAGAGAGAATAAAGAGGAAGAGGAAGAGGAGAAGTCGCACGAACACTACAAGCGCAAAAAGAGGAGAGACCTCGCGAGAAGAAACAAGTCGCAGGAAGAAACAACCCGCAGGGAGAAAGGAGAAAGAAGAAAGCGCAAACAACCAAGAAACCGCGCGAACAGAACAAGTCGCAAAGAAGAGCGACTAGCAAAGAAGCTGCGTGAATAGAACACGCGCAAAGAAAGAAGTCGCGGGAGCAGCGACAAGGGAGGCAAGGGCTGGAAGCAGAAGCAAACCGGAAGAAGTCCAAAAGAAGAAGCCCGCACGATTAGAAAAACAAACCGCAATCTGATTGGAGCAAAGGATCGGTTTCCTCTGATACCATGTGAAAAAAGTGTTGAGTAAACCGACAAGAGGTAAATAAAGGCAAATTTTATTGCTGCAAAAAGATAATTATTACATAGGTATGTCCCTTTATTTATAGAAAACGGGGGAGATGAGAGAATACAACAAACGATGTGAGATTATATACAATCCGCGCGGCCAATGCGGTTTGACAACACACTATACAAAAAACAACTGATCACCCAATCGACAACAGAGGAAAGTCGTCAGAGCGCCAGGGAAGACGGCCAGTGCAGGCCACCAGACCGCAACTGCGGGTAGACACCAGACCGCAGTAGTGACTAACCATCAGACCGCTGCTGCGACAAGCCACCCAGGCCGCTACTGCGACTATCCCTCAGACCGCCACTGTTGTTATTCTCCTGACTGTTAGCTGAGGTTCATCACCAGACCGTTGAGAGTAGCAGACCGCTGCGGCTAGATATAAAACCGTCTGGTCTCCTCAAGCTCCAACATACCGTTGCTCCGGCTAATCAGACCACCTGGATAAACCGTCATACCGCCCGAACAGCTAACCGCCTGACTAGACTACCAAAACCGCCAAACTCTAACAATAGAATATGATAATAGACCTCCACTAAGTCAAGCATAAGCGTCCGTAACCATTTCAATTCACAAGTTGACGAAGTCATGCTTTTGTATTCGACTTCAGCACTTGACCGGGACACAACACATTGTTTTTTTGTTTTTCCAGCTAACCAGATTTGCTCTTACAAATGTGCAAAAATCAAATGTAGATTTTTTATCTACTTTATTGTCAGCATAGCTGACATCTAAATAGGCTTCAATCCTCAGATGGTTATTCTTCTGAAATAGTAACCCCTTTCCTAAAGACTCTTCCACATATTACAGGATTTTCAATACTGAACAAAGATGACAATCCTTGGGGGTTTGCATAAACTGACTGACTCTGTCTACTGCATAACAAATATCTAGTTTAGTGACAGTCAGATAAATGAGTTTTACCACCAGTCGTCTATACCTAATACTATCTTGAAGAAGAAGGGTATCCACAGTTCAACTCTTGTCATCACCAACAACTATCGAACATCGAACAGGTCTTGCCCCAAGAAAACCAGCCGCCTTCAAAAGTTCCAACGCATATTTTCGTTGTGAGAGAACTAGTGAATTGGGTTTTCGCAAGATTTCTATTCTCATAAACTACTTAGGAGACCTCATATCTGTTGTAACAAAATATAAGATTTAAGGTTTAGGGTTTAGCAGGATCAGCGGAGAAGGGACGATGCTGAAGAAATTTGGCGCCTAGGGCTTTTACCTCCTGGTAGGCAACAGCGGGAGTCAAAGTGGGACGAGCAAACAGATCAGCATATAACGTGTATATTAGTGAACTTTGAGCACCCTTGAAGTACAAAGCAGCAAGATGAGTCCAAGCAGCTTTAACCATCTTATCACGGCGAATGAAGGGTAGACACTCATCTGAAAGACTATTAGCAAGTCATGTTCTGACCAAATCATCATTGGCGTCCCAGTCATCAAAGTCAGCAGACCCTCGAGCAGGAGGGTCATCAGTAAAATGGTGATGTTTTTGTTGAGATGATAACAAGAATGTGAAGGAAACACTCGAATCTGGATAATTGGGGTCAGTCAGCTTGGAAGCAGTTCCAAGATTACCAGGAGTGGAAACGAAGGTGGCGGTCTGAAAAGGGGGTGCGGAGATGGTAGAAATTGGAGTCTCCATAGAAAGCGAACAGAAGAAACAAGCCGCGCGGACTGAGGAAAGGACCACACGAAGACCACCACGTGGGTGGCTAGAAAGAGGTCGCACCACAAATGGCTAACCGGGCGGTTAGAAAGAGACCGCACCACAAGGGCGAAGATCGCGGAGTCCACAAGAAGCAAACAAAAAGAGATCGCAAGGATCAGCGGGCAAAAGACCAAAGGGCTCAGCAGGCGGTTAGAAGACCGGTGTTTGCAGAAACTGCATAGGAGCCCAATAGGCGGTTAGAAAGATGAGGCCGCAATGATCGAGTTGTCCTCTGATACCATGTGAAAAAATCTAACTAACAAAATTTTCGTTTCCAAAAACTTAACATTACATGGGTATGACCCCCTATTTACAGGGGAGAATAGATAGAGAAAAAATACAACAGACGATGTGAAACTAAATTAAAACAGGCGGACTTGGCGAATAGATATTTACAGATCGCCGCGAGCTATGCGGTTAGACAACTCTAACTGCCCCAATGATTGACTATCAGAAGAACCCGCCGGTCTCTGATGCAGACCGCAGTTTCCCACCAGGAGTTAACATAAGCGGTTAAACAACTCTAACCGTCAGACTGCAACAGATTCAGCCTCCCGACTGTCGGACCGCAACAACGGTTTAGACCACCAGGAGTCTGTCAAACCGCCAACGCCAGACCGCCAGTACCAGACCACCAGTTCAGTCTGTCAGACCGCCAGTTCAGTCTGTCAGACCGTCAGTTCTAACACACACATCCACCTAAGCATTCTCATTTCCGCAACTGTCATTTTTTGCTCATGTAGACAATTCATTACCCAACACTGAGAAGTGTAGAGCACAGTAAAACATGCCTTAAAATTTTAATGGTACTTTTACTAAGATCTCAGACACGACTCTGCACTTCAACTAACCTACTTTGATTCAATGCATCTGATCTTTATCTACACCTCTATATTTTTGAACAATTAGTCCCAAATATTTAAAGCACGCACTGCGATAAATATCTTTGTTGCCCAACTTAATGACAGAGCCATCCGTCTTTCTTGCACTGCTAAATTTAAACTCTATATACGCTATCTTTGTCATGTTCAACCTAAAATCACCTTTCTCTAAATTGTCTCATCAAAATTCAAGTTTCGTGTTAAACCTTAAACCCTCAAACGTCTTATCGACCAAAACAATATCATTTGCAAACTATAAACACCTAAGTATTGCTTATTGGATATGTCCAGTAAGCACATTTAAGACAAGGGTAAAGAGATAAGAGCTTAAAGCTGACCCTTGATGTGAGTCAAGGGTGATAGAGAATTCATATGTTAATCTCCAGATGTCCTCACCTTGTAACTGAATTTGTATATGTAAATAGGATTCACATTGAACTCCGAAGCTGCACGCCTTCCAATATAACCATCAAGTAGTATGGACTCCCCCCTGGATGGATTAAGGTAAACTTTGACGGCTCTGTTCATGAGAATGTCCGTGCCAGACTAGGATGTGTTGTGCGCAACCATGGGGGCTCCTTTCTCGCTGTGAAAGGAGCTATGAGCAGCAGTCGGTATGTGGACATGACCGAATTTAGAAGCGTGTGTACTGGGCTAGAATTTGTGAAACCTTTATTTAACACAGATACTGGAATTGTTCTTGAGGGGGATACTGCCAAAGCTTGCTCCAAACTAAACAGCATCATATCTTGCATCTAAATTGGGGAGACCAAATCGAGCCTTGCACTCCTTCTGAAGGAGACCTCACGCATTATGATCACTCTTGTCAACCGAAGTGCCAATAATGCTGCATATTATATCTCAAAGCTTGCTGGCCGGGAATATTATACCTGAGAAAGAGGAATGCCTCTAACCCAGGAATTCTCTAACATTATGTTGCATATTCTGCCATGATGTAGCATCCAATCATTATATAATATATATAGGCTCATGCCACTTTCCAGAAAAACCTTTCATCTCTTGCACACTCTTTTCCCCCTCTAATATAAAGATTGGACTACTCATATGCTTTTGTTGGTCTTATATGAGGACCATGAACTCTTTTAAAGATCGTACTTTAATGTAGTATGCATCTCATAGAATCGTGCAAGAAAAAGGTAAGAAAACAAACTTGAGAATGGATCTTCTTTAATCAATGTCCTTTTTATTTGATTTAATCATGAATTTATTCAATATGAACCAGATTATTTTTTATAAAAAAAATTGGTTTTCATTTAATAAATTGTGAATGTTCACATGTTGGTCGTCTTCCTATACTGTATAAAAAGTTCAAACTAAATTGCTTCTTGTGGCTAATTTGCTAGTATTAAGAAATTAGCACAAGAATGGAAAGAAAAGAAGAGAAAACTGACCAAGAAACCAATGCAGGAGTAGTTCAAAACAAGTAGTGTGTAAAAGAAGTTGGTCAAGATCAGAATCTTGCTAAGGAAAACATTCTTTGATGAAGTAGCTTGTTGCCATCTGTAAATTACTGGTTCCATACAAAAAGAGAGTAAGAAAGTTTATTAAAAAGACATCCAAAACAAGTCTCTACATGAAAGATCAAATAACTAGAGTAGTATCAAACTATATGGAGTGAACTCACCTCGGGAACCTGCAATCATTAACGCCGACTGAATGAAGAATATAATGTAGCCAGGATAGAGACCCTGCAATTGGCCACATGGAGAGGAAATGTTTACTTTCATGCCAAAACAAAAGGATCATAACCACCGAATATAAAATGTGTGTGTTTTGGATTTTGAACTTTGTGGTCAATATTCAAGATGTATATGCATCCCATCTATTTCCCCATCAACAATACCAAAATGATCATTTTAATTGTAAAACGATTATTTTTCACCAAAAATGGCCATTTTATTGACCATTCTATATAATAAATGACTTTTATCATCATACGACTATTTTCACTTGAATATCCACCTATTTTTCATTGTAAATAATCATTTTATATGAATATTACTTTAATAATAAAATGAACTTATTTTACCAGAAAAATATATCGTATTTCATATATCAGACTCAAAAGATAGGTGCGATGCTCAAACCTAATAACATTTCATACAGATGTGCATGAAGCCCACTAGAAGTTTATGCCTAGTAAGAGAACAACGACACTCACATGCCAAACAGCACTAACAGTCTGTGTAGCCAGCAGCTGAAGGAATCCAGGTTTTTTCCCATTTTGAATAAGTCTATCGTAAACATCTGAAAAAAAGATGAGGTAATGTGATGCACATGAAATTATGATACTAAGTTGGACAGAAAAATAAAATTTAAATGGTGAAATTTGGTTAGAGATAGGTACATCCAGAGCCAAAAAAATACAGATTGCAATGAAAACAGAGTAAAATGTTGGTCAAAAATCCTTGTTTTTTATTACTTTTTTTCATTTTCATCCTTCCATATGTACAGGGTGATGTAGTTATCAACTAGGAGGGTAAAAATGACCTGTTTAATAATTAATTGATTGTTTCTTGGATGCGTTAGACACTTATTTAGTTATCCATTATCATAAAACTCCTAGTTGTGAAAAACAGGAAAAAGGCAAAGTATAACAGGTATGAGTGTCATTAGTGAGAGCTAACAGCAGCACAACAGTAAAAAGAAATAAAAGACAAGGTGATGCAGGACGGCGCGTAGGGGTTTGCGCGTCTGTCGGCTTTTTCTAGAAAACTTTAAATGCATGCGATGAATAATTAATGTGTTCCAATTTTAGAGCGGGGGCAGCACTTAATAAATTACACAACTTGAAATTTTTTTGAAAGCACAAAATTACTTCTTTATTTCAAAAAATGAATTTTCTTAAATAATGGTTCAATTTTAAATCCAAGGACGGAAGTTCGCAACTTTCGTTCTGTTCCCCTTGTCATAGCAAAACGGAAATCGTGAACTCCAAATATGTTTCCGTTTGGAGTTTTCGACGTAGCGTTTGCTGACAAAACTCGGGCGAAAACCCAGCAATGACTCTATTATCCTACGAGAAATTATAGAGGCACACACAAAGGAAGGAGAAAGAAACAACTACCCATGGAAGGGACGTCTTCCGTATTCGAAGTCGATGGCGATCACGTGAGAAACTCTTCGTCACCTTCGATTCCCCACTCCGAGGTCGACCGCTATCGCATACGGGCACCACAGAGACTCTTTCACTCACAGACGAAAGTGGTTCCACTGAGTCACTCACTCTAGAGAAGTCACAATCCTAACATCCTAATTTCACTCACTCTCGCACACAAGAGTGGATCCACAAAATCTCTACACAAGAGATAAATTCCACACCTGTTCACACAAAGAAGCTCCGCCGAATCTCTATCGCACAAAGAGGAAAATCACTCTCTTTTCCACTGCTCAAACGGAAGCAAGCAACATTCCCTAACTCCTAAACTCTACAGAAACATTCACTTGTAACTGTTCAGCAACCTTAATTACACTATGGTGGTTCCAATAGGTTTATCAAAGCAGCAAACCAAGTTAAAGTCTAATCATCCTCACACGGGAATCAAACTAAACAGAGCAAGCTAAACATTTTAATCAACTGGTCCCTTACTCAACAGTAACATTAAATAGTTAATTGTTCCTTAATCAAACTTCCCAAAAAAAGGTTACTGTTCAATATCTCTGTCGGCAGAAGGCGTCAAAACAGCATACTTAAACAACACACTTGGAAGCAGCAAATCGGAAATCTAAAACCTAATCTGCAGCTCTCACATGGAGCTTTAATCACGCCTAAACTCTAACACATGGCAGGAAGCACACAGCAACCTCACAGGTACAGGACATCGCAGTTTCGATTTCAACATTTTCTTTATTCATCCTCATCTGATTCTTGTTCTTCTTCTTTTTATAGGGCAACAGGAACCGTCGGCTCCTTGGTGGAACAGCCATGGCGGAAGGGCTCGTGGCAGTGGAGAGATGAAGAAATTTGCGTGAAGGAGATCGTGGCTAGCGGTTGGAGCTTCCGAAGATGCGGCGGAGCCTCGTGGGGCTGGATCGTGCTTCGGGGAAGAGGGATATCGTGCTCCGGATCGTGGACGGTGCGGCTGGAGCTTAACCCTAATCTTGCGGGAGATGAACAGTTGCACTTACACGGGATTTGCTGGGAAGAACTGAACCGAGCGGCTGATTTTATCTGGACAGCTGGACCGGCTGAACCAGGCACTTTGTTGATGAATGCCTTATATATATATTTAAATATATTTATGTGTTATATAAATATATATATATGTACATGTTTTTGTAAGTTGTAACAGAACTTTATATATATATATATACATATATATCTGTTAATATGTATTACATATATATATATATTTTCACACATTAAAACAAATTGCAAGATTTACACAAATTACACCAATAAAAAGTGACGCAAATATAATATGTTTGACTCGGGACCGATAGTGGTCTGGTTGGGTGCGGCGTCGGGCACTTGTTGTCGACCTGACCTAGGTTGGTCTCCACCAACTCTCCCCATCTCGAAATCACTCATCTCTGGTGAGTGCTCCGAGCGGTAGTGCGGGAGAAATCAACATCCATGCCAATGAACCAAGTATCTCTGAAAACCAACATCAGTAGTGATCACTGTCCAATAAGTGCTCGAGAACTGCAATAAAGTATTTTCCAGATGTCCATGCTCAACCTGAAACTGACAGTGAAAACAGAAGGAACTACGATGGAAGTGTTAGTAGCGGAATGAACGTCGGTATGTCCTGAATGTGGCTCTTCACTCACTCACCAATCCAGAAGAAACAAATGGAGGAGACAATGGAAATTCTAAAGACTCATGCGGACAGTCGCGAAATAAAGTCAGATAGGCTACGTTAAAAACAGTATTTGCTCCACAAATGAAAGCATCGCAAGTTCATACGTGTTTTGCCCAATCTGATTTACTACTCGAAAGAGTCTGATTCTACGATAGCTAGCTTCTTCACGATACCAGAAGATAACTGTTCCGGATGTAGCCGAACCATAACTAAGTCATCCATTTTAAAACTAGTAGCATTTTTATGCTTTTTAATTTGAGTTGCATAAAAATCTTTAGTAATATGCACTTTTCCGCTCAAAATATTTTTTATGCAAATCATACAAATGCAAAAGATGACTACTAACACAACGACGACCACAAACCGATAGTTTCAGATACCAAGAACAACTCCTGAGAGTGGTACATGATCAGGAGGCACAGAGGGTGGATAATAAAAGAATTCATCACGGGGGCGATGAACACTCAAGTGCAACTTCGAAACATCAGTGATCAGATGTAAAATTAACGAATCAGTGAGTGCACCCTCAAACTCGAATGTGCAACAAAGGATAGATACATCTCAAATGTGTGGTGAACTCATATATGATTCATCTAGGGTTTCACCGGGAGGGATATAATAAAATTCATCGCAAATGTGACGTGTGCAAGCATAGGCTCCAAAGACATAACAAGTGCTCTCATGACAATGCATGTGAGGTGTGTCAATCATGATAAATCTCCTAAGAGAAAGTGAGGCATCAGGAGGATCACCGGGTGGGACATATGAAAACTCATCGCGAATACGATGATCAGTAAGTGGTAGGTCCCATAACTCATCTAGAGTGCGAGTGACCAGATGGCTACTTTCAAGCCCTACTACATAGGTGTCACACTCAAAATCATCTCGCTGAAGCACTATCGACATCAAGGACGGAAATGAAGCAGGTATCCATTTCTTAAAATCTATAAGTGTACTATTCAGATAAATCTCGTCCACACAAGGATGAGGTGGCTCATCTGGAGCCTCAATAGGAGGGTCGTCAAATGACCCATCAGTCGAGTGATGGTCCTCCAGAAATGAACCATCAGAGGGGTCATACTCCCAGATAGGGTAGGGGTGACTACCTCGAGATCACTACTAAGACCTCGACTCCCGATCGTAATGTCACACGGTGCGTCATCAGGTGTGGTGACATGACTCGATGCGCCATCGGGTGTGGTGATGTGACTCGGTGCACCACTAGGTGAAGTGTGCAAGGAATCTACACTCAAAAGAGAGCTAGTAGATATCGAATCAAAGGTGGGTCCACTAAGTGTAGCAGACTCACATGGGGGTTGACTTCATACATCATGTATTAGGATATCAGACAGAGTGGATGATATCTCTCTGGTGTGGGCAGTGGCATGCTCTTGCTGATCCTTAACGTCTATCGTCATGTTCACCTTCGGAACACTAGGTGTGATGTACGTTTGACGATAGTGACCTCTATAGGATTTGTGAGTGCAGTCGTGATGATCGTCTGTATCATAATCATGTCGTGCTCGTGGATGATCATGAGTCCTACGAACGTGTGGTGGTGGTCGCACATATGCATTCTCAGATCACTCATATAAAGGTGACGTGTAGTATCGATATCAGACGTCATACTGAACTCTATCCTCATAATATGGTGTCGAAGAGCCACTAGGATCCATTCGGGTACGAGGATAATAACGACGATAGTCATCGTACTGATCGTCTCTAGCATAATGCGAACATGTTGATGCGTCAACACGACCTCTGTAAGTGGTATACGGTGCTCGAGTACAATCATCGAAGTATTGTAAAAATCTCCGGGACGAGGCACTATGGGGTTGGGTGTAAGTGGATTCGTGATCCTCAAATAAAGGATTTCTCCTAAAGGCTAAAGGTGGACATTTCCACATAGTGATGTGGAACACCGTAATGTGGACGGACAGAATGTTCATCTCGAATTTGAGGTGGCATTGTCGCTCGAGGGGGTACTTCTAACCTATTCACCCTACCTCTAAGGTTTGCTAACCTTTCAAGCAACTGACAGGTACTCTCAGTTAATACCGTCATTTGATGGGCGAAAGGTAAAAACCACTGGGGTGGTTCATTCCCTTCGTGTCCACGACGCGATTGACCAAGCTCAACTTGACGCATCTCTGGGTTTATCTCGTGAAGGTGTTCAGGTGGTGAATTGTTGTGTTGTGAACTCGTACTCACTAACCTACCACTACGCAAATGCATGCAAATAGATAAATAAATTCAAATGTATGAATATGTTTAAAAAATCTTTTTTTTTTTTGAAAAAATTTTAAATGCTATGCGGGTTTTTATTCTACGCAGGGCGGATCCCAAAACTTAGAAAAATTTCGGAACCTCCCTCTGATACCAAATTGATGCATGACTGCGCTTAGGGTTTGCGCGTCTGTCGGCTTTTTTTAGGAAACTCTAAATGCATGCGATGAATAATTAATTTTTTCCAGTTTTAGAGCGGGTGCAACACTTAAGAAATTACGCAACTTGGAATTTTTTCGAAAACACAAAATTACTTCTTTATTTCAAAAAATGAATTTTCTTAAATAATGGTTCGATTTTAAATCCGAGTACGGAAGTTCGCAACTTTCATTATGTTCCCCTTGTCATAGCAAAACGGAAATCGTGAACTCCAAATATGTTTCCGTTTTGAGTTTTCGACGTAGCGTTCGCTGACAAAACTCGGGCGAAAACCCAGCAATGAGTCTATTATCCTACGAGAAATTATAGAGGCACACACAAAGGAAGGAGAAAGAAACAATTACCCACGGAAGGGACGTCTTCCGTATTCAAAGTCGATGGCGATCACGTGAGGAACACCTTCGATTCTCCACTCCGAGGTCGGCCGCTATCACATACGGGCACCACGGAGACTCTCTCACTCACAGACGAAAGTGGTTCCACGGAGTCACTCACTCTAGAGAAGTCACAATCCCAACATCCTAATTTCACTCACTCTCGCACACAAGAGTGGATCCACGAAATCTCTACACACGAGATAAATTTCACACCTGTTCACACAAAGAAGCTCTGCCGAATCTCTATCGCACAAAGAGGAAAATCACTCTCTTTTCCACTGCTCACACGAAAGCAAGCAACATTCCCTAACTCCTAAACTCTACAGAAACATTCACTTGTAACTGTTCAACAACCTTAATTACACTATAGTGGTTCCAATAGGTTTATCAAAGCAGCAAACCAAGTTAAAGTCTAATCATCCTCACACGGGAATCAAACTAAACAGAGCAAGCTAAACATTTTAATCAACTGGTCCCTTACTCAACAGTAACATTAAATAGTTAACTGTTCCTTAATCTCTGTCGGCAGAAGACGTCAAAACAACATACTTAAACAACACACTTGGAAGCAACAAATCGGAAATCTAAAACCTAATCTAGAGCTCTCACATGGAGCTTTAATCACGCTTAAACTCTAACACACGACAGGAAGCACACAACAACCTCACAGGTACAGGACATCTCAGTTACGATTTCAACATTTTCTTCATTCATCCCCATCTGATTCCTGTTCTTCTTTTTATAGGGCAACAGGAACCGTGGGCTCCTTGGTGGAACAGCCATGGCGGAAGGGCTCGTGGTAGTGGAGGAGATCGTGGCTGGCGGTTGGAGCTTCTGAAGATGCGGTGGAGCCTCGTGGGGCTGGATCGTGCTTCGCGGAAGAGGGATATCTTGCTCCAGATCGTGGACAGTGTGGCTGGAGCTTAACCCTAATCTTGCGGGAGATGAACAGTTGCACTTACACGGGATTTGCTGGGAAGAACTGAACCGAGCGGCTATTTTTATCTGCACAGTTGGACCGGTTGAACCAGGCACTTTGTTGATGAATACCTTATATATATATATACATATATTTATGTGTTATATAAATATATATATATGTTAATATGTATTACATATATATATATATATATTTCCACACATTAAAACAAATTGCAAGATTTACACAAATTACACCAATAAAAAGTGACGCAAATATAATATGTTTGACTCAAGACCGACAGTGGTCTGCTCGGGTGCGGCGTCGGGAACTTGTTGTCGACCTGACCTAGGTTGGTCTCCACTACAAGGTGATGGGGATCGGCCGCATGATCGTGTTCGATGAAGGAGACCACTTCACATAAGATCCATAATATGACTCTCCACTTCAACAAACCCACTTGGATTCAATGTATCACATCTTTATCAATACCTCCATCTTTTTGAACTATCGATCCAAGATATTCAAAACACTCACTACGGGAAATATATTGATCACCCAACTTAATAACGAAGTCATCCGTCCTTCTTGTACTGCTAAATTTAAACTCCACATATTTTGTATATGCCGTGCTCAACCTAAATCTCTTCTTTTCTAAAGTGTCTCGCCAAGATTCAAGTTTTGCATTTACACCCTCGCGCGTCTCATCAACCAAAACAATATCATCTGCAAAAAATAAACAACAAGGTATTGCTTGTTGGATATGTCTGGTGAGATCATCTAAGATAAGGGTAAAGAGATAAGGGCTTAAATCTGAACCTTAATATAACGAAACAGTGATAGAGAATTCCTGGGTTAATCCTTCAGATGTCCTCAACCTTATCATTAAATTTGTATACATATCTTTTATTATGTCCATATATGATACATTTACACTTTTCTCTTCTAAGACTCTACATAACATCTCTCTTGGAACTCTATTAAAAAGCTTTCTCGAGATCAGTAAACAACATATGCAAATCTTGCTTTCTTTCTCGATAATTGTCAACGAGTCTCCTCAAGAGATGTATAGCTTTCATAGTTGACCGTCCTGGCATGAATCCAAATTGATTCTCTGAGATGTTAGTCTTTTGTCTTACTATTCTTTCTATTACTCGTTCTCATAGTTTCATGATATGACTCATCAATTTAATTCTTATATAATTAACATAAATTTGTATATATCTTTTATTCTTATACAAATTTACCAAGATATTTTCTCTCTATTGGCCTGACAACTTCTTTGACTTCAATATTTCATTGAAAAACATGTAAGTCATAAAATTCCTACATTCACTAGAAATGTTCATACTTCGATGGGTATATCGTCTGACTCAACCGTCTTTACATTTTTCATCTTCTTTAGAGCATCATTTACCTCTGATACATGAATTTTACGATAAAATATTATGTTTTTATACTTCTCTGATTTACTTAACTTTTCCAAGTTTAATTCATTATTTTTTGTTTCATTATAGAGCTGATAAAAGTATTTTTTTCATCGCTCTTTAATATCCACATCGTTCGTCAAAATTGTATCTATCTCATCCTTTATGCATTTTACTTGCCTTAAATCTCATCTTTTTTTTCTTTAGCTCGAGCAATGTTATATATGTCACGCTTTTCATCTTTTGTATCTAGTCTCTTATAAAATTCTTCATAATCTTGACTTCATGATTTACTTATTGTTTGTTTAGTTCTTTTTTGCGACTTTATACCTGGCGAAGTTTTTATTATTCCTACAAACGTAGAGTGATTTATAGTAGCCCTATTTGCCATCATTTTGTCTCGCACTTCCTCTTTCCACCACCAAGATTCTTTATTTGAGGGCGTACGACCTTCTGATACTCCAAGTATGTTTTTTTTCCATTTATCCTTAAATGCAAAGAAATGACTTCTCATGAGACACTAAGATCAGCATAAGGATCATCTACTCATTGTTCCATAACGGTTGTCTTGAAAGCAACTTGTTTTTTCATCTTCAAGTTCCACCACCGATTTCTTTGTTTGTTATGATATATAATATTAAATAATATTTATTATATACAATAAATATAATAGTTATTATTTACTATATAATATTAAATAATAGTATATAATAAAGTCAAGATACTAAATTCAAGATACTTCAAGATATCATGTCTACATGTCTTTTTCATTAAAAATAAATTAAATACACAAATATTGCCCTATTAAAATTGCATAACAATAAACTTTATCCAACTAATTCAAAACTTCATCTGCTAAACAATATCTCCATTATTCTATTTATTTGCTTAACTCTAGGTGTTTTATTAAATGACAATTTTAAAGAAAATATTTTGAAAGAGCGCAAAGAATAAAATAATCAAATATGTTATAAATAAACACAAAAAGTGAAATGAAATTAGGTTTGATGAAGATGTATAAAGGTAAGGTTTTTGATCCAAAGAAATACCTCTAAAGATTTGAAAGATTACGAGGGATAAAAGGATACTTTGTGTAGAAAGAGCTCAAAATCTTGTATATATTTCGTGTGTATATAATATAAGGAGAGAATACAAATATATAGGAGAGAAAAGGATAGAGGAAGTCATATAGAAGATGTGGGACTAATAAGAGAGGAGAAAAAAGATCAGATACATGGGCCCAATAATAGGCCTTTTTACATGGGCTTTTCTAACACTCCCCCGCAAGCTGGAGTGTACAAATCATATGCGTCATGCTTGGACAAGCACTGATAGAAGAGAGTACTGAAAAGAGCCTTTGTGAGGACGTCCGCAACTTGTTCTGACCCCGGAACATGCTTCAGGTCGAGTTTCTTCATTTGAACATTTTCTCGGATGAAGTGGCAGTCGACTTCAATATGCTTTGTTCTCTCGTGGAATACTGGATTCTTGGTTATGTGTATGGCATCATGGCTGTCACAGAGGAGGAGAGCTGGGGAAGGGAGCTTTACACCCAGATCGGTAAGAAGACCTTCAAGCCAAGTTAGTTCAGAAACCACTGACGTCATTGCCCGGTATTCTGCCTCATATGATGATCGAGCAACGACTGCTTATTTCTTGCTTCTCCAAGTAATCAAATGTCCTTCGTGCAAAAGCCACTGGTTGACCGTCGATCAACAAGGGAAACAGCATAATCGGCATCAGAATACGCAACCAACGTTGTAGCTGAAGAAGAGGTTTTGTAGATCAGGCCTTGACCATGAGCCGTTTTAAGGTATCTGAGAATGCGTTCAACAGCCTGAAGATGAGATGTTTGAGGGGTATGCATGTATCGACTGACAATACCAATAGCGAAAGAAATATTTGGTCTGATTACTGTGAGGTAGATCAATTTTCCAACGAGACGACAATAGTATTCTGGATTCTGGAGTAGGAGATCTGAGTCAGATGTCTGAGCGCACAACTTGTGATTTGCATCCATTGGGGTGTCAACTGGCTTACAGCCTGAATAGCCAGCATCTCGAAGGAGGTCGAGGCAATACTTCCGCTGAGGGAGGACGGGACCGTCTGGCAACCTCAAGGCCCAAGAAGTACCGAATGGACCCCAGATCTTTTGTTTGAAAAACTGTGCCCAGGTGTAGTTTGACCTCCTGTATTTCATTCGAGTCGTCTCCCGTAATTATGATATCGTCAACATAAACTAACAAAAGAACAGTTCTCGTTGTTCGGTGACGAGTAAAATCAACCTCTTGAAGGGCCTTACTGAATTTGTCAAACCACGCCCGTGGGGATTCTTTGAGACCATACAGAGCCTACGTCAGACGACAGACCTGAGACTCCCCCGTGGTCTCAAACCCGGGAGGTTGCTACATATAGACCGTTTCTTGGAGATCGTCATTCAGAAAGGCGTTCTTAATATCGAGTTGGAATAAAGGTCATCGGCGATGGACAGCCACGGATATGAGGACTCGAACGGTGTTGAGTTTGACAACCGGAGAAAAGGTTTTTTCATTGTCAGGCCCTTGTTGTTGGGTGAAGCCACGAGCCATCAGACGAGCTTTCAGGCGGTCAATCGTTCAGTCAGCGGCATGTTTGATAACATAAACCCATTTACACCCAACCGGTGTGTGACCCGGAGGAAGGGGTACAAAAGTCCATGTCTGGTTGGCTCAGAGAGCAGTCATTTCCTCTTCCATATCGGCCCGCCATCCAGGATGTTGTAGCGCCTCTTGCACAGAGTTAGGAACCGAAATTGAGGAAAAAGAAGTAGCAAATGTGTGGAGGTGAGGAGAGAGGCGATACAAGGAGACACAATTTGCCAGAGGATGAGCAGTGGAGGCAGGTACCTGATCAGCAGGGCGCGGAGTAGCCGAGGTCGAGGCCGACTGCAGAGGGGCAACGGAGTCGGACGGGGGACGAGAGTAGACACGGATGACATGTGGCCTGGAGGGGCCAGGAGTCGGAGCAGGTGGTCCCAGTTGTAGAGGTGTAGTAACGGGAATAACAGGCCGCGGGAGGAGTGGTGGTAGAGGTTCCGGCGTGGAAGGAGTGAGTAAAGGAGCAGAGAAGAATGGCTGATCTTCCCGGAAGGTAACATCTGCAGAAACGGAAACCTTGCGGGTAGAGGGAGAGTAACAGACATAGCCTTTATGTGTACGTGAATAGCCAACGAAGACATGTTTAGTGGCCTGGGGTTCCAACTTGTCCGTGGACGGACCTAGGCGGTGGACATAGCATGTGGAGCCAAAAACCAGAGGCAGGAGAGGGAAAGCCAGAGTAGGGGGAAAGAGGAGGCTAAACGGAGTAGCATAGTGGAGGATGGAGGAAGGGAGCCAGTTGATCAGGAAGCACGCAGTAGAGACAGCAAAGTTCCAGTAATTCTTGGGGACATGCTTTTGAAGCATGAGAGAGCGGGCAACATCAAGCAAGTGTTGGTTCTTCCGTTCGGCAACGCCGTTTTGCTGGGTTGTGTAAGCACATGATGTTTGATGAATAATTCTGGATTCAGAGCACAAGGCCGCAAAGTCGTGGCTAATGTATTCGCGAGCATTATCGGTGCGTAATGTTTTGATAGTAGTGTTGAATTGTGTACGGGTTTCAAGGACAAAGGCCCGAAAGACACGGGGAAGCTCGGTACAATCACGCAGTAAGTAAAGTCACGTTGTGCGAGAGTAGTCATCAATAAACGTGATGAAATAGCGATAACCAGAGATACTAGTAACTTTATAAGGACCCCAAATGTCTGAATGCACTAAATGAAAAGTAGTGCTCCGGGTACAATGTGCAGGAAAAGAAGAACGCGACTGTTTGCCGAAGATACAAGACTCGCACTGAAAGGGATGAAGGGAAACATCAGGAAGAGCCCGTTGGAGCACCGGGAGAGGAGCGTGGTCAAGACGTCGATGCCACTCACTGGAGGAGACAGAAGATTGGACAGTGGGATAGTCATCGAGAAGGTAGAGCCCGCTCTGCAGTGTGCCTCTACCAATGGTAGTCCGCATCCGCTGATCCTGTATGAGAAAAGAAGAGGGGGTGAATATGACAGAGCAATTTAGATCATTTGTAAGGCGACCAACAGAAAGTAAATTGAACGGGGAGCTCGGAACACGAAGAGTCGAGTGAAGGGAGAGCGATGGGTTGAGTACAAGGTCAGACGATCCGGAGACGGGAACCGTCTCCCCATTTGCCATAGTGATATACATTGGATGAGGAGAACCCGTGCACTTTGGTGGCCGTTGCGAGGTAATATGATGAGTGGCACCCGAGTCCAGGATCTATCGCGGTTTGGTGGATAAACAAGCAGTACCTGCGTTGGAGGCGGTGGCGATGGAGGCAAAGGGCGGGTTGAGCAGCCCTTGGAGTTGCTGGAGCTGGAGACGAACAGCCTCAAGGTCAGAAGGAGCGGCAGAGGATGTGTCTGCGGCAACCGAGGCTGTCGGACGAGGAGGATAACCAATCTTCTTGTAGCAGTTCGCCGCATAATGGTCGTCCTTTCCGCAGTAGGAACAACTCGGCCGACCCCGACCACCGCGCCTGCTAGAACCCGAACAGCCACCACGAACGAAAGTAGGTGGGGCACTAAGGGGGGCATGGTTTGCTGAAGAAGGACCGAGGGCGGAGATGGAGTAGTATCAGGAGGTGGTGAAACATGGAGGAGCATGGAGCATACATCAGATAAGGAGGGTATAATGGAGGAAGCCAAAATCTGGGTGCAAATATTCTGAAGGTGAGGCAGGAGACGAGCCATCATGATGGAAATGCAGACAGCCTCTTTTTGAGCACGCTGAGTAGCATGGTCATTTGTAGACGGTTGATGTTGAATTCAGGCCTCAGCGAGAGTCTTTGCACGAGCGACAAACGAGTTCATGTCTGAAGCCCCCCCCCCCCCCCCGTATCGAGAGCCAGAAGATCAGTGAGGATGTCAAAGAGATGCTGAAGACTGTCTTTACACGAGTACATGGAGTGCAATTCATCCCACATAGCTTTGGCCGTTTCGTGATACATGGTCATCTGATATGGTTCGTCATCGAGGGAATTGAGGAGCCAGGTCTGAACACGACCATCATTACGGAGCCATTCGTCGGTAGAAGGAGAAGGAGGAGCCTGAGTGAGGTGAGGCAAAAGGCCCTTGGCCGGAAGAACCCGGCGAACAGAATGAACCCAAGGGAGAAAATTCTTCTTCCCGGAGAGGAAAATAGTTGTAATTTGCAGCTCATCACGGATTTCAGGAACAGGTGTCGGGCGGTCGGTAGAGGGGCTGGCCGTAGGTGAGTCGGTGGAAGTCATTGCGGGGAGACGAAGCAGAACCGGCGGACTGCAGAAGCGGACTGACGCAGGAGCCCGGTGGGAAGAGAGCGAGCAAGAACCCCGAAGGGCGGGTCGCAGCGGGTAGGGCAAGAGGCAAGGAGGGGAAGTCGCAGCGAACTGGGGCAGTCCGCAGTGAGTAGAGAGGGCAATGCGCAAGTGCAGGAAGGGAGCCCGGCGAGTGGAGATAGGCAGCAGTGGACTAGAGCTGTCCGCAAGAAGAGAAATTACAGAGGAACTTGAGCAGCTCGCAAGAAGAGAGAGAGACGCAGCGACGGATTGGAGCAGTCCGCGATTTGAGAGAGTCTGCAACGGTTAGGAACAGTCCGCGATAAAGAGAGGCCGCGGCGGACTGGAGCAGTCCGCAAGAGGGGAAAAACGCAGCGACCTTGAACAGTCCGCGAGCAGGGAGCCCGCAGCGGATATGAGCAGCCCGCGGCGGGATAATGCAAGAGACCGCGAGCAAGAAGAGAGCTCGGTCTGGACATGGGTAGAAGCTCATAAGGAGGAAAGAAGGGAAGAAAGCGGACTGGAAGAAAACCTGCAGGGACTGGAGGAGCTCGCGGCGGACTGAATGAGAACTGCAGGGAGAAGTGGGCCCCACGGGACAGGGAGAGAAGTGACTATAAGAATCCCGAGGAGGAGGGTGGAACCACGGTGAAGAAGAGGAAGCAGATGCAGAAATACAGGCCGCTGAAGACCGAGGTCGCAGTTCGCCAAGCGTCAAAGGGAGGCCGCAGCAGAGCGCAGGCCGCAGCGGGAAGACTGAGCAGGCCGCAGCGGGTAGACAAGCAGGCCGCAGGAGATCAAAAGAAGCGGATAGAATTCAGGAGTCCGCGGGAGGCAACAAGTCCCGCTGATACCATGTAGAAAGAGCTCAAAATCTGGTATATATTTCTTGTGTATATAAATACAAGGAGAGAATACAAATATATAGGAGAGAAAAGGAGAGAGGAAGTCCTATACAAGATGTGGGACTAATAAGAGAAGAGGGAAAAGATCAAATACATGGGTCCAATAATAGGCCTTTTTACATGGGCTTTTCTAACACCTTGAAAACCTAGGTAAATTCTACAAAAATACTATTAAGCCGACGTTGTTGTATGCTAAACATTGGGTAGTAAAAAATATCGTTGAAATCTAAGTTGAGAAATAGAAATGAGAATGTTAATAGATGTGTAGAATAAAAGATTAAATAAAAATTATATTAGATAAACAATATGACTCTGACTATCAAAGATAAGATGATATAAAACAGATAAAGACTGCCATGAAAATTTGAGCATACAAGGAAGGTTAGAAAATACATCAATTAGACAAGTGGGTGTGATTAATATTAAAGGATTAAGGAGGAGACCTAATGCACCAATTAACACGGATGAAGGTTGATATGAATGTTGGGTAGTAAGAATATAGTTGCCATTGAAGTCTAGGTTTAACAAATAGGGCAGCTCTTGACAAAAAAATGAACATTCATAAAGCGAACCCTTAAGATTTTTAATGATGACGATGATATGAACAACTTCAAGAACAATGCAGAAACTCACAATGACGTAACCAGGTGCTGACTTGTATGTTCCACACCAATGGCAATTGAACTGCACTTGTCGCTAATTCAACTCCAAGAATATCAACATTTTTGGCACGATACCAAAGTGGCTTGGGAGGAGAAGAATCCGACCAGCCCGAAAACCCCAGACCGGATATGATGATTGCAGCTTCTGAGATTGACCAAATAAAGTAATACTTCCACCTAGCACTGAATCCCGAAATAAATTGATAAAACAGTCGTCTCCAGAAACCCCATTGGTAGTATGAGGAATCGTTGAATTGTGATAGTGGGAACTGTGGAGAAAGGTACAGGTAAATGCCCATGCATATAGCAGCCTGGAATATAGCACGAAACATCGCTCCGTAAGGTGATGGTGATGATTTACCATTCGACTCTGACCATATCTGAAAAAATTAAAAAATAAAAAAGCTAAATGACTTCGATCTTCAGGCAGACTTTAAGTAAGAACTACAAATAAAAAAAAGAGCGAGAGATTGCAATGCATTTACCCCTTTTCCCTCTGTCCATTCAAGATATTCCTTCATCTCATACACGGGCCCAGCAAAATGACTACCACAACATAAGCAGTAGCCAATATATTCAATTATAGTGGGACAGCGAATCAATCTGTTTTTCTTTTGGGCCACCCTTAAACCGTCTTCTTTCAGTAGCCCATCGCTGTAGTTAATAGCACATGAAATGATTTTTAATATCAGCACCATTAATGCTCCTGTATTTTACAAAACAAGCCAGGAATAGCTCATTAAGACTACATAGTAGTCAAAAAGAAAACAGACTATATCACATGGATACCAAATATATGTTGAATAGTGGCATAAGTAAATTATAAAAAGATGTCATATAGAAGAGGGTAGCAAATCTAAACTCCATGACGAATTGTGGGTGCCACATCATGATTTTCTGCATTTCATGGAAATAATCAAATATAATTAAGATCTGAAGTCCAGTTGATTCAGTGATATGAAAAACACAGAGGCTTCTATAATATATAGCTATTTAAATGCAAACGTATTCTGTGAAATGTTTCTGATTGATGTATGTATTGTAATAATCTGTTTAGAAGTCTAACATAATCTTGAATGGATCTGTTTGGCTAGACTCCACCTACTATAAAGTACTACTCGTGTACACAATTTCCCCCACATCATTGCACTGTAATTAAATTTTATTATATGATAGTATAATTGTGCCTTGGCCATATAACCATGGGGTTCAAAATGAAATAAAACTGTTTCCTAATAAAGAAACTCGTAGGAAATGTAGAGCAGATGAAATAGTAACAGTAAAACCGAAGAAAAATATCTAAATTCATATAAATCTGACATCTGAAGCAACGCTAGAATTTCATTAAAAAGGAATGAAGTCCAATATTTGGGCTTCTATTTGAAATAGTGAAGAGCCTTTTGAACATCGCCAATAACATGTGAGCATTGTAAAAGGACATCCGTGAAACCCCAGTAAGACCTACTTCGGATCTCACATGGATGTAAGGGGTCATAGTGGACCTCATAAGAAGTAAAATCTCATTCTGAAAAATCATTCTGACTTTAGAGGAGCGTGAAAAATGAAAACTCCTAACAGTACACATTTGAAAATCCCCAATGTCTTGGAGAGATAATTACAATTGAACTATTATATACTAAAAGAATTGCTTAGATGGAAACTATGAAGACCTTTGAAGAATTTTCCATGGATTTTACTGATATTTAATCCCCCTGAAGAAGAGAGCTGATCTGAGTAGAAAGTAAAGAAGTCCTGAAAATGCAGACACAAAATCTCGTATAAACAAGTCATGAGAATGTGCACGAAGAACCTCATTAAGGATGTTTCAACAATGTAGATGTGGGACTTCAAATAAAGAGACCATGAGAATATACATTAAAGAGGTCCGAAAAATAGCTACAAGGGACCTCGAAATAAGAGGTCTTGCTCTTAGGGGTGTGATCACTAAAGTAAGATCTCGAGAAATGAGAATGTGGCATTGAACCTACTTTATATACAAGTCACTTTAAGTGACTTCACCATTGATCTGTGGACCATTTGGAATAAACAAAATAAGTGGGAAGTGATGAGAATAAGTGGGAAATTATGCCCACCCGGCTCCCTCCATATAGTAAAATTGCAGAATAAAAACATTTGAATCCTTAGAAACATGATGCACGCGAGAGACAGGCACAGGGCTCCGACCCTATGACCAACCGCCGCAGTACATTAACCGCGACAGTGCATAGGGGGACTCCAGTGCCAGAGCGAAGGACTCCGGCCACGGCATTGCCCGGCGCGACGATAAGACGGTGTGAAGGCACTCCCGCCGCTCACAAACCCACGCCGAGCCCGTCGCTTGCAAATTTTATGTTTAAAAATACTTATTAATTTTATAAAAATTTATTAATAAAAAAATTTCAAAATATTAATATAAAGTTTAATATATAAATAAATAAACCAAAAAAATAATAAAGAATAAAAGCCATAAAGATTCCCCTTCTCTCTCCTCTCTCTACATACCCTCTCTCCTACTGCGCCCTCTCTCTTCTCTCTCCCACCGTGCCCTCTCTCCACTCTCTCTGAAAAAAAAATTTAAGGGTATTTTAGGAAGTCCTAATATTGCACCAAAGGATATTTTTCTTTATATAATAGTATAGAATACATATACGAGTGACGGTGCATGGGGGGCCTCTCATTGCACAACAGTACCCGGCCCGTGGTGGGCTTCTCCCGCCACCGGCGGACGGGCTTATTTAAAATTATTTTGTTTAATTTACTTTTTAAATCTTTTAAATTATTTAAATTATTTTAATTTTGCATTTAACTTTAATTATTTTTTCAGTCTTTTAATTATTTAAACCATTTTAAATTTATTTTTAAAAAAAAAAAAAAACACAGCCGCGGTAAGCTCCGTCGGCGGCGGCGGCCTGCAAGGAGCCCACCGGCGGGTTCGCCGGACCTGCTGGGGCTGTCCAGCGGCGCTCCAGCAGGGTCACCGCCTGCGGTGGCCATGGCAGAGAGGTCCAGACTGGATCTCACGGTCATGGCCACCGCAGGCGATGACCCTGCTAGAGCACCGCCGGACTACCCTCGGCGGGTTCACCGAGGTCCGGCGAGTCCGCTGGTGGGCTCCGAGCAGGTAGTCGAGCCGCCGCCGCAACCTCAATCATGAGGCGGGAGCTCACGGTCAAGGCTACTATCGGCGGTGGCCTTGCCGGAACGCTGTCGGATTACCCCCGTCGAGTTCGTCAAGGTCCGGTGAGTCTGTCGGTGGGCACTGGGCAGGCCGACGGCAATGCCATTGGCGGCGACCGCAATCGTGAACGATTAAAAAAAAATTAAGCAGCTTTTGCGACTCACGAATGATGAATTCAATGGACGCAGAATAGGCTGGTTGTGATGAATTCAATGGGCTTAGGCATTACACCGTGAAACCTGATTGGCTCCCAATACAGTATAATTGTGGCAGTGCACGGAGGACCCTCGTGCAACCGCGACAGTACATTTGATCACTTGTCACTTGTAGACAGGCAGCAACAGTGTTATTAATGCTACATACAATTCGTCTACTATCACTTGTACATACATTTGAAAAATTATTACGCTTTTTCATAAACGTTATTTATTGCAATTGATAACTAGTATTTGTGGAACACTCTTGGTCTCAAGTTCAAACCTCCACCATTTTTGATAACAATGTCACAAAAAAGGTGGATTACCTTAATATATAAGGTACGTCATCCGACTCACTTCAGACATCAGGCAGAATCTCAAGGCCGTATAGGAGGAATGAAGGTAAAGACATTCAACAAGGGGCAGTTACAGCAAAGTCTTAAGCCCAACCACACAAAATTTTAATACTAGAGACTCTTTATTTATAAGACTAATTACCCATAACGCCTAGCTGCTTCTTGAGGACTTCGGTTAGGTTACAATACTTCATAAGTGATGCACTCGTAGTTGTGATCCAGTGCCAATAAATGCAATAAAACAAAACTATAAATGCAACCTAAATTAACGGATGCATGACCCTAGACGGATATGCAGGAGCGGCTTGCAAATTTTAAGAAGCATTTTTTACATTTCTCTAATAATAGCAATATACTACATCCAAGAGATGAATAATCCCCAAATGTCAGAGACTCAGAAATCATTGTGATAAAGTATAAAATGTGCGGAGATAAAGTATAAAATGTGCAAAATAAAAAAACAACTACAAAGGAACAAAAAAAACATGCAAACAAGTAAAATTCCCTTTAAAAAATTCCTAGGTTAAATTAATCCAAACTAAGCAGAGGCAAATCAAGGGAATTAGAAAAAACTCACCGGCGGGGGGAAGGTAAAATGATAAGGGGAAGATCCAAAAAATGGTGGAGACTCCTCACGCAAATGCAGCAAAGACGGCAGCAGCTCGCAAGGAGACCAGCACTGTGTCGGGGACAATAGAAGAATAAAATGGTGTCGGGTACCGCGGAGAGAAGAAGAAAGAAATCAAAGAATAAATCTGAGGGGAGAAGAAAGAAAGGAGATCAAGTATAAAATGTGCGGAATAAAAAATGAACTATGAAGGAACAAAAAATACACGCAAACAAGTACAATTTCCTTAAAATCCTAAGTTAAATTAATCCAAACCAAATCGAGGCAAATCTTGGCGAGACACTTTAGAAAAGAAAAATTTTAGGTAGAGCAGGGCAAAGACAGAGTATATGGAGCTTAAATTTAGCGTTGAAAGAAGGATAAATAACTTCGTTATTAGGTTGGGTGATCAAGATATTTCACATTATGAGTGCTTTAGATATCTGGAACGATAGTTCAGAAAGATGGAGGTGTAGATAAAGATGTGTGATACATAGAATCCAAGCAGGTTGGTTGAAGTGGAGAGTCGTGTCAGGGATCTTATGTGATCGTAAAGTACTATTAAAACTTAAAGGCAAGTTTAACTGTACTACAATTAGACCAAAGACGCTTTACAATTCAAAGTGTTGAACAATGAATTGTGTACATGAGCAAAAAATGGGATTTATGGAAATGAGAATGCTTAGGTGAATGTGTGAACACGTGAGACAGGATAAAATTAGGAATGAATGCATCAGGAATAAGATGGGAGTGACACTAATTGTAGAGAAGATGCGAGAAGTTTGACTAAGATGGTTTGGACAAGTACAAAGGAAACCATAAGAGGCACTTGTTAGGTGTTATGAGAGTTTAGTCATTAGACATGTTAAACGGGCGAGGGGTAGACCGATAAAGACTTGGAATGAAACTATAAGGAAAGACGAGATGTACTTAGGCATTAGTGAGCTTATGACTAAAGATAGTACACAACAACAAAGGATCCATATAGCCGGGTAGCCGATCCCACTAAAGTGGGATAAAGGCTTGAGTGTTGTTGTTGTAAGCAGAGGCAAATCAAAGGAATTAGAAAGAACTCACCGGCGGAGGGAAGGTAAAATGGTAAGGGGAAGATCCAAAAATGGTAGGAGACACCTCACACAAATGCGGCAAAGACAGCGGCCACTCGCAAGGAGACCAGCACTGTGTCGGGAGCAGTAGAAGATTAAAATGGTGTCGGATACCGCGGAGAGAAGAAGAAAGAAATCATTAAAAAATGAGAGGGAGAAGAAAGAAAGGAGATGGAGAGTCTTCAGTTCAACCAAAGTAGTGAAATAAAATCTTCGATTTCTTCTCTTTCATTCCTCCTACTATTATTTCTTTCATTTTTTTTAAACCAAAGCAACTTTGACAGATAATAAATAAAATGTCGGCTCAAAATTGAGGATAAAGCTTAAAAGAGAATTAGGAAAATAAATTCAGTTTGATGCAACAAAATCAATGGATCAGACCTCTACTTAACATAAATTAAATTAAACATATTTATATCAAAGGGATTACACCGCCACAACTTCTCCACAAAATAAAACAAGCAAAATAAGTGTGGAAAATAAAATGCAAGAACAAAAATGTTCACAAAAATAAATTACAAATATAAATGAAATCACATATTTGCGAGCATGTCTGCATCAGTAAGCCTAGAACATCCTACGTCGAAAAAAATAGCCATGCCTTAGTCTCATCTTTTTCCAAATGATATCATTCAGCAATCCCCCAAAGGAACTTGAACGCACAAAAGAGGCAGTCCGGAGAAAAAAAAATACCATTTTCCAAGAGGAGAACGTGGGAAATGATCAAAGATTGAGTTTAAAAAAGCGCAAGTGTGCAAAGCTTGTGTCATTGTGATCTGAGGCATGTTGTTGCATGCGCCGTTGAAAAGTAAATTCATGAAATATTAGCGATTCTATTTTCTCAATCTAACAAGTACCAGGATTTGGTCTCTCAAATTATTCATGATGTACTTATATGAAAATTGTTAGAAAACCCCATTTAGTCTAGGCTCATTATGTATCATTTATTGTTTTTCTCTCTCCTCTCTAGTCCCAC
This sequence comes from Platanthera guangdongensis, assembly GCA_039583875.1. Taxonomy (NCBI): domain Eukaryota; kingdom Viridiplantae; phylum Streptophyta; class Magnoliopsida; order Asparagales; family Orchidaceae; genus Platanthera; species Platanthera guangdongensis. The sequence continues at coordinate 14,139,691 of CM077162.1, forward strand.
ATCATGCATAGGATCTTCCTCTCTCTTTCTCTCATCTATATATTTGTACTCATTCTTTGTATTTTACACAAGTGAACATATATACAAGGTTGGCTTTTTTCCTTCTCTACATGGTATCAAGGCGACCGATTCTCCTTAAGCGGCTTCCCCTTCTTAACCCGCACAACCCGCGTGGTCTGTCTTCTGTCAACTGCCCGCTCGAACTCCTGCGGCCCGACTCCCTGTCCGCTCCGCTCCTCTTCTTCCGCTTCCTCTTCTTCTCCGTGGTTCCACCCCTCTCCTCAGGCATTTTATAGCCTCCCCCCCCTCTCTCGTCGGATCCACCTCTCCCTATTTCTCCTCCAGACCGCTCTCTCTCTCGCGGCCTGTTCCATCACTATGCGGCCTGTTTCTCTCACGGCCTGTTCCAGCTCGCTGCGGCTTGCTGCTCTAGCGGCCTGTTCAATTTTGCTGCGACCTGCTTCTCTCGCGGCCTGATCTAGCTCGTTGCGGCATGCCTCTCTCGCGGCCTGCTCTAGTTCGTTGCGGCCTGATCTAGCTCGTTGCGGCATGCCTCTCTTGCGGTCTGCTCCAGCTCGCTGCGGCCTGATCCAGCTCGCTGCGGCCTGCCTCTCCTGCGGCCTGCTCCACCTCCCAGTGGTTTGATTTTGGTCGCTGCGTTCTGTTCTCTCTTTCCACTTGAGTCTTCCCTACTCGCGGTCTCTTCTCTCTGCCCGCTGCTGGCCTCCTATTTCTCGGACCGCTGCTATACTCAGCCAGACCGTGCGGACTATTGCCTTCCCACATTTAGGTCGCGGTCTTCTCCTCTTTCCCATCCTCGCGGCTTCTCTCTGTCCGATGCGGCCTTCTCTCTCTCGCGGCCTCCGCCTTTGGTCGCGGCCTCCTCCCGCAGTTGGTGTGTTCCCATCGTGACTGAGCGGTCTCAGCTCTAGTCGTGCGGTCTCCTTTGTTGACCGGTCAGTTCTCCTAGCCGCTTCTCTTCTTCATGGCCTCTTCTGCTGATTCAGTTGGCACGGCGGTTCCTCCTGCTGACCGCCCGGCCTATCTCCCGGAAGTGCGAGATGAGCTCCGTATTACTACAATCTCTCTGACCGGCAAGAAGAATTTTGTGGAGTGGGCGCACTCTGTTCGTCGTGTCCTGCAATCCAAGGGGTTCCTTCATCACTTGACTCAGGCCGTTACCGGTACTCCTACTGATGATTGGTTACGCAATGATGGTCGGGTGCAGACTTGGCTCCTTAACTCTCTTGATGACGAGTCTTATCGCCTGGCCATGTACCATGAGACGGCCAAGGGCATGTGGGACGAGCTTCATACCCTTTACTCTGGCAAGGATAGTCTCCACCATCTGTATGACATTATCACTGCTCTCCAGACCCTTGATAGCGGTGGCGCGACCGATCTGACGTCCTTCGTTGCTCAGGCTCGGTCTCTGGTCGAGGCTTGGATCCACCATCAGCCTCCTACTCTGGATCTTGCTGCCCAACGTGCCCAAAAGGAAGTTGTGGGTATAGCCATGATGATGGCTCGGGTATCGCATCATCTTCACAGTGTACGGGCTCACATCCTCTCCTCTACTGTTACCACGTCTTTCTCCGATGTGTGCTCGATGCTTCTCAAAGTATCCCTGCCTCCGGATGTGCCCGGGCCTCCTTCTCCGGCCCTTGTTCAGCAGGCCCCTGCTCCATTATTGCCTCTTCCATATTCAGCTCGTGGAGGCCGCTCTGATTCTCGAGCACGGGGTCGGGGTGGACGGCCTCGGCCTAAGTGCTCGTTCTGCGGCAAAGACGGACATCTTGAAGCCACGTGTTATCGCAAACATGGTCTCCCTCCTCGTCCGCAGGCCTCTGTTGCTGCCACCAACCCCTCTCCCACTCGTACTGACCTTGACGAGGTTCGTCTTCAGCTCCAGCATCTTCATGGACTGGTTAGCCTCCCACCTGCCTCGGTTGTCTCCGCTGCCTCCATCTCCAATGAAGGTATCAAGGGCCTCTCCTCTGGCTCGCGATGGATCCTCGATTCTGGTGTCACTCATCACATCACCTCTGTTCGACCGCCTCAGTACTTGTCTTCACCTCACCCGAAGTACATTACTGTAGCCAATGGGGCATCTGTTCCTGTCTCTGGATGTGCTGATATTCCTCTCACCTATTCTCTCCTCCTGCGCTCGGCTCTTCACGTTCCGGGCTCTCCTTTCAATTTACTTTATGTTGGTCGTCTTACTACGGATTCTAATTACTTCGTGACTTTTACTTCCTCTTATTTTCTGATATAGGATCAGGTGATCAGCAGACGCGGACTATCATTGGTAGGGGGCGGCTGCAGAACGGGATCTACCTTCTTGATGACTCTCCTACTACCCTCGCATCTCTCTCCTCTTCGGATTAGCATCGACGTCTTGGTCATGCTCCACTTCCAGTCCTCCAGAAGGCTCTCTCGGATGTCTCTCTTCCTACGTTTCAGTGTGAAACATGTATTTTTGGCAAACAACCACGTTCATCTTTTCCTTCCCATTGTACTCGGAGCTCCGCTCCTTTTATTTTGGTACACTCTGATATATGGGGTCCGTACAAAATTACTAGTATTTCTAGCTACCGGTACTTTCTTACTTTTATTGATAATTACTCTCGCATGACGTGGTTGTATCTCCTACGGGATCATTCAGGGCTTCCCCACATCTTCAGGGCCTTCATTCTTGAGACTCGCACTCAATTCTCTGCGCTCATTCATACTATTTGTACTGACAATGCGCGCGAGTACACTAGTCATGACTTCGCGACCCTCTGCTCTGAGTTCGGCATTTTTCACCAAACATCGTGTCTGTATACTGCACAACAGAATGGTGTCGCCGAGCGCAAGAATCGTCATCTTTTTGATGTCGCTCGCTCTCTTATGCTTCAAATGCTGGTTCTCAAACCGTACTGGAACTTCGCGCTCTCCACGGCCTGTTTTCTCATCAACAGTCTACCCTCTTCCATCCTCAAGTATGCTACTCCTTTCGGCCTCCTCTTTCCCTCCACTCCACCTTTTCCTGTTCCTCCCCGGATTTTTGGGTGTACTTGTTACGTTCACCAACTTGGTCCCTCTACAGACAAGTTGAATCCCCGTGCAGCCAAACATATCTTTGTGGGCTACTCGCGCACTCAAAAGGGTTATGTGTGATATTCGCCTACTACCCGCAAGGTAACTGTCTCTGCGGATGTCACTTTCCGCGAATATCTTCCCTTCTTTTCTGCTCTGGATATCGCTCCTGGCCCAGACCCCGTCGTTCGTCCTATCATCCCTGCTCCTCGTTCCTCATCATCTCCTCCTCCTGCAATGCCTCCGGTCCGTCCACCTCCACCAGTTATCCGGGTATATTCTCGTCGCTCTCCTCATCCCGTTGCCCCCTTGCAGTCGGCTTCGACCTCTGGTGCTCCGCTACCTGCTGTTCCGACTCCCGCATCCACCGCTCATCCGATGGCGAATTACGTCTCTCTACATCGTCTTTCACCACCTCTTCTTCACTTTGCCACATCATTATCCTCTGTTTCTGTCCATAACTCTGTGCAGGAGGCGCTTCAACATCCAGGCTGGCGGGCTGCCATGGACGAAGAAATGACGGCTCTTGACTATGAGGAAACCTTCTCTCAACAGGAGGGCCTTGATTATGAGGAAACCTCCTCTCCGATGGCTAAGCTCAACACCGTCTGTGTTCTTCTCTCCGTGGTTGTGCACCGCCACTAGCTCCTTCATCAGCTCGATATCAAGAATGCTTTTTTGAATGGAGATCTTCAGGAAACCGTCTACATGCGCCAACCGCCCGGGTTTGAGACCACGGGGGAGTCTCGTGTGTGTCTTCTCAAAAAATCCATCTATGGTCTCAAACAGTCCCCTCAGGCGTGGTTTGACAAGTTCAGCAAGGTGGTTCGGGACTTGGGGTTCACTCGGAGTTCTGCAGATTTCTCCCTATTCACCCGACACCGGGCCACTGGAACAGTCTTTCTGTTGGTTTATGTTGATGACATACTACTCACTGATGATGACTCAAAGGGGATTCTAGAGGTCAAACAGCATCTGAGCACTGTGTTTCAGACCAAAGACTTGGGGCATCTTCGCTACTTTCTTGGTCTTGAGATCGCACGACGGCCGGACGGGCTTGTCCTCTCCCAACGGAAGTACTGTCTCGATCTTCTCAAAGACGCTGGTCAGTCTGGTTGCAAGCAAGCTAGTACCCCGATGGAGGCAAATCCCAAACTATGTGCTCATGCCTCTGATGATGATTTGCTTCTTCAGAACCCGTAATACTATCGACGCCTTGTGAGAAAGTTGATCTATCTAACGGTCGCGAGGCCTGATATATCGTTTGTTGTTGGGGTTGTCAGTCGATTCATGCATGCCCCCCGGGTTTCTCATCTTCAGGCAGTTGAACGGATTCTCTGATACCTTGAGGGAGCTCCGGGTCAAGGGCTGGTTTACAAAACCTAAAACTCGGCTCTCGCATTGGTCGCTTATTCTGATGCCGATTATGTTGGTTCCCTGGACGATCGGTGGTCAACAAGTGGGTTCTGTACTTATTTTGGTGGTCATATCATTACATGTAAAAGTAAGAAACAAGTCGTGGTCGCTCGTTCCTCTGCGGAAGCTGAATACCGTTCGAGGGCATCGGTTGTCTCAGAACTCACATGGCTTGAAAGTCTCCTTACTGACCTGGGAGTAAAACTTTCATCTGTTGTTCTATTCTGTTATAGTCAAGCCGCCATACACATAGCAAAGAATCTGGTGTTTCACGAGCGCACAAAACATATCGAAGTCGACTGTCACTTTATTCAAGAGAAAGTTCAATTGAAGAAACTTGAATTAAAGCATGTTCCAGGCACTGATCAAGTTGCTGCCATTCTCACAAAGGTTTTATCAAGTACCTTGTTTTATCAGTGTTTGTCCAAGCTGGGTGCATATGACCTATACGCTCCAGCTTGCAGGGGAGTGTTAGAAAAGCCCATTTAGTCTAAGCTCATTATGTATCATTTATTGTTTTTCTCTCTCCTCTTTAGTCTCACATCATGTATAGGACCTTCCTCTCTCTTTCACTCGTCTATATATTTGTACTCATTCTTTGTATTTTACACAAGTGAACATATATACAAGGTTGGCTTTTTTCCTTCTCTACAAAAAAAATTAGCCCCATATTTTAGTACTATGTTGAATGCCTATTGCCTGGTATGATCAAAACTAATAAAAAGAAACTTGCATTTCCTATCAAGATTGAGAAATTTTAAAAACTAGTAAACTCTTTCAATGGAAATATTTAGGAAAAAATGACATAGAAAAGTCCATGTATAATGTTAAAATTTAGCAAAGATCAAGGTGCTTTACCAGTTGCATCAATGCCACCTTCCTTCCAGGCATCCCCGCTCATGTAGTACACGTGACTACATAGAAATAAAATAGCATCATTAATATAATATATATCGTACACATATTCATCTTCAAAGGATTACCATGTGCCAACTACTGCCAATCATCACATTCCAGATTGATACTATTGGATAGGCACACAAGTATTCCCAAAAAGGAGGAAATAATCTCAAATGGATATCTAAGTTTTTATATAGAACAATATACAAAACAACAAATAAAAATGCAGAAATCAATTATATTTTTTCAAGAATTTGTAATATTATTTTTACATAAATGCGGGACGAGTATAGAATGAAGTGTATAAGACTAGGGGCAACCTCTATGCTCTGAAGCAAGATAGAAATTATGTGGTGCTTTGAATTGCCATCACATAAGTGTATTAATCATAAACAAATATGAAATACCAATAGCAGTATTTGGATTTCTTTCGTTTTTCTAGTAAAAAAAATGTGTCTGTCTTGTCTAACTTCTTGTGGCAAAACTATATGTTTTGTGCACTTGATTGGGATCGGGTAAGGGGCGAGCAAGCGGAAAATATCGCAAGGGATTTGTATTTCCCTTATTCGATCCTGGAGGCGCTATGGTGGAGGTAGGAGAACTCACCAAAACACGAAAGGAGAGTCGACGGGTTCCGCGAGAGGCACGAACGGAACAATCGACGGAAAGGGTGTATGCTCGGCGGTCGGGAATGGGAAAAGAGAAGGGGGAGAGAGAGAAGAGGGAAAGAAATGAGAGAAATTAATTCTTGCTTCCTCTTTCCAAGCCAACCTGATACAACTCGGTTTGGTGATAAGTGACTTAGCAGCGTCTTTCTCGAGAGAATAGTGACTTCGATAGCAAAATCTATACTCACGGTGATTTTGTTTGATTACCTAACGTTGGCCCCAAGCGCGCATTTAGTTACCACGCAAGCAGTCAGCTCAAAGACCCCCCCCCCCCCCCCCCAAAAAAGGAGGGCGTACTATGTTTGTAGGAAAATAACGATAGAGGAGTGTTTAGAGTTTGCAAGCGCTAACAATTTGACCCAAAAAAAAATTAATTTCATGAGTAGAATTTAACAGTAAGGAGCAGACAGGTATACCTATGGGGGTTTTCCTTGAAGTTGGATTTCCCGGTTGTTGGGGTCGCTGGCTGGCCAGAATTGCTACGAAAAAAGCTGGAGACTGGAGCAGTGGTGGGCAGTTTTGGGAGTTACAGGAGATAGGCAGTGGAGGTTGGTTGGACTTGGGGGGGGGGGGGGGCTACAGTGGAAGAGGCGTGGAGGAACAAAGAAGGTGGCTGGAAGAGGTAAGGATGCGGGTGAGGCTAACAAGAGAGGGGTGGAGGGGACGGGGGAGTTGAGCGGTACAGGATGCTGGAATTCCCGGGCGGTGGCCTTGTCGGGGAAGGAGTTGTGGTAGGGCGGGCCAGAGGAAGATCGGGAAAGGCGGGTCGATGTCGACCGATCTTCGGGAGGCGCGCGACCTTGTCGGAGGAGGAAGAGGCGTGGTAGGGCTGAGCCGGAGGGAGATCGGGAGCTACGGGTCGTCGTCGACCGATCTTCCGGGGGGCTTGTCCTCGTCGGGGAAGGAGGAGGAGGGGCTGCGATGCGGGCTGGGAGGAAACGGGGGACAACTGCGGGCCCGGGTTGATTGCTGGAAGGAATCGGGGAGAAGACGGGTTCGTCTCTCCCGATTCTTAACGCCATTCATGGAAATATTCCCGATAGGCGGTATTAATAGGAAGATAGGCATCGATTTTCAACAAAAGGTATTAATAGTATGAGGGAGTCGCAACGTTTATGAAAAATTAAAGGGGGAGGCGAAGAGTTTAGAAACCCAAGAGGTTTTATGGGCAATCAAGGTGGGTTTTAATTTTTGAAACTCCTTAATTAAAATTGATTTAATTATATAATATTAAATCAGGAAATGAAATTTCCCTCGTGCAATTAAAATAATATCGCGTTTGACTCCTAACGCCCTAAACTACCGGACCTATTCATTTAAGGTCGAGTTGGTCGGTCAATCCAACAAGCCGCGACATTAAAATAAAAGTGCGATACAATGAAAAGTGCGATAAAAAAAATATGATACAACGATACAAACACTGATAACAAAAACAAACATATGATACGGGTACTTTTAAAAGAAACACACACACAGCTCATCCGGATGCGTCCACGGATGCATCAATTCCCTCGGGGTTGAAAGGACTCGACCTCGGCGAGAATTGAAAAACACATGCAACAGAAAGATCAGGACGGAGGCGACAAAGCTCAGAGGCGCTTATCCATGAACTGTTTGATATATCTCTGCCCTTCCATGAAACGAGGTAACGCTGATAAGTACCGGTGCGTGTCTGAAATTCACGAACATCCAACACCTGCCCAATCTCCTCAATGGTGGGCAAAGATGGGGCTAAAGTTGGTTGTGGAGTGGAAGATGGTACGGGAGTGGGTGGTTCAGGGATGGTTTCAAGAGGTTCACCAAAAAATGGTACAAGGTCAACAATGTTAAAGATATGGGAGGTTCCAAACTCAGCGGGTAAGTCTAAAAGATAAGCATTTGTGCCAAAACACTTTTTAACTTGAAATGGCCCAAAACGCTTTTGTTGTAGCTTGTGATAGGTACCCACAGGAAACCTCTATTTCCTGAAAAAAGCAAGAACTCAATCTCCCTCTGAGAAATACATCTCGCGGTGATGTTTATCCGTCGCACCCTTTGTATTTCTCAGAAGATCCTCGCAAACTGTTAGCAATCAACTTATGTAAAGATTTTAAATGATCAATATATGTTAGCGCATCAAAAAAAGTACGTTCAAAAGAAGGTAGAGAATGTCGATCGAGTAGTAAGGGGACGGGATAGCCATAGACTACTTCAAAAGGGGATTTAGTGGTTGAACGATCCTTTGAGCTGTTATAAGCAAATTCCGCTTGCGGTATAACTAAATCTCATTGCTTCGGATGCTCTCCCGCTAGACATCTAAGAAAATCGCCCAAGCTTCGATTCACTACCTCAGTCTGCTCATCCGTCTGCGGGTGATAGGCGCTACTAAATTCGAGCTTAATCCCAAGTTTTCTCCATAAAGTTTTCCAAAAATAACTCAAAAAACGAGTGTCACGGTCGGAAGTGAAAGAGCGGGGAATCCCGTGTAAACGTACGATCTCCTGAAAAAAGAGATCGGCAACATGCGTGGCATCGGTCGTTTTCCTATAAGGAATAAAATGGGTCATTTTCGAAAAACGATCAACCACGACAAAGATTGAATCCACTTTTCGTTTGGTTCGGGGTAATCCTACGACAAAATCCATAGAGACCTCATCCAAAGGCCGCTCAGGAACGGAGAGAGGTGTGTACAGACCGGTATTTTGGGCGTGTCCTTTAAACAATTGACAGGTCGTGCAAGTCCTAACAAATTTGGCAACATCCTCCTTCATTTTAGACCAATAAAATCAGGAGTTAGCGAGGTCCAGTAGCTTGTTTTGCCCAACATGACCTCCTAATCCAGAAGAATGAAACTATGTTAGTATAATCTCTTTTAGTGGCCCCTCACAAATACAAAGGCGAGTGCCTTTGAATAAAAAACCATCACTCAAAATATATTTTGTGGTGGGGTCGGTTCCACTAAATTGACACGCGTCCCAAATCTTATCGAAATATGGATCGGAGGGGTAGAGACTCTTTTGCTTATCTAAATCGAGGATATGCGGTTGGAGGGTGACTAAGACATGCGACCTACGACTAAGTGCGTCTGCTACTATATTTGAAACGCCCGGCTTATGTTTCAAATGGAAGGTGTACTGAAGAAAGGCTGCCCACTTGGCATGTCTAAGCACCTCCTTCTGGGAGTTCAAGTGCCGAAGCGCATCATGATCGGTATTAAGGATGAACTCACGTTGAATTAAATAGTGACGCCAGTGACGAAGGGATTGGACGATGGCGTAGAATTCTCGATCATAGGTGGAATAGCGAGTTTTGGCCTCATTAAGCATCTCACTAAAAAATATGACGGGTCATCCTTCTTGACTCAAGACGGCTTATATTCCAATAATCGAGGCGTCGCAATCTACCTCAAAGATTTTCTCGAAGTCAGGAAGTGCTAGCACGGGGGCACTAGTCAATTTGTCCTTGATAAGAGAAAAGGCACGCTCTGCTTCGGCCGTCCAAATAAAATGACCCTTTTTAAGACAGTCGGTCACAGGCGAAATGAGAGTGCTGAAATTTCTAATAAACCTATGATAAAACAAAGCTAATCCATGAAAATCGCGGGCTTCAGTGATAGTCTTTGAACACGGTCACGCTCTAACTGCTTGGATCTTTTCTGGATCAACCTTAATTCCGTCGGCCGACACAATATACCCTAAGAAGGTTAAACTATCGGCCAAAAATACGCACTTCTTAAGGTTCACATAAAGCTTGTTCTCCAAAAGAATTTGAAGGACCTGACGCAAGTGCACAAGATGTTGGCCGGGGTTGTCGCTATAAATCAAGATGTCATTGAAATAAACCACCACACATGTTCCCATCTATGAAGCATGGATATTTCCCCGAAGGCAGCGTACCTGTATCGGATACGTATCTGGTACCGGTACGTACCCGATACTTGACGGATACACCTATGTGGACACGCTTGGACAAGCACATCATTCTGCATATTGTGATATGAGTCTTTTTTCTAGAGTAAACAAAATTTGACTCTATGCTAGGAAGTATTGGTACGTCCAATTAAGTTGTGTATCTGTACCCAGTATGTTTCTGATACTGGTATGTTTTAGTTAGAAGTACGTGTATTGAACTTGTTGAAACGACACAAGTTATTAACAAAACGGCTAACTTGTCTCGAGACTAACCGGAGATTGGAGATATTGATCTCCAACAATGAAGAAAAAGAAGAAAAAAACTGATGAGTAAACTTAAGTTTAATTTTATCTTTTTTGATTAAACATATATGATGTTAAATTTTATAATATTTATGAAAGACTAATGTTTGAAAACTTCATGTTATGTTGCAGTGATTTGTGTACTTGTACTTCAAGTTATGATTTATGTTTATGTTTCAATATTTTGAGAACTATTTACTGCACTTGTGATATATATATAATATTTGTTATAACGTATCATGTAGTACCTGTATTCTTGTTTTTAAAATTTTGACGTACCGCCGTATCGGGTACGTATCATACCCGGTACCCGTACTCGTATCGGTGCTTCCTAGGTTCCCATCAAAGGGCAGAGGACTTGATGCATGAGTCACATAAAGGTACTAGAGGCGTTGGAGAGGTCGAAAGGCATCACAAGCCACTCGTAGAGTCCTTCCCTGGTCTTGAAAGCAGTCTTCCATTCATCCCCGGGTCGGATCCGGATTTGATGGTAACCGCTTTTGAGATCAATCTTGGAAAAAAATCTTGGACCCACTGAGCATGTCGAGCATGTCGTCCAATCGAGAGATTGGAAAACCATACTTAATGGTAATTTTGTTGATGGCCCGACTATCCACACACATACATCAAGTTTCATCCTTCTTAGAGACGAGGAGTGCAGGTACTGCGCAGGGGCTCATACTCTCCCTACCATGACCCTTTTTGATTAGGTCGGTGACTTGACGCTGGAGTTCCTCGTGCTCTTTCATATGGTAATGTGGTAAAGGTACTCATAAGATCGATACAATGTTGGTATGATGTGGTATAGAAGAAAACTCAAAAATAAGAGGAGCACTAAGTAGGAATCTCCATGGGCTCTCGACTGGAATCTAGGCTAAAAATAGACAAACTTGCCTTCATCTCCTCGATGGGAACAGATAATAATGTAGGTTGAAGGAAAGGAAATTGCTGTGATAGGAGACGTCGAGGTGCCACTAGGTGGGGAATGTTCCAAGGATTTAGGCAAGGGTCCATTCTTCTGGGAAGAAGAACGATCTTGCGTCCCTTACGTTCAAAAGTGTAAGAATTCTTTGCCCCGTCATGAACTACGCGCTTATCAAAATGCCATGGACGTCAAGATGTGACAAACCTCCATGAACGCAACGTGACACCAAACAGAATCCTGGTAGGATGCCCCTATGGAAAACTCTACTAAACACTGATGCGTGACTGGAATAGTCACGGAGCTAGTGACCCAAGACAAACTGTAGGGTTTTCCTAGAGGTTCGGTTCTGAGTTTAAGCTTCTCTACCATACGTTGCGACACAAAATTTTCATGCTCCCGCTATCAATAATGATGGAGCAAAATTGTCAATGTGTGTGTGCTGTTGTACGAAAAATGTTATGTCTCAACCACTCGTACTCTGTGGAAATCTTGGGGGTGAGGAGACTATGTTGCATGACACAAACTAGGTGCTTTGCATGCTCTCCTTCTACTTTGATTTCGTCTACGATGCTCGCGTCCGGTTGGGAGTCCGTAAGGAAGACCCCGTACTCAGGCTCCTGATCTTCCTCGGATTCAACCACAGCTACAAACTGCCTACGAGGGCACTCTGAGGACTTGTGTCATGGCTCCATGCACTTAAAATACCAAAAGGTTCCAGAGTTGGGTCGGAAACCCACAACCTCTTTGCCTTTAGTATAGGCAGGGGGCTGTCAAACAGTTGCTCTCCCGCTCACGTTGACGTAATCAACTTTTGATTCTAACGACGGGAGCAACATTTGTCACCACTCGCGTCATCTACACTCTGCGCCTTCGATGACAGCAGCGTCGGCCTCGTGCCTTTGGCCCCCTCGCGTCTGATCGATGCTTGTTGGTGCTCAGTTAATCTCGTGCTACTTCTGTTGTGTTCTTGCCACTGTTCGTCGTGGACATCTTTGCCCTGCTTCGCTCCCATCGACAGCCACTCTGTTGACGATCTCAACGACGGCTCCTGATCATCGAACATGTTGTGCCTCTCTGCAGCGCTTGTTCCTCTGCTTCTCATCCCATCGAGCCCGTCAATTCTCATCGACGAAGAAGAAAATCTTCCTTTCCGGCAGCATATCTTCTTCTTCCATCGGATCTGGCAGCCATTTTTTCTTCCTGTTGACCTGTCTAATCCACCAGCCACTGGTCTAGCTGCTCTTGTCGTCGACAGATCTAGCTTGTCGCATCATCTTCCAGCTTGGTGGTTCCTCTCCCGCTGCCTCGTGTGTGCTTGACGTCCTTATCCATCATCCTTCAACTGCTGTCTCTGATGATCTTGTCGGCCGTTATGGATCCCGATGCTTGCTTCTCTCGTCGATGATGGTTATGATGGGGTTGTTGCTTTGTTTTTAGTAGTTTTTTATGTGGCTTAGTTTTATTGTATTATATGCCTTCATGCATGTATTTTTCATGTGAGGGGGAGTGATTGAGACGAAGGTGACTCAGATGATCTTTTTCGACCTTTTGTCTTCATTTTTGCACGGTCTCTAGACTTATGTTGTATGTTGTTATGTGTCTCCCAATTTTTCTTTTGATTGGTAATGTGTTGGGACACGGCTGATGTTGGTATTCTAATCTCAGCGGGTTGTATCGTGCGGGATTGTATCATGTGGGACCGCTCTTTGTGTGGATTATCCCCCACAGATTATCCCTGATGGATTATCCATGGCCCACCTGCCTCTGTTGTCTTTGCTGCCTCCATATCCCAAGAAGGTATCGCTTGTCTCTCTGGATAGTGGACTCAGGTGTCACCCATCACATCACCTCCCTGCGGCCATATCAATACCTGGATTCTCCTCATCCTAAGTGTATCACAGTGGCCAATGGGGACACTGTTCCCGTCTCCGGCTCGGCTGATATCCCTCTCACGTCTTCTCTCTCTCTACGCTCGGCTCTTCATGTTTCGAGCTCCCCGTTTAATTTGTTTTTTTGTTGGTCGTCTGACTAATGATTTAAATTGCTCCGTAACTTTTACCTCTTCTTTTTTTCTGATACAGAATCACAAGACGTAGACTATCATTGGTAAGGGGAAACTGCAGAACCGACTTTACCTCCTTGATGACTCTCCATCTATCCTCTCTTCTGTCTCCTTCGTCGATTGGCATCAGCTTCTTGGACATGCCCCTTTACCAGTCCTCCAGAAGACTCTACCATATGTATCTTTACCTTCTTTTTAGTGTGAATCATGTGTGTTAGGCAAACAACCTCGTTCATATTTTTCATCTCATTGTACTCGGAACATTGCTCATTTTATTTTAGCATACTCCGATATTCAGGGTCCGTACAAAGTCACTAGCATTTCTGGTTATCGTTATTTTCTAACTTTTATTGATGAGTATTCGTGAATGATGTGGCTATACTTACTTCGTGATCGCTCTGAGCTTCCCCGTGTCTTTCGGACTTTCCTCCTTGAGACCCGCACGCAATTCTCTACGAACATCAAAACTCTCTACACTGATAATGCTCGTGAATACACTAACCACAAATTTGTGACTCTTTGCTCTGACTTTGGGGTTATTCACCAAACTTCATGTGTCTATACCCCCCCCAACAAAACGGAGTCGCTGAGCGTAAGAATCAACATCTTCTCGATGTGGCCCGCTCCATCATGCTTCAAATGCATGTTCCGAAAGTCTATTGGAACTTTGCACTTTTGACGGCTTACTATTTGATTAACTGTCTTCCTTCCCTCATACTCCACAATGTCACTTCATTCAGCCTCATGCTCTCGTCTACTCCGGCATTCTCTCTCACACCCCGCATCTTTGGGTGCACGTGCTACGTTCACACCCTTGTTCCATCCTTGGACAAATTGGATCTCCGGGCAGCCAAACGGATCTTTGTTGGCTACTCACGAACACAGAAAGGCTACGTATGCTACTCTCTGGCGACCCACAAGGTGACAATTGCTGTTGATGTTACCTTTCGGGAGGATCTTCCTTTCTTCTCTGCTTCAGATCCTACACTTATACCACCAACCGTCCTACGTCCTGTCATTCTCGTTACCACTCCTCCACCACCAAGAATTTCGGCCCAGGCTCCCCCTGTTGTCAAGCCTCCTGTTATATGTGTCTACACTCGTCTCCATCCTGCCTCCAGTGCCCCACTGCAGTCGGCCTCGACCTCTGATTCTCCGCGTCCTGCTGATCTGGCACCAGAATCTACAACTCATCCCATAGCGAATTATGTATCCTTACATCGCCTACCTCCACAACTTCAGACTTTTGCCACTTCATTATCCTCGATTTTTGTACCGAACTCTGTGCAAGAGGCTCTCCAACATCTTGGCTGGCGGGCGGTCATGGAAGAAGAAATGACAGCTCTCTGGGATAACCAGACCTGGAACTTGGTACCTTAACCTACCGGTCAGACACTTGTTGGGTGTAAATGGGTCTTTTTTATCAAACATGCCCTTGATGGGACAATTGACCGTCTGAAGGCCCGCCTGATGGCTCGTGGCTTCACCCAACAGCAAGGTCTCGATTATGAGAAAACATTCTCTCCAGTGGTCAAGCTTAACACCGTTCGTGTTCTCCTCTCCGTGGTTATGCATCGTCAGTGGACATTACACCAACTGGACATCAAAAATGCGTTTCTCAACGGCGACCTCCCGAAAACGGTTTACATGAAGCAACCTCCCGGGTTTAAGACCATGGGGGAGTCCCGAGTTTGTTGTCTTAAGAAGTTCATCTATAGTCTCAAACAATCCCCACGGGCATGGTTTGACAAGTTTAGTAAGGTCGTCCGGCAAGTCGGCTTTACTCGGAGTTCGGCTGACTTCTCTCTGTTCAAGCATCATCAGGCAACGAGAACTATTCTTCTTTTGGTTTTTTTTGATGACATTTTAATCACTGGAGACGATTCAAAGGGCATCCAAGCAGTCAAACAGCATCTCAGCTCCGTCTTTCAAATCAAAGATCTGGGCCATCTTTGATACTTCCTTGGTCTTGAGGTCGCAAAACGACCGGATGGACTCGTCATCTCCCAAAAGAAGTACTGTCTGGATCTCCTTCAAAATGTTGGCTACTCGGGATGCAAGCCTACTACTACTCCAATGGATGCAAATCATAAGTTGTGTGCACATTCTTCTGATACAGATCTTCCTCTTCAAAATCTGGAATACTATCGACTACTGGTTGGAAAATTTATCTAACAGTCACAAGACCGGATATTTCCTTCGTTGTTGGGGTGGTCAGCAGGTTTATGCATGCCCCGCGAACATCTCACATTCAAGCTGTTGAGTGCATCCTTAGATACCTTAAAACAGCTCCGGGTCAAGGATTGGTATACAAAACCTCATCCTCTACTCCAACATTGGTTGCGTACTCTAATGTCGACTATGCGGTTTCTTGGATGATCGCCGGTCAACCAGTGGTTTTTGTACCTATTTTGGAGGTCATCTCGTTACCTGGCGAAGTAAGAAACAAGTTGTGGTTACTCGATCATCAGCTGAAGCAGAATACCGATCAATGTCATATGTTGTCTCTGAGCTTACCTGGCTTGAAAGTCTCCTTGCCGACCTAGTGGTAAAACTTCCTTCACCTGTCATCTTGTTATGCGACAGCCAAGCGGCTATACACATTGCAAAGAATTCAGTCTTTCATGAAAGAATGAAACATATTGAAGTGGACCGTCACTTTATCCGGGAGAAAGTCCAAATGAAGAAGATAGAATTGAAGCATGTTCCTGGTACTGAACAAGTTGCTGATATCCTCACAAAGCCTCTACCAAGTACCCTATTCTACCAGTGTTTGTCCAAATTGCGCACATACGACTTGTACGATCCAGCTTGCGGGGGAGTGTTAGAAAAGCCCATGTAAAGTGGCTCATTTATTTGTATTTCTTCTTTTTTCCTCTTTAGTCTCACATCTTGTATAAGACTCTCTTCTCTCTTTCTCTTTCCTATAAATGTGTATTCATACATTGTATTTGATTATTGAGATAGTATATACAAGGTTGAGTTTTTCTCTACTAGGATGAACAATATGCATCAATTAAAAATTAAATGATATATTGTTGTATAAGAAGAAAAGGCGAGCGTGGATTGTGGGTTGTGGGCTGGATCTGGAATGGCGTAATTCCCAACGCCCAGCAGAATAGGTCGGAAATTAATTCTTGTAGGCCCACATGTGAGTGTCGGTCAAATCTGGAAGAAGCATACATGTATGTGTCTGTTATGCGTACGTTTCTCGTCGGTAGAGGACGTAACGCATGTTGTTTCCTTGTGCAGGAGACGCGACGAGCGCGATTGACATGCGGAGAAGTCGTCCAGAGTCAGTCGCGGTATGCCCTACTCACGCGACTTCGCTGTTTGCAGTTTCGTAATGTGCAGATTGTTGATGTCTGGCACTCGTGCTCAACTCTAGCTTGACGAGTCTGCACCGAGATCGGGCTTGAGCTCGGTAGCTCGGCACGTGCTCGGGAATTTGGAAGTAAATTAATTTTTTTCCTACTTAAATTTAAGAAAATTTATCTGAGATTAGCATCATCAGCCTATAAAATGGATTATAAAAAAGGTATTTAAACCAATTTGGTGATTTTCTAATCATGCAAAAGTTCAAGTCCAGTTAGCATCATGCCATCATGTAGAGGTGTAATTGCATCATTTCCCATTTCCCCTTCATATAAATTCTAAAGTAACTAACAGATATTGTTAGAGAAGCCCATTTAAGGGCCCATGTTGTTTCTTCTTTTTCTCTCTTCTTGTATTAGTCCCACATCGTATATTAGGATTTCTCCCTTCCTTCTTCTCCTATATAAGTGTGTGTATACTTGTAACTATTACTTGAATGAATATATACAAGGTTTTGGGTATATTTCTACATGTTATCAGAGCCAGGTTCGAACTGAGCGGCCTGCCCTTTTTGAACCCGTGCGGTCTATCTTCTGTCCGCTACCTGCGCGGCCTCCTGCGGCCTGCCCTTCTGTCCGCTCCGCTCCTCCACTCCCTCTCTCTCCCGTGGATCCACCACCCCCCCTCCGTCCTTTTTATAACCTCTCTTCTCTCCTGTGGGCCCCACTTCTCTCTGCGACTTCTCTTGCCGCTTGCGGTCTGTCTGCTTCTAGCCGCCCGGTCTTTATCTCCTCTAGCCGCTCGAGTTCCTACCCGCGGCCTCTCTCCTCTAGCCGCTCGAGTTCCTACTCGCGGCCTCTCTCCTCCAGACCGCTCTACCTCTCACGGTCTGTTCTCCTGCGCTGCGGCTTGCCTACGGCTTGTTCTCCACCCTACCTACTACCCGCTCGCACCGGACTCCCTTACTTGCTGCGGCCTACTCCGATTCGCTGCGGCTTGCCCCTCCAGCTCTAGCTCGCTGTCTGCCCGGCCTGCCCCTCCAGCTCTGCTCGGTATCCGCCCGGCCTCCTGCGGCCTGTCCCTTCTGCGGGTTCTTGACGATCGCTGCGATCTCTTCTCTCTCCGCTTGAGTCTCTCTCCTCGTGGGGTTCTTCTCCTCAGTTCTCTGGTCCGCCTGACCGTGCGGGTTGTTCCTCTCTCATCTGCATCTTGGTCGCGGTTTCCTCCGGCTCTTCCCCTCTCTGTCCGCGCGGCCTGTCTCTACCCGCTGCGGACTTCTCTGTTCTCGGCCCGTCTCTGCTCGCGGCGGCCTGTCTCTGTCCGCGCGGCCTCTCTCTTCCCGCTGCGGTCTCTCTCTGTTTGTGTGGCCTCTCTCTGCCGCTGCGGTCTGCCCTACTCGCCTCGACCGGCCCCAGTCCGCCGCGGTCTCTTCCTGCTCGCCGCCGGCCTCCCCTCTGCTAGTCGCCGGCCTCCTCTCTGTTAGTCGCCCGGCCTCGTCTCTGCTAGCCGCCTGGTATTTTCTTCTGCTCACAGCATGGCGCCTGCTTCTTCAGCTATCACCTCTGTTGTGTCCTTCTCTACGGAGGGTATCACCTGCCTCTCTCATCGTCCTTGTTGGATCGTTGATTCCGGCGCTACTCACCATATCTCCTCCCAAAAGCCCCCAGCATATCTCCAAACGCCTCATCCTGCTCGCATCACTGTGGTCAACGGTGACACCCTCCCCGTCTCTGGCTATGCTGATCTTCGGCTTACGCCAACCTCGGTTCTTCACGTTCCGGGGTCTCCCTTCAATTTATTATCAGTTAGTCGTCTCACACACGACCTTGACTGTTGTATTACATTTGCACCCTCTTCTTTTCTTATGCAGGATCGCCACACCTGGCGTACCATTGGTCAGGGGCAGCTGGTGAATGGGTTGTACATCCTGGATATCCCACCAACTCTTCTCTCCACTATCTCTACTGTTGATTGGCATTGCCGCCTTGGACATGCTCCCCTTCCGATTCTCAAGCGGGCCCTTCCTGATATATCTTTACAGGAGTTCTCCTGTGAATCTTGTGTCTACGGCAAACAACACCATTCCTCTTTCCCCCGTGCCTGTACCAGGAGTACTACTCCCTTGTCGTTAGTTCATTCTGATATTTGGGGTCCTTATAGGATCCCTAGTATTTTTGGTTTTCGGTATTTTGTCACGTTTATTGACGATTACTCTCGTACCACGTGGCTCTATTTACTACATGATCGCACTGCTCTTCCCTCTGTCTTTCGCGCTTTTTTACTTGAGATGCGTACGCAATTCGCCACTCCTCTCAAAATCATTCGCACTGATAATGCTCGGGAGTATACGGGTCGTGCCTTCTCCAATATCTACACTGACTTTGATGTCATTCATCAAACTTCATGTGTGTATACCCCTCAGCAAAACGGAGTGGCAGAACGCAAAAATCGTCATCTTCTCGATGTTGTTCGCTCCCATATGTTCCAAATGCACGTTCCCACCGAATATTGGAACTTTGTTGTTTCCACCACCTGTCATCTCATCAACCGTCTTCCCTCCTCTGTCCTTGATTTTGCCTCGCCCATCCAACTCCTCTATCCCTCCATCCCCCTCACCTCTCTCACACCACGGATCTTCGGGTGTGTTTGTTATGTCCACCTTCTTGGCCCTCCTTCCGACAAACTTGCTCCTCGGGCCGCCAAGTATATGTTTGTTGGCTACTCCCGCACTAAAAAGGGGTACGTCTGCTACTCTCCTACTACCGGCAAAATGATCGTTTCTGCGGATGTCACCTTCTGCAAGGACCAGCCCTTCCACTTACCCAGCACCACCTCGTCTTCTGCTCCCTCGTCTTCTGCTCCCTCTCTTCCCCGGCCCGTTGTCCCGGTCACGCCATCTGTGCCGTCTTCTTCCTCCTCTCCCCCTGTTCCTCCTCGGGTTCCTCTACCGCTAATCCGTGTCTACTCTCGTCGCCCATCCAAGGATGCTCCCGTGACCCAGCTCGGCTGCGGTCGATCACGCTCCCGTCTCTACAGCTCATCTCTTGGCCAACTACGTTTCTCTACACCGGCTAACACCGCCTCTCTACGCATTTGCCACCTCCCTTTCCTCTATTTTTCTTCCTAACAATGTGCAGGAGGCGCTTCACCACCCAGGATGGCGGGCTGCTATGCACGATGAAATGCAGGCCCTCTGGGCTAACCAGACCTGGGATCTGGTTCCTCTTCCTGCTGGCCACACCCCTGTTAGCTGCAAATGGGTTTTTGTTATTAAACATGCGGCGGATGGCACTATCGACCGTCTGAAGGCCCGTCTCGTGACACGGGGGTTTACTCAGCAACATGGTCTTGATTACGAGGAAACATTCTCTCCTGTGGCCAAATTGAACACGGTCCGCGTTCTTCTCTACTTGGTTGTTCATCGTCACTGGCCAATTTATCAGCTGGATATCAAGAATGTCTTCCTCAACGGCGATCTACAGGAGACAGTTTATATGCAGCAGCCTCCCGGGTTTGAGACCACGGGGGAGTCTTTGGTGTGTCATCTTCGAAAATCCATTTATAGTCTCAAACAGTCCCCGCGTGCGTGGTTTGAAAAGTTCAGTAAGGTGGTCTGTGCTAGTGGCTTCACTCAGAGCTCGGCTGATTTTTCTCTCTTCACCCGACATCGGTCAACCGGGACTGTGATTCTTCTGGTCTACGTTGATGATATCCTGATTACTGGCGACGATACGGCAGGAATACAATAGATCAAGGCACAGTTGAATTCTGTCTTTCAAACCAAAGATCTGGGGAACCTTCGGTACTTTCTTGGGCTTGAGGCAAAGTTGTTAGGATCGCGATCCGGATTATAGGATCTTACGATTCTACGATCCAGATGTTGTAAATCGATCCTGATTTTGTAAAGCGATCGTCGATCTGAACTTACTATCTGATCTGATCCTACCTCACAATGATCTCATCTAGGATCTCGATCCTGACAACATTGGCTTGAGGTCGTCCGACGCCCTGATGGTCTTGTGTTATCTCAAAGGAAGTATTGTATGGACCTCCTTCGTGATGCAGGTTATTCTGGGTGCAAACCTGCGGAGACTCCTATGGACGCAAATCACAAGCTCTCGGTCGATAGCTCTGACTCTGACAAGCTAATTACAAATCCGGAATATTACAGACGCTTGGTTGGGAAGCTGATCTACCTTACGGTGACTCGACCAGACATCTCATTTGCTGTGGGAGTTGTGAGCCGTTTCATGCACGCTCCTCGGACATCTCATCTTCAAGCTGTCGAGCGCATCCTTCGATATCTCAAGATCGCCCCCGGACAAGGACTCGTGTACAAGCCATCCACATCTCTATCTCTTGTCGCGTATTCTGACGCTGACTACGCAGGATCTATTGATGATAGATGCTCCACAACTGGATTCGGTACTTACTTTGGTGGACACCTCATAACTTGGCGTAACAAGAAACAGAATGTGGTTGCGCGTTCCTCTGTCGAAGCCGAGTACCGGGCTATGGCTGATGTTGTCTCTGAGCTAACCTGGCTTGAAGGCCTTCTGGGAGACTTAGGTGTTCGTCTCTCATCTCCGGCAACCTTATTTTGCGACAGTCAGGCAGCAATTCATATTGCCAAGAATCCGGTTTTTCACGAACGAACAGAGCATATCGAAGTTGACTGTCACTTTATTCGGGAAAAGGTACAGTCAAAGAAGATAGATTTGGAGCATGTTCCTGCTACCGACCAAGTTGCGGACATCCTGACGAAAGCTCTCTCCAGGCCGCTATACTATCAGTTCTTATCCAAGCTTGGCGCCTACGACTTGTACGCTCCAGCTTGCGGGGGAGTGTTAGAGAACCCATTTAAGGGCCCATGTTGTTTCTTCTTTTTCTCTCTTCTTGTATTAGTCCCACATCATGTATTAGGATTTCTCCCTTCCTTCTTCTCCTATATAAGTGTGTGTATACTTGTAACTATTACTTGAATGAATATATACAAGGTTTTGGGCCTATTTCTACAGATATGATACGGGTCTCCAAATAGAATTAGCAACATATAAAATAATAAATACTATGTTCCACAATATATGAACTAAACAGCTGCAGAAAAAGCAATAATAGGAAAAAAGTAGAGAAAATAAACCTCGCATAGACATATTTTCACACAGTCAGAAGAGCATTCAATAAAGAAAGTTAATCTTTAACAAAGAGCCAGGTGTGTTTCATGATTTAGCGAGATTCCAAGACTATCCTAATGCTATAGCAAGTAGATCCACAAGATATGCTCCACCCAAAATACAATCATGATATCAGGAAAAAAAGAATCGGGAGTTTGGGACTCGAGAGAATCAAGAATGGGAGATATTTAAGTTTAAAGGGTTAGTAACTTAATATTATATAGTATTTAATTATTATTTACTAATAATAAATTAATAAAAAAATATATTATTTAATTTAAAGAAGCTCATGAACGGCTCACGAACTCGTGAACAAGGTTAATTAGGCTCGAGCTCGAGTTGAGTTTTTTTATTGAGCCGGATCAACTCAACTTGCACCCCTACCTGTGGTTCCTTGGCTTCGTTGCTGGGAAGGAGCATGTGCGTGGCTAAGGGAGCGTTGTTGCGAGCCGGGAGCGTTGTCGTCGACTGGTTGAAGGAGTTGTGCGTTGCAGAGGTCACAAGCTAGATGAAGCCGAGAATCAGATCTCGGTCTCTCTGGTTTGGCTCTGATACCAAGTTGTTAGGGGTCTACTCGGAGGTTGTTGAAGGATTGATCGGAGGTGGAGATGACGGTGGCAGAGATAATACGGAGCCTTAACCGCGGTTGCCTAACCGGGGCGTGCTCGAGAGAGAGCTTCCAAAATCTCTTTTAGGGTTTGGGAAAATAGACTTTCGTCATTCATACCAATGCAAGACATGGGTCAAGACATGGGTCCTTTAAATAGGACTTAATATCACAACACAAAAAAGAAAGACATACTTGGACATACTTGGACAAAGTAAATAACGTCAAAGTAAATAACGACAGACATACTTGAACATAAACGACGAAATAAGAATGCGACATGAAAGCAATTAAAAGAAATAAATAATATAATAAGGCCCATAATAAAGATCTTTTAAAATTTGTGACCAGAGCAATAATTTCACAAGCAATATCATGTGATAACCAACCTAGAGCTGCAAACACTCATTAATATATAACAATCAAACATTGATTTAATGACTTAGCATTCCACAGGCATGCAACGAAATAAACAAGTGAGAACAACGAAGATTTCTAATTAACGACAAACAAGCGAAACGATAAGTAAAACAAGCTCTGAAATATTAATGATCATGAAATATTAAGCATATCATTGTAACTACCACCAAAGGAACAAGAATTAGAAGGATGAGGATATACCGTCAAGACAGGAAAGGCGCATTGAGCCATCCTGATTCGAGTTGGGAAGATGGTTGACTGATCTCTGGATCTGGCAATGAAAGGGGACGGTAGATTTGAACTGTCTAGGGATGGGAGGAGCGGGAAAAACAAAAAAGAGGCCAAGAGGAGGAGCCTAGCTGATCCAGGTGGTTGGAGTCATCCCCCGCACGAACGGAGCAGGAAGAGGGCCAAAGGCTCTCTGAGGTTGCTGGTGGCACGTGAGGAAAGCAAACGCTGGATTATGGCTCATCAAATCCACTGGAGGTGAGTGAAGGAGAGGTCGTCGAAAACAGGTTGAGCTACCTGTGGTGGTGAGGCTATGATGTTGGAGATCGAGCGGTTGGCAGTAGGTTCGACAAGGGACATTCGCTGGGAAGAAAAAACAGATAAAACAATTCATTCATTTTCCGGCTCCCCAATGTTGTATCTCAGACCACTACTCCTAAAACCCCCATCTCAAACCGTCCCTACACCTTCGCCTGCCATATCCAAAGTCAAAAAGATTATCGTCTCCCGACCCAACCGAGGGGTCTTTTGGTGTTTTAAGTACATGGATCCAGGACACAAACCCATCGAGTATCCTCTTAGACTGTTCGTATTTGTAGTTAAGCCTAAAGAGGATCTGGAGACCGAATATGGAGTCTTTCTTACTAACTCCAAACCTAATCTGGTAGTCGAAGACAAGGTAGAAGTAGAAGAGAGCACGTTGAGTATTTAATCTGTGTCCTCCAACATAGCCTCCTCACCCCCAAAAGTTCCACTGAAGATGAGTCGTTGAGGCATAATATTTTCCAAACTACTGCAAGCATTCAAGGACAATTTTGTTCCATCATTATAGATTGTGGTAGCATGAAAAGTTGTGTCATGACGCATACTAGAAAAGTAGGAACTTAAGACTCAACCTATAGGAAAATCGTATAGTTTGTCACAGGTCACTAGTTCTATTACTATACTCGTCACGCATTAGTGTTTCGCCGAGTTTTCCATAAGGAGTTCCTACCAAGATTATGTTTGGTGTCATGTCGCGACCATAGAGATTTGTCACATCTTATTAGGGTGATCGTGGCAATTTGACAGATGTGTGATCCATGACGGAGCAAAGAACTCACATACTTTTTAACGAAATGGGTATAAAATCGTTCTTCTACCCCAGAAGAGCGGGCCTCTACCCAAACCCTTAGAGTGTTCCTCACCTAGTAGAAGCATGTCTTCTCTTATCGCTGCGATTTGTTTCCTTCAGGTCATATGTTACTTTTTAGGTCTCAATTCCAGGAGGAGATGAGGGAGAGTGAGGTTGTCTAAATCTTAGCCGATCTAGATTACAACCTAGAGTCCACAAAGATTCCGAGTAGAATTCACCCCCTTATTTTTAAGTCTTTCAGTATTATGTCAAAGGAGCTAAGGGATAACCTCCCACCGATGCGTGACATAAAATATTGTATTTATCTTATGTCCGGTGTTAGTCTCCTTCATTTACCACATTATCGCACGAGTCCTAAGAAATAAGAGGACAGGTCACTGATTTGATTAAGAAACTTCATATCCGGGAGAGTACGAGTCCTTATGTTGTCCCTGCACTTCTCGTCCCCAAAAAAGACGGGATATGGCGCATGTGCAAATAACCGCGCCATAAATAAAATTACTATCAGGTGTAGATTCTCAATACCCTATTTGGATGATATATGCTCGATATGCTCAACTGACCACAGGTTCTCTCTAAAATAATTCTTAAGAGCGACTACCATCAGATCCGGTTCTCACTTGGAGATGAATGGGAAACCGCCAAAAAACTAGGGAAGGGCTATATGAATGGCATGTGATGCATTTTGGCCTCGACAATTCTCCGATTACTTTTATGTGACTCATGCACCAAGTCCTACGGCCTTTGATGGGAGTTTGTGTAGTTGTTTACTTCGATGACATCCTGATAATATAGCACAGATCAAAACCAACATTTATATCACCTTCGAAAAGTTCTCCAAATCCTTCTGGATAATAAGCTCTATGTGAACCAAAAGAAACACACATTCGCCGATAATTTGACCTTCTTAGGAAATATTGTGTCATCCGAAGGAATCAAGATCGATCCTGAAAAGGTTCATGCTATCAGATCATGACCGAGTCCCAAGACCATCACCGAGGCCCGAGGATTTCATGGCTTAGCATCATCGTCGGTTCACTTGGGATTTTAGTTCACGTATAGCTCATGTGATGGATTGTCTTAGAAATGGACATTTTATTTGTACTAAGGAAGCCGAACGATCTTTCACTGTTGTGAAAGATAAATTGACTAGTGCTCCCGTACTAGCGCTTCTGAATTTTGAGAAGATCGTTGAGGTAAACTGCGACGCCTTGACTATTTGTATGTTGTTTTGAGCCAAGAGGGTCGCCCCATCGTATTTTTAGAGAGATATTGAATGAGACGAAAACTGGGCATTCCACAAACGATCTTGAGTTTTATATCATCATTCAGGCTCTTTGTCACTGACAGTACTACTTGATTCAAAGTGAGTTCATACTAAATACCGATCATAATGCACTTTGACATCTGAACTCACAAAAATAAGTACGCCGGCATGCCAAATGGGTGGGCATTTCTTCAAGAGTTTACCTTCCATCTGAAACACAAATCCTAGTGTTTCAAATAGGGTGGCAGATGCACATAGCCGTAAAGCATATGTCTTAGTCACCCTACGATCTCATATCCTCAATTTAAACACACAGAAGGAACTTTATCCCTCCGACCCATATTTTGGTGAGATTTGGGCCTCATGCCAATTTCATGGCATCGACCCCACTACGAAATATTTCTTGAATGAAAAATTTTTATTAAGGGAAACCCGTCTATGTATTTGCAAAGAACCACTCCGGGAGACCCTACTTAGTGAGCTAAACTCCACAGGTTTAGAAGGTCATGTTGGACAAGCCAAACTTTTAGACCGCGCTAACACTCGATATTATTGGCCTAAAATGAGAGAGGATGTCGCTAACGTAGTTCGAACATGTAGTACTTGTCAATTATTTAAAGTGCATGCACAAAACACCGGATTGTATACACTATTGTCGATTTTTGAGAGGTTGTCGGATAAAGTATCAATGATTTTGTTGTATGATTGTGTTATGGTCCTCCATCAGTTATCTAGTTAATTTGTATTTTATGCATTTGTAGTAAGTAAAATTGAGTCGAGTCGTTATGTAGCCGTTATGAGTCGAGTCGTCAATTCGTGTTATATCGGGTATTTACACATGTGCCCTCGGCGCGTTATTTAAGAGGGTCTTGTCATGTATTGGGGGTAGACTATGAAATATGAAATCTCTTCTCTCTCTAAAATTCCACGTCCTCTCTCTAGTTCTTCTCATCTCCTCCCTCATTTTAAGGTTTACCCTCGTGTATCCCTGCCTCCTCCCTCCTCAATTTAGGGCACGTAACAACTTGGTATCAGAGCCACTCGGTCTTCTTCCGCGGGCGCACGCCAACATCGCGTCGACGCCATTCCCCCGTCCCCCGTTCTCCATCAGGCCTCTGGACAAGTCTGCAACATCAAATAGTTGTTGTATCGTCGTTCCGTCCCCAGCCGCACTCCTCGCCGATTTTGACCATGCAATCGTCGTCGCCTGCTCTATCGGTCGCTGCCATGTCGGTGTCATCGCCTCTTTCCGTTTGTGGAATGCCCAGTTTTCGTCTCATTCAATATCTCTCTAAAAATACGATCTTGAGTTTTTTGTCATCATTCAGGCTCTTTGTCACTGACGGTACTACTTGATTCAAAGTGAGTTCATACTAAATACCGATCATAATGCACTTTGACATCTGAACTCACAAAAATAAGTACGTCGGCATGCCAAATGGGTGGCATTTCTTCAAGAGTTTACCTTCCATCTGAAACACAAATCCTAGTGTTTCAAATAGGGTGGCAGATGCACATAGCCGTAAAGCATATGTCTTAGTCACCCTACGATCTCATATCCTCAATTTAAACACACAGAAGGAACTTTATCCCTCCGACCCATATTTTGGTGAGATTTGGGCCTCATGCCAATTTCATGGCATCGACCCCACTACGAAATATTTCTTGAATGAAAAATTTTTATTAAGGGAAACCCGTCTATGTATTTGCAAAGAACCACTCCGGGAGACCCTACTTAGTGAGCTAAACTCCACAGGTTTAGAAGGTCATGTTGGACAAGCCAAACTTTTAGACCGCGCTAACACTCGATATTATTGGCCTAAAATGAGAGAGGATGTCGCTAACGTAGTTCGAACATGTAGTACTTGTCAATTATTTAAAGTGCATGCACAAAACACCGGATTGTATACACTATTGTCGATTTTTGAGAGGTTGTCGGATAAAGTATCAATGGATTTTGTTGTATGATTGTGTTATGGTCCTCCATCAGTTATCTAGTTAATTTGTATTTTATGCATTTGTAGTAAGTAAAATTGAGTCGAGTCGTTATGTAGCCGTTATGAGTCGAGTCGTCAATTCGTGTTATATCGGGTATTTACACATGTGCCCTCGGCGCGTTATTTAAGAGGGTCTTGTCATGTATTGGGGGTAGACTATGAAATATGAAATCTCTTCTCTCTCTAAAATTCCACGTCCTCTCTCTAGTTCTTCTCATCTCCTCCCTCATTTTAAGGTTTACCCTCGTGTATCCCTGCCTCCTCCCTCCTCAATTTAGGGCACGTAACAACTTGGTATCAGAGCCACTCGGTCTTCTTCCGCGGGCGCACGCCAACATCGCGCCGACGCCATTCCCCCGTCCCTCGTTCTCCATCAGGCCTCTGGACAAGTCTGCAACATCAAATAGTTGTTGTATCGTCGTTCCGTCCCCAGCCGCACTCCTCGCCGATTTTGACCATGCAATCGTCGTCGCCTGCTCTATCGGTCGCTGCCATGTCGGTGTCATCGCCTCTTTCTGGGCCGCCTGATGTAAACCGGATTCGGGGTTTCAAACGAAATATTTTTTTAGCAAAATAAATATTTGTTACAAAATAAAATTATAGGTTTAAAAATGATTTTACTTTACTCATTTATTTTATTTTTTAAAAGAGAGGCCGAGTGGACAAATTTGAGGCTTTGCGTGCGAAACTAATCCCGTCGTAATGAACTTTAAAAATCGTCAAATTTAGTTAGAGACGGTTCTCTCACGTGTTTCCGAGTGAACGTTTTGCGTGATTTACACAACCACAAGCAAAATCACACAATCAACTTATGAAATAACGGTAAAATGAGCAGTTCGAACGTTCGATGCAAGCTTAACAATATTTTAAAGAGACGCATAAAATTAATTTGATAACTTAAAGCAATGAATCGGGCGAGTGTTACCCCCACGGAATGACTTTTCAAAAATCAGTTGAGAGAACCGAGTACCAAGGCTCGTCGGAAGGAAATGTTGTGGTCGACGACTCAAAGAGCCTCAAGCAAGGCAGGGGTCGATGCAAGGCTTCCTCCAAACCTGAAGACGCAGAGTATGAACAGGTACTGTCCACCGATTGACGGAGAGAGGAGTCTCCATCGACGTCAACCGGCGGAGACGGACGCGGCAGGGCTCGCCTGGTCGGAGGAGGGGAAGAACGACAGTGAGCAGGCTAAGGGTGGGGGCCACCCGTCGACTTCACCGTCACTAGAGTCGGAGATGTCGCTGGCTGGAGTAGGTCGGGAGAGGACGGTAGTGCGCAAGGCCGGTTGTAGAGGAAAACAAAACAGGACTTTAGTTTGAAAAAAATAAATAAAATAAAATCATTTTTAAACCCCTAATTTTATTTAGTGACAAATATTTTATTTTGCTAAAAAAAATATTTAGTTTGAAAGCCCTGAATCCGGTTTACATCGCCGCCTCTGCCTGGCACAGCTGTCGTCATTCCACCACTTCCATCATCGACTCCTCCAACAGCTCATTCGGCCGACTCGTTGCCGCCACTGTCGGCTCTTGCTTCGCCGGCCCGGGTGAGGCCGCTTCTGCCGGCCTCCTCGCCATCTCTTCTGTCGGCACCTGCTCCACCGACCCCGACGGATCCATTCCTGCAGCCGCATGTCGGACCTCTGCCCTCCGTGTGGCTACTGCTCACAGCCCCTCCAGCGGGCCTGATGAAGTCATTTCATATGTCGCCCATTTTATTGATGACGTCGACGCTCCTCCCCGACGCCATCGCCGTCGCTGTGTATTACCGCGCGTTGTTCAGGAGGGAGGTTAGGTCAAGATACCAGATGATCTGGTCATCAGCATGGGCCACGAGCTTGAGGGCAAGCTCGTTTTGAAGGGCGAATGTAATGTTATGGTCTTCCGTCAGTTATCTAGTAAATTAGTATTTTTTGTATTTGTAGTAAGTTATATTGAGTCGAGTCGTTATGTAGCCATTATGATTCGAGTCATCAATTCGTGTTATATCGGGTATTTACACACGTGCCCTTGGCGCCTTAATTAAGAGGGTCTTGTCATGTATTGGGGGTAGATAATGAAATATGAAATCTCTTCTCTCTCTCTAAAATTCCTCTTCCTCTCTCTTTAGTTCTTCTCACCTCCTCCCTCATTTTAGGGTTTACCCCCTTATATCTTTGCTTCCTCCTTCCTCAATTTAGTGCACGTAACAGATTGCCACAAACAAAACGGAAGGTAGATTTGATTGTTGTTATTGCCGATAGATTTTCAAAAATGCCTCATTTTATATCTTGTGATAAAACTTCAGATGCCACCCACGTCGCTAATAATTTTTTTGAGAGATTGTACGCTTGCATGGCATTCCCAGCACTTTTACATATGATCGTGACACTCAATTTGAGTTATTTTTGGGAAATATTATGAGGTAAGTTAGGAACCAAGCTACAATAGCTAATATTTAGCAGTTCTTATCATCTGCAGACAGATGGGAAAACCGAAGTAGTAAATCGAATCTTGGACGATTTTCTTAGATGCTTAGCAGGGGTACACCCAAAGCAATGGGATTTGGTGATTTCGCAAGCTAGATTCGCATATAATAGCTCAAGAAATCGATCCGCCACCGAATCTCCTTTTGAAGTGGTCTATGGCTACCTTATTTCCCTCTTAATTGATTGTCATTCTCTTCCTTTTTTGAAAGAACATCTTTTGATGCTCTAACATATATTGAACACTTAAAATCATTGCATAAGTTTATTGTTAACTGTTTGCGAGCATCTTATAATAAATATAAAGCTATGGTCAATGAATTTCACCGAGTTATATTTCTCGAAAGGAGATTGGGCTCTTACCTTTTTCAAAAAAAAAGATTCCACATAGTCACCTATCACAATCTACAACAGCAAAGGTTTGGCCCTTTTCAAGTACAAAAACAACTTGGTACAAATGCATATCTTTTAGAATTACCAGCCAAATTTAGTAGCTCTGTTATTTTAAACATTGTCGATCTTGTGCCTCTCTTTGGCAAGTCGTCAACTGTTGCACCTAGTACACCCTCCCTCTTACCCAACGACGCCCAATAACATAATTTGCCCCCATCTACACCCACCCTTGAGGAGATTAATTAGGAATTGAATGTTCGTGAATTCCAGACGCGCACTGGAATATATCAGCGCTACCTCGAATCTTGGAAGGGTTGAAGTATCTCGGACAATTCGTGGGTTAGTGCCTCTAAAGTTGTGTCGTCTTCGTCTCGATCTGTCTATTGCAAGTTTTTGTTATTACTCGACGGGGTCGAGCCCATTCAATCCCAAGAGAATTGATGCATCCCTTGACGCATCAGGTTGAGCTATGCATTACTTCTATGTTATTGTGTCGTTGTTGCATTTTGGTTTTGGTTTTATTTTCATTGTTGCGTCGTTATTAACTCGCATCTTCAATTTGTCGCATTTTGATTTTGGCGTGTTAGCTAGACGCCTAGACCAACTAGTACGAGTGCACACACGACCCTAAATAAACAGGTTTAATAGCGCAAGCGGGTATTGCATGCTAGCATGACAACAGTTTTTTTAATTGCATGAAATTTATTTACAAAATAATTTGTTCCAAAAATTAATATTTAATTCGGAATTAATTTTGGGGAGTTTCAAAACCATTAAAACATCTCATTGGTTGAAGTTCCCTCCAGCTTTTTGAATTCCAAAATCGATACCCCCACTTCCCCTCTTAATGACCATTCTAAACACCTCTCAAAACCCCACTTTCCCCTTAATCACATTTCCTCCTATTTAAAGTCTCCACTAGCCCTTACACGGTAGACTGGAAAAAGAACCAAACAAGAACACATAGTTCCCATTAGATTCCGTCCAGGACCTCCCCCTCCTCCTACTGGTTCTCTCTCCCTGAGTTTTGATTGACGTTGGTGAACCTCCCAATGGACCATCTGACCGCCGGCAATCCTTTCCCTGCCCACTGACGGCGGGAGCGAAGCTTTCTGGAGCTCGCCAAACCCTCTTCACTTCATCGAGACCACATTTCTCCTCCAGCATTTCTTCCTAAGGAACGGTCGACCACCGACGACTTTATCTCCCCCCCCCCCGGACAGCTATGTCGAGCCAGTCCTCTAAGATTTGCAAACTCCAATGCCTACTCAAGCTCCTCCTTCATCCCACTGCTGCAACACACGAGCCCCTCCACAACTCCCCTTAGCCAAATATTACCAAGCCAAACCGACATCAAATCCTCCCGACCGACTCCGGAAAAACCCCATGCATGCCTAAACCTTTCATTACAACTTCCCTTGGCCCCCGTTTCCCCAGTTTTCCCAAAGCCTACCATTGATCAAGGAACTCACTCCACAGCAGGTATACAACTCGCTCATTTCAGTTAACTTGAACTCATGCAATTAAATTAAGTGATCTCATTGTTTTGTGCTTTCATTTCCCCACCTTTTGTCATCGTAAATTTTTTTTATTTTATTACCTCTGTCAACTTGTTGCAACTAGACAAACAAAGCAAATCGCTTGCGGCGTGAATAAATCTCGCTTAAATTCTCTGATAGACGTTTAGTCAAATCATTTCAAGTTTAGATTTATTTATCAGGAGTTCCACTCACTTGGGATCAATGCGCAGATTAAATTCTAACTAGCATGATTTACTTAAAAATCGTTTTCTAGAAATTGCATCACATCATTATCCTAATACTTCTATCTCAATTTTTTAAATTGAATTATGTCCTAGCTTTGCAAGGTGTACATATAATCCTAGGGGCTCAATGGCTCGAAACATTGGGACCGATCACAACCGATTTATATAGCAGCCTTTAGAACTCATCAACCCCTCTACGAGTATTGTGTTATGCTTTTGGCATAGCAAATGCTCTTGCATCTTTTCAAGAACTAACAAATATGGTTAAAGACCTCGTTTCTACGACTATCTTGTTATGCTTTTGGCCTAGCAAATGCTCATGCATCTTTTCAAACACTAACAAATATGGTTTTTCAACCATATCAACATCATTTTGCAGTGATTTTCTTCAACAAAATTCTCATATATAGCTCAGATTTACAAACACGCATTGAACACTTGAAATTTGTTTTTAATATTTCAAGATCTAATCTATTTTTGTTAAACAAAGTGTATTTTTGCAGTAGCATCAATCATAATTTTTGGGCATATCATCACACTACCCGGTGTGCAACTGTGTTTTTTGCAGTGGCATCAGTCATAATTGTGGGGCATATCATTACACTATCCGGTGTGCAACTATGTTTTTGCAGTAGCATCAATCATAATTTTGGGCATATCATTACATTGTTCAGTGTGCAGCTGAACCAAGAAAAATTATAAATTATTCTACAATGACCGCAATCTAATACGATAAAAGCAATTTCAACCTTTCCTACATATAACAAGGTAGCATTGTCACTTTATTAAGAATTATGCATCTATAACTATCGCATTAACTGATCTACTAGCCGATGATCTACTAGCCAAGGATAAATTTTCATCAGAAATAGAAGCCACATTAGCTTTTGCGAAATTAAAAGACTTGTTATACATAGCGCCAATTCTTTACATACCAAATTTCACTCAACCATTTACTATTGAGTATGATGCTTCATGGGTGGGCATAGGTGTAGCATTTTCACAAATCTAAAACCTCTGAAGCATTGTTAGTAAAAATGACTAAATAAAGGGAGAAGTTGAAATCAACAAATTATTGGGAGTTGTTGGCTATCACACTAGCAGTAGAAAAATGGAGACAATGTGATGTGGAGCATAGACGAGCACTTGCAGTGGATGACAAATTTTGGGGCCCGTTTGGAGCCAATTGGCAACTTTCCATATATGGCGTGCCCGGATCGACGATCGGACTCCGCGGATGCGTCTGGATCGCGTTGCGAGTCAATTTCATATATTAGTTTATTATATTTGCATTTATTTTGATGTATTTGAGTGGCCGACCTCCGGTCAATCATAGTCGTTGATGGGGGATGCCCTAATACTTGTTTTATTATAAATAGAGGTGATAGGAGGCTGATCTAGGCATGGCAGATTTTTGGAGATTGAAATCCCTAAACTCCGCGATCACCCCACGGTGTCGACGTCGTGGAACCCTAGGTGACGACTCCTAAGCGCTCAAACTCCTCCACAAGGTATTTTCCATCCATAGTCCTCTTTTTCCCCCTCCCACTCTCAGCCCCAAACAGCAATCAAATCCCCCGCATAGCCCTGCTGAAATTACCCCCCCCCCCCCCCCGTTTGTCCAAAAATTATGCTCTCTTTTCTTGTTATTGTTCAATAAAGAAGTTAACTGTGTAAAACCTATAGTTTCTACAGCCCCCCCCCCCCCCCTCCACCGCCTTCAGGGCTCCCAACCGTCAACTGCCAATTCCTCTCCACCTTGCAACAGTCGACCAGCCTGCCTCCTTCAAATCAATCGGCCACCCCTTTCTAGACCCCCTCCCCACCACCGCCACCAAATAAATCCTTGTTGCCCCTGCTACAGCCCCGGCGCCCCACCCACAACCGTCGCCGCCTTCCATCACCCCCCCCCCCCCCCCCCCCCCCGTGGATCCACCTCCAAATAACCCTATTCTCAAGATCAATCCAGATCTGAGAACTTCAGCCCCCGATCCGTTATTTCCAAAACCCGTACACCAACCCCCAGCCTGTATTCGACCCAAAACAACGGATCTACCCATTTCTTGTCTGATCTCATCATTTACCGCCGATGACAGCCACCGTCGTTATTTCCACGTCACCGGTTCCACATTAGATTGTCGTCAAAACGCATCCGGCTCCGGAATTTTTCAGCGTCTTGCTCATCCCACTATTTAGTGAATATTGTTGTATTGGATTATTATTCTTCAGCATTTATTTATCGGATTGGACATTATATTTGTTTGGATATTTTGTATTGTAGAGTTTTGTCGTTAGATTATTATTGTGATTTACAGGATTTATTCGCAACGCGCTTTAGCTTTGGCCCTCCATACGGAGGAAAGTCTAAGCTTGTTCGCCCTAATAAATTATTTTTGCATTGCTGTGAATTTATTTGTGTTGGATGTTTTATTTATTATCTAATTTGTGATCTAACCGTCGTACTTTTGCATAGCATGTAGGGTTAGGTTGTTGATTTTCCGCCGCCTATAGATTCGCCTTGCATCAATTGGTATTATAGGGAGGTTGCGTACACTTTTTGATATGCAGTCGTAGAATCTATAGGTTTTCCATTATGTTTAGGTGTCACAATTATTCATCTCCTCACTTTGGAGGTTTTGAGTCCATTTGCACCCGCCCTCATAGATCTCATTCAAGGAGACCCTCACAACCTATGAAGCACGGGTCCCGATACGTGGTACGGGTACGGTACGGGTACGGTACGTGTACCGGTACGTGGTACAGCAAAATTATAAAATAGCATGGCACGGGTATGTTTGGGTATGTGAAAAAAAATTAAAAAACACATATAACAAATTAATTTACAGCACGAATATATTCAATGAAATGTTATCAGTTATCACCATACATGCACAAGATGTTAAGATTGTCCGCATAAATAAAGAAATTAGACTATTCTAAGTAATGATGAAAGTGAAAATCATACTAAAAATATCCTCTAGGAAAAGGAAAACACAGTAAAAGAAATCCATCTAAAATAAGATATAGGATTATAGTTCACCAAACACAAAAGAAATCCAATGATGATATAGTCATATAGGGCATACCCAGTTATATTATTCTCAGCAACATATCTAAAAGCATCTACAAAGTAAGGATTTCGTGCTAAATGAAAAGGCAACCCAGCAGAATAAAACATGCGAGCAATCATAGAGTTTAAAGTTTCACGAGCACCAATATTCATCGCTTTCTCTAAGGGACTGTTGCCCAATGCCCTTCTCTTCCTTGGTTCATATCCTTGTAATCTAAAATCACCCGTGCTATCAATAATTGATCTAGTTGAAGTGTTAAAGGGGGAAGGTGGTAGAGGAATCATTTTGGTCTTTGACAGTTTCTTTCGATTTTCAGCTTGTTCGTGAGCTTTTTGTAACTCCGAAAGAATATCAACTTTGCTACTAACAACAGAACAAACTCTTATACCCTC
Organism: Platanthera guangdongensis; assembly: GCA_039583875.1. Lineage (NCBI taxonomy): Eukaryota > Viridiplantae > Streptophyta > Magnoliopsida > Asparagales > Orchidaceae > Platanthera > Platanthera guangdongensis. The sequence continues at coordinate 14,175,164 of CM077162.1, forward strand.
ATTCTTTATTAGCAACAAATGAGCTTTGACTCTTACGTATGACCCTTGAAAATCCATGTTGCAATAATTGCATTTCCATTTTGCATTTTCTTCTCTTCCCCCCCCCCCCCCTTTTTAGAGTCAATGTAACGTGCTTACAAAGCGGAAACAAGTCATCTTCTTCAAGATTAGTTGAACTCATTGAACTTGATGTAGAAGAACTCGTTTTGAATTAAAAAAAAACCTGAATGAGTGATAAAAATATTATAGGAAAATATTTTAAAATAATATTCCATAGCATAAATATGTGTACATCATTATAAGTACAAACAAAGAGCAAGAATATAGATTGCAATGGGACATGCTAATCAAATGCAATTCTGTAACAAATACTTAACCCAAGTCATGTATAAAAAGAAAATTGATACAAAAGGATGTACAAAGAGCATTTGATAAATGATAACCATTAACCAACATAGAAAACAATGGTGCAAAGCAAACTCATAAAAATTACTCATGCCGAATGCAAACTCCAAAGAGACCGCTTAAGATTATTAAATTAAATGTCCTTAAATCAAATGTCCTTAAATCTACTAACTCACGCCGAATGCAAACTCCAATAGATTGCTAATTAACTCCCAAAAATAACTATGAGATTGTTATTATGGACTGCTTATTTTATTTAAGGACATTTGTCGTCGGTGATTGTCGCCCACGCCGACCGTTTTTTTGGATGTTAGAAATCCTAAAAATATACAATTGCTTGAAAAAAAATCAATGCATGCTAAAATCAAAGTGATATCAGTGAAAATTTGGAGTACCTAATTAACTAAAGTGATATCATACACCAAATGGGAATGATTTCTAGGTTTGTATGTCATTATTTATAATTTTAATGGATATTTCCAAAGAGACTACTTATGGGAGATATGAGGTAATAAGAAGCATGTATAATCAGAGAAGAATCTTGAAATTAAAATTGGGGGTAAACCAGACCTCGTAGATTAGGGGTGAGAAGGCAATGAAGGGCGGTGTAGCGCCGACCGAGCTTGCAGCCTTGCAGTCGCGCAGCTGGAACAGTCGGTGTAGCGCCGACCGAGCTTATGATATTGAGAACGACGGAGCCCTAGAGTTTCGTTGAGGTCGACAGGGCTCGCAGGAGTCGATGGCGTCGAAATAGTGGAGACCTGGAGTCGTGGGTTTGTCGATAGGGTTCGCAGGAGGATGTCGCCGTCGAGGTCGCTCGCAGGAGATCTGCCGCCGTCGAGGTCGCTCGCGGGAGATCTGTCGTGGGTTTGTCGAAGAAGTTAGCCCTAACGTGAATAAGGATCTGCGCTATTAATAATATCGGGAAGTACCCGGCAGTACCGGCCCGTACCAAAAAACAATAAACGTACCTGGTACTTTTTTGTCGTACTGGGCTGTACCAGTACCCGCAAACGTACCGGGTACGGGTACGGGATATTTTTTGGAGTCCCCGTGCTTTGTAGCTCACGACACTGCGATGATTATTCGCGATTGCAATACACTACTTCCGGAGATCGTGTTGACCCACCAACACGACCCCACTATGCAAGGGAAAATTATTATGATGATTGTCGTCGTTCTTATCCGTACCCGCGAGCAGATCGTGTTGATACTTCGACACGACTCGGTTACCTTAGGAATGATTATTATGAGGATAGTCATTCCGAGAGAGATCTTGAGAGTCAGTTTCGCACTGCTTCCCCTTCCTTTGACGTCTCATCGAGTCCCGAGTCTTTCAGTTATTGGCTCGTGGATATTGAGTATTATCTTGATCATTTTGAGATATTCAGTGAGCGTCGCGTCAAGTTTGCAAAACTTAGACTTTAGATCAAGCGAGGGCTTACTGAGCTAGCGTTGAGAGGACTCGCGAGCGAGATCATCTACATCGCATCACCAGTTGGGTGGACATGAAACTTACATTGTGTCAGAGGTAGTTGCTTTCGTCGTATCGTAGTCGCTTGCTCGACCAATTATTTTCCCTTCGGCAAGGATCCATGTTTGTCGGTGAGTACAGGGATCGCTTTGATGAGTTAGTTATGAGGAGCGATATCCGAGAGGATCCAGCCATGGACACTTCCAGATTTCGGTCTGAGCTTCAATCAGACATTCGCACTAAGATGGTTTATCATAGCTCAAAGTCACTGGAGCAGACGTATCAGCTTGCCCTTCGTTACGAACAGTCTATGAGATCCGTCAGAGCTGGTCGGTTGGACCCTCACTTTGACCTCCGCGGTACGAGCTCCTCCTACACCAAGGGCACCACTTTGCCTATCATTGTTCTGCCAGACACGACTGAAGTGATACCTGATGCGGATTGCTCTCACCCCAGTGAGGTGCTTAGCCCACTAGGTAACCTATCTTTTGTTTGACTCTCCTTTGATGACCCCGACTGAGACTGAGACTGAGACTGAGCGACCTATTGAGTTTGTAGTGTTGTGCCCCTCATCCATACCTCTTCTTTTGTCATGCATCGGGTTAGTTAACACCCCAACCACAGACTGATTTCTTAACACCGCACCCGCAGACCCATTCTTCAGTGTAGGTCTATGTCGCCCTTCCATTGTCTTGGCTCTGAGCCACATCACGACTGAGAGCCTGGAGCATGATGCTAATCTCGTTGTGACCAGGTCATCCATTCACGGGGACCCTACCCCTTGCGATGGTACTCATATGGAGAATCATGACCCTGGTGACGAGTACTATGACGACCCCATGTTGAGCTGCCTGATGAGCCCCCACATCCTAGTGAGGATGTGATTCAGTTGAGCCCCTCGTTTATGAGTTTCGAGTTATTTGAGTCTCTTTCGTTATCACCTCTGGCCTTGCCCCGGAAAATAGGTCTTGAGGGGAGCATGGCGTATATAATGCCTTCCTTGAGTGCACTTGAGCATACCCATATCTTGAGGGTCTACCATATGACACATCACACTCTCGATGAGTTTTGGGATACGTCATCAGCTGACCCACCAGACGAGTTCTTTACTTTCGGGGAAAGTCACCACACTATAGTGTCATGCCTTCTAGTCTATGTACATGATTTTCACCCAGGTGGTCGCCTCATTCACGATGACTTTTTGTACACACCTCCTACTGAGCCCCTGATGTGTTACGTTCTTCGTGAGACATTTGGCTCTTTACGAGCTCGTATTTGAGTATAGATGTTGTTGAGAATGTAAACCACCGAATAATAATATTCATTTACACATGGGAGCCTCTATATATAGAGGAAATACAAGGAAAAAAAAGACATTTAACATAACATAAATATAGTCTAACACTCCCCCTCAAGTTGGGCGAGTGATGTTGATCATACCCAACTTGCCCACAATCGTGCCAAATAAGTTCCCACTTAATCCTTTGGTGAGGATGTTTGCTAGCTGCCTGTTGGAGGGCACAAAGGGAGTACACACAATCCCTTTCTCAATGTTCTCCTTGATAAAGTGTCGATCCACCTCGATATGTTTCGTCCGGTCATGCTGAACGGGATTGTGTGCGATACTGATGGCAGACTTGTTGTCACAATACAGCATGATGGGTCCATCCTCCGCAAGACCAAGATCACACATCAAGGCCCGAAGCCATAAGCCTTCGCAAACACCCAGAGCCATGGCTCTGAACTCGGCCTCGACACTGGAGCGTGCCACAACTTATTGTTTCTTTCTTCTCCAAGTAACAAGGTTGCCTCCAATGAGCAAACAATATCCGGATGTTGACCGCCTATCGTCCACAGACCCTGCCCAATCAGCATCAGTGTAGACTTCAACCTTCAGACCGGTGTTTGGGGTAAACAGGATACCCCTTCCTGGTGAAGACTTGAGATACCGTAGAATTCTGTGTGCAGCATCCATGTGTCGGGTCTTAGGAGCATGCATGTACTGGCTCACAACACTCACGGCATAGGAGATATTTGGGCGAGTATGGGACAAGTATATCAATCTTCCCACTAATCTTTGGAACCCAGGGATATCTTCAATGTCCTCACCATCGTCACGCCCCAATCGGTGATTTGCTTCAATCGGAGTGTCAGTCGGTCTGCATCCGCTCATCCCCATCTTTTCAAGGAGATCTAAAGAGTACCTTTGTTGAGAAATGAAGATCCCCTGCTTGGATCTGGCAATCTCTATTCCCAAGAAATACCTGAGTTTTCCCGGGTCCTTGACCTCAAACTCTCCAGCTAGCTTCTGTTTCAGATTTTGAATTTCTTCAACATCATCATCTGTTATGACAATATCATCAACATACACAATGAGAACAGTAATTTTTCCAAGTCTCCGTTTGATGAACAGAGTGTGGTCAGCATTGCTCTGATAGTATCCAAATGACACCATAACCTTGTGAAACCGGCCAAACCAAGCTCTTGGGGACTGCTTTAACACATATAGAGCCTTTAACACTTTACATACTTTCTCGGCAACACCAATCGGAGTAAGACCCGGAGGGGTAGACATATAAACCTCTTCCTCCAAGTCACCGTGGAGAAAGGCATTCTTCACATCTAGCTGTAATAGGTCCCAATGTTTACAAGCGGCAACAAAAAGTAAGACCCTGATTGTATTAATTTTTGTCACTGGGGAAAACGTCTCCTGATAGTCGATGTCATGGGTTTGAGTATAACCCCTTGCAACCAACCTCGTCTTAGACCTTTCAACAATTCCTTGTGGGTTCTGTTTTACCGAGAACACCCATTTGCACCCAACGAGTTTCTTGTCATAGGGAAGAGGAACTAAATCCCATGTATGGTTCTTCTCTAAGTTATCAAAGGCGCAAGGCGCACCGAGGCGCAAAGGGCTCCGGGAGCCTAGGCGCAGGCGCGCGCCTGAGACATGTGAGGCGCAAAATTTGGGGAAAATGGAAATTGAGCGAATTGGGCGCCCAATTCGCTGAAATTGAGCGAAATCGCGGAATTTTAGCGAATTATTGGGCGCCCAATTCGCTGAAATTGAGCGAAATAGCGGAATTTCAGCGAATTGGGCGGCCAATTCGCTCTATTTCAGCGAATTGGGCGTCCAATTCGCTGAAATTCCGCGATTTCGCTCAATTTCAGCGAATTGGGCGCCCAATTCGCTCAATTTCAGCGAAATGGGCGCCCAATTCGCTCAATTTCAGCGAAATGGGCGCCCAATTCGCTCAATTTCTGCGAAATGGGCGCCCAATTCGCTCAATTTCTGCGAATAGGGCGCCCAAGTGCGCATAGGGGGTTCCTCAGGTGCGTCTAAGATTATGTTTTTGCCCATATCAAATTTTTTTGAAAAAAAAATCTCTTGAAAGGCCCGGGCGCGCCTTTGGCAAGCCTGGGAGCCTGTAAGGCGCGCGCCTAGGCGCGATTGGGCGCGCCTGAGGTGCGTCTGGGGCACATCGCCCGCCTCAGCTGTGCTGAGGCGCGGCGGGTTGCGCCTGGTGCGCCCGGCGCCTTAGGCGCGCCTTGATAACTTAGGTTCTTCTCCAGAGTCTGCATTTCCTCAACCATCGCCTCACGCCACATAGGGATTGCTAGAGCATGTTGCCATGATACAGGTATAGAGGCAGTAGAAAGAGGAGACAAAAGACTTGTAGGAGGTAGAAAGAGAAGCATAAGAAACATAATTTGATAAAAGATGTCGAGTACAAGACCGGATACCTTTTCGAAGGGCAATCGGGAGATCGGAAGGCCCTGAGTCGGGATCAACTGACTGTTCTGGTAGCATGGCAGGAACTTGTGTGTCTGGTCTCGTGATACGTCGAGTATATACCTGCAAGGTCGGGGGTGGAGGTATGGAGGAAGGTGGAGATATAGGAGGTGAATGTATGGAGGAAGGTGGAGATATAGGAGAGGAGCTCACCACCACTGGGATAGAAGGACTCACTTCCACTGGTAGAGTCTCCCCCTGAAGTGAGGGATACGGAGGAGGTACGGGAAGGGAGACGGAGGTAACATCCGAGGAGGGGGAATCAGAGAGAGGGTAGTAGGACTCAGATTCACGGAATGTGACATCCATACTGACAAAAACTTTCGGGGTAGGTGGGTGAAAACATTTGTACCCTTTCTGCGTAGGAGATTAACAAATAAAGACACACTTGAGAGCGCGAGGGTCCAGCTTGGAGGGGCGCGGTTGGTGTATGTGAACAAAGCAAACACAGCCAAACACCTTAGGAGGAAGCCGAGTAGAGGGCACCCGGAGGGTACGCAGCAGTTAGAACAGCATCTCCCCAATAGAATTTTGGGAGATGCATGGTGGACAAGAGACATCGAGCAACCTCCAGAAGGTGGCGATTTTTCCGCTCAACAACATCATTTTGTGCGGGGGAATAGGCACATGTCGTCTGGTGGAGGATGTCGTTATCAGAAAGATAGGTCTCAAACTGTGAATCCATGTATTCGCGGCCATTGTCGTTGCGAAGGATTTTAATTTTGGACTGAAATTGAGGGGAGACCATGTTATGAAAACGGCGAAAAACAGAGAAGACATCACACTTACGATGTATCAAGTACAACCATGTAGTACGGGAGAAACAATCAATAAAAGTAACAAACCATTCGCAACCAGAAAGAGAGGGAACACGGCATGGGCCCAGATATCAGTATGAATAACAGCAAAAGGGATAGAACTAGGCAACGAAACATTCGCAAATGAAGTACGATGATGTTTGTTTACAATACAGACATCACACACAAAAGTATCAAAAACACCAGTACACAAAACAGGAAATAACAACTTCATAACAGAGATAGAGGGGTGTCCCAGGCGACAATGCCAGGAGTACAAAGGATGAGTAGTGCTGGAGTGAAGTGTCGTGGTAGGAGGAACAGCGCCAGAGTCACGGACGTAGAGTCCATCCACCATGCTACCAGAGCTAATCACCTTCCCGGTCGTCGGGTCCTGAAAAACACAAGAAGAGGGAAGGAAGGTCACAGAGCAATGCATGGAGTTAGTTAAATGACTAATGCAAAGGAGATTACGAGTAAAGGTGAGAACATGAAGAACAGAGGACAAAGTGAGCGATGAGCAGGGGATGGTACCCTTGACAGCAATAGAGGCAAGGGAACCATCGGCAATGCTCACCTTATCACGCCCAAAAAGAGGAGTATAGGAAACAAAACCTGTGGAGGACCCGGTCATATGATCTGTGGCCCCAGAGTCAATGACTCACTGAGTGGAAGACGGAGAAATAGCAGAGTGGGCACCTGGCAGTCCCGTGTGAGCGTAGGAGGACGAGGCTGAGGAAGACGGCTCAGTAGACATTCCTTGCATCATGCGTCGGAGGGCCAACATTTCATCCGCGGTAAAAACACCAGGAGGGGAAGAAGCATCAGCACCAAAAGAGCCAGGGGAGACATCTGGAGTAGCATCAGTAAAATGGACCGCACGGGGCAGAGTAGCATGGCGACCTGAGGAGCGTCCAGAACCACGACCTCCACGAGGCGGAGCGCCTCCCCGGGGGTTTGGGAAACCATGAAGCCTGAAGCAGGTATCCCGAGTGTGGCGAGGCTTGCCTCAATAATCACATAGAAGATGATCCTTATCAGGATTCTTCAGCCTGAGATCCCGGGATGGCCGAGTACCAAGAAGAGAGGGTGTGGTAGCGGCCAGAGCAGATCCTTCCGGCACCGAGTCAGGGAGAAGGGTCTGACGACGATCAAACTCCTGTTGAACGATGTTGAAGACCTCAGGAAGAGAAGGTATCGAAGGTCGTCCCATGATCTGAACACTGATCTGGTCAAAGTCACGATACAAGCCATGAAGGAATTCAAAGATGCGATTACGGCCATCCCTGGTCCGAACCATCGCCTCATCAATAGGACTGACAAAGACAATGGGGTCAAAATGATCACTCTTGATAAAGCTGTGTGAACTCCAAGTAGTACGGGGAAGGAGGTCGGTCACCCTGCCAAAGTAAGCTGATTCTGCGGCGCAACTGAAATATCTGAGCAGCACTGCACGGCGGGAGTAAGTAGACTCCGCACGACGCCAAATATCGGCGGCATTGTCAAGAAAGAGGTAGTTGCGGGCAATGGACTCCTGCATTGAGTTGGTAAGCCAAGACATAACCAAGGAATTCTCAGATTCCCACTGCTGTCAGTCGGGGGAAGTCCGATCTGGTTCTTTCATTTGGCCCGTGACATAGCCAAAGAGATGCCGACTTTTGAGCGTCAGGGTGATGGAACGGGACCATGAGAGATAATTGCAATCATCAAGGCGAATAGTAGGGATCTGAGGAGTATTATGGTCGGTGGTTCCACGGAAAAAAAACAACGGAGGGGGACCACCGGAACCAGGAGCTGGAGTTACTTCGGTAGAAAGAGATGGAGAAGCCGGAGAAGCCGCGCCACTAGAACCCATCGCGCAGGAATACAAATCCCGCAAGAGAGGGAAGTCCGGAAGAGAAATCTGAAGAGGAAGACACCCCAAGAATTAGGGCATCAAGAGATGAAAATTAGAGGAGAAAACAATCCACCCATGGGGAAGCATCATGAAGAAGGATGGCGCCGGAAGGAGCAGAAACAGTCACTGCATTACTGCATAGGAAGTCGGCGCCAGAGGGAGCGAGAGAAAGCGGCGGAAGAAACGCCCGACTGCGGGCTGCGAAGCCGCGGGCTGCGAAGGCGGAGACGCGGCGGGCGAGAGCAAGTGGCGAGGGGCGTGCGGCGCGCGGCGGGCTGCAAGGACGGGGCGCGGGGCTGAGAAGGAGACGCGGAGACTGCGACGCGGAGACGCGGCGGGCTGCGAAGTCGGAGACGCGGATTAGGGTTAGCGGTTTACGATAGGCTCTGATACCATGTTGAGAATGTACACCGAATAATAATATTCATTTACACATGGGAGCCTCTATATATAGAGGAAATACAAGGAAAAAAAAGATGACATTTAACATAACATAAATATAGTCTAACAGATGTCTTTCACGATCATCTAAGCACTCGTCTCACACGGGATGAATTTTTCTACACTCCACCAAGAGAGCCTCTTGATAGGCCACCTCCTTTGATGAGTTTTCAGGTCATTATTAGATTCTCTCATAGAGAGCATGTTGTGTCGGTCATGTGTCATTTGCATCATTTGCATTTATCTGTTGAGTCGTTTTGTCATCTTTTGTATGAATTTGTTGTGTTGTCTGTTCATCGTTTGCATGTGTGTCATGAGTCGGTCCGACGAATAATTCATATTGATAATAAATCTTGTAAATTACATACGGATGTTCATTGGCAAGTGCAGGTACTTCATGAAGGCGGGCAGGTGATGGTGAGAATCTGCGTTTTGAGGCCTCTGTGCGAGACTTGCTAAAGGCATGAGCGTCCGACGAATGGATCCATATATAATCATGAGACAGATCGAAGCAAACACCTATGATCTTGATTTCCTTGCAAGTATGGGTATCCATCTGGTATTTAGTGTTGAGGATATGACGTCGTACTACGAGACTCGCGAGTATGTCGACTCAAGCAGTGGGGATTTCCAGTCGCCCACACCTCCACTCTCGTTACCTTGTCACCCTCATGGCCCACTTATGTCTGATGGTCACCACTACTCACCTACTTCTGACACCTACACACCTGGGGACTCATCTTCTTTGGTTCCACCTACGGCGCCGCCGATCACACCAGGATCCACCACTCGTGAGTTGAGCGTTGAGAGCATCACGGAGGCCAGACGCAATCAGTACATTCCTATCACAAGCATTGATGACACATGGGAATTTGCAGCACAGCTTGATCGATTCTCCCCTGGACTTTGACTTCAACACATCCATCACCATTCATCGGATATGATAGTTTTTTAGTCAGGGGGAGTTGATTCGCGATGACACTTTTCCAGCGACGACACTTGGGCGACCTTTGATGGACTTCTTCGAGTTTTGCCTCACATGTAGCGAGAGAATTCGGATCCCTATTCATCGGGAGATGAATTCTTTCAAGCCGGTGAGATTGATGCGGAGCATAGATGAGCACTTGCAGTGGATGACAAGTTTTGGGGATCGTTTGGGGCCAATTTGCGACTTTCCATATATGGCATTCCCGGATCGACGATCGGACTGCGCGGATGCGTCAGGATTCGCGTTGCGAATCAATTTCATATATTAGTTTATTATATTTGCATTTATTTTGATATATTTGGGCGGCCCCACCTCCGGCTAATCGTAGTCGTTGGTGGGGGTGTCTTAATCCTTGTTTTATTATAAATATAGGTGATAGGGGCTGATCTAGGCATGGCAGATTTTTGGCGATTAAAATCCCGGAACTCCGTGATCATCACACAGTACCGACGTCGTGGAACCCTAGGTGACGACTCATAGGCGCTCAAACTCCTCCCCAAGGAATTGCCCATCTGTAGCCCTCTTTTCCCCCCTCCTAACTCCCTCTCTCAGCCTCCACAACCCCAAACAGCAACCAAATCCCCCTCATAGCCTTGCTGAAAATCACCACCCTATTGTCCAGAAGTTCTGTTCTCTTTTCTTTGTATTGTTCAATAATGAAATTAACTGTGTAAAACCTATAGTTTCTACAGCCCCTCTCCACCTCCTTCAGGGCTCCCTACCGTCAGCCGCCAATTCCTCTCCACTTTGCAAAAACCGCCCAGCCTGCCTCCTTCAAATCAGTCGTCCACCCCTTTCCAGACCCCCCCCCCTCCCCCCTCCACCAGATACATCTTTGTCGCCCCTGCTGCAGCCCCTCCAAACAACCATATTCTCAAGATCAGTCCAGATCGGAGAACTTCAGCCCCCGATCCGTTATTTCCACCACCCGTACACCACCCCCTAGACCGGACTCGACACAAAATAGCGGATCTACCCATTTCTTGTCCGATCTCATCATCTACCGCCGAGGACAGCCACCACCGACATTTCCCACGCCACCGGTTCCACATTAGATCGCCGTCAAAACGCATTCGGCTCCGGAATCTTCAGTGTTTGAGTCATCCCACAATTTAGTGAGTATTGTTGTATTGGATTATTATTCTTCAGCATTTATTTATCAGATTGGACATTATATTTGCTTGGATATCTTGTATTGTAGAGTTTTGCCGTTATATTATTATTGTGATTTTCAGGATTTATTCGCAGCGCGCTCTATCTTTGGCGCTCCACGCGGAGGAAAGCCTAAGCTTGTTCGCCCTAATAAATTATTTTTGTCTTGCTGTGAATTTATCTTCGTGGGATGTTTTATTTATTATCTAATTTATGATCTAACCGTCGGACTTTTGTATAGCATGTAAGGTTAGGTTGTTGATTTACCGTCGTCTATAGATTCGTCCTGTGTCACAGTGTCTCTTAGGATGCAGTGGAAAAATGGAGACAGTGTCTCTTATATAGCGCTAATTCTTTACATACCAAATTTCGCTCAACCATTTATTATTGAGTGTGATGCTTCATGGGTGGGCATAGGTGCAGTATTATCACAAAAGTAAAACCTCGAAGCATTTTTTAGTAAAAATAACTAAATAAAAGGAGCAGTTGAAATCAACAAATTATTGGGAGTTGTTGTCTATCACACTAGCAGTAGAAAAATGGGGGCTGTGTCTCTTATGATCATTGTTTTTTGCAATAAAGATCACTAAAATGCAATAATTCGTCAATCCAGTAATTACTACATCTGAACAACATAAATTTCTTTCAGAAATGCTGATTTTAACTATAAAATATGATATAAACCATGCATTGCCGATGAGACAGCAGATGCTCTCTCACATATTTATGAAACAAAGGCAGCTTCATCCGTATTGAAATTCGAGCACATTTTCTTTTTTTAATTAATTTCAGGAGTTCAAAACATTACATAAAAATTATCTGAAGCTAAAAATTAATCCATGTCTATACCCAAATAAGCTATTACAGCTAACAAATTATTTTATAGAAAAATATTCTATGTACCAGTCCCCAATATCAAATCCAATTTAACTAAGGAATCACACGATAAGAGAATGTCAGAATGAGTAACAACTCAATATTACTGCTGATCTTAAACAAATTGCAAACATTATTTTGTCAAATATGCATTAATATATTGTTGGTTAGATTAACCATTGTGACATGCCCCGGAAAACTATAAACTCAGCCACTTTTTGCTTGTTACAACAATTACCAATACCGGATAAATTTGGGTTGATATTACAATTGATTTTATCACTCATTTGTCTATGTTATAATCTTGTGAACTCCAATTTAGTTAGTGTAGATCGCCTATAAATGGTTGCTTATTTTTGCATTGTTGACTCCCAAATATATAGCTACCAAGATAGTCCAAGTATTCTGAGATTATAGTGGTGAAATACATGGTATGAAACTTAAGAAATTTTTGGTTAAACCTACTTAGGCAGAATGATATGAAATTTAAGTTTGGTTTGTCTACAATCCCCAAGCAGATCTGCCAATCGAATGTGTAAATCGATATCTAAAACAATACTTGAGGATGTTTATTCATCAGCGTCCTAAGTATTGGGCTAGCATTCTAAGTTGAGTTTAAGTTTATTCATAACACTCTTCAGCCGGTGTGTCCCTATACGAGGCTATGTTCGTCCAGCCCCTACAATGTAGTGTTCCATTCATTATAGGAAAAATTACACATAGGCCATATTGACAGGCATATAACAAAGAGATAGCTTGTTTAACAGACTAAAAAGTAACCAAGCTAAAGCTTGGCATTGAAAGAAATGGCAGCTGCATACAGAACAACGCTACTCTTTAACATAAGAGACTTAGTCTTGCTGAACCTTCACTCACAGAAGCAATTGCCAGTGCATGAAAAAGATTGTACTACTATGGGCTTTCTAAAATCCTAGAGAAAATAGGCCAACAGACATATAGACTGCATCTACCTAATCACACTAAAGCACATAATGTGTTTCCATGTAAGTCTTTTAAAGCACTATTTTTCTTCCAGTAATATCTCTTTTTATCATTTTCTGACATTGCACAAAATAACGAGCTGATACAAAATATCGATATTGGATGCGGATACAGAAACTGTTGATCGAGTGGGACAGCTTAGCACCATAAAATAATAGCCTGTGGTAAAACAATGACACTATCTATCCCTGGGTATCAGCAAAACATAACATCGATCTAACCATTTCTGAAAGTTGTTTGTAGGAGAAGGGGTTCAAAGAGGGACATCATGCACAATCAAAACTCAGACGAAAGATCTCCCACAGATCCACAACAAATAAATAAATATAGTTGTTGTAACGGGGACTGTGCCATTGGAACTAAGTAGAGGTATAGTAGGGTTTTTTGGGAGGATTATAAATTTGTGTAAAGGAGGGGAAACTGTGATGGAAGAAATTATAACAAAATTTTGTTTTTTTCTTTTGTTATCGGCTATTTTTCCCAATGTGTTCTAATACCATTTTCAGCTGTCTTCTTGAGACATCTTCTTCTTCTCCCACTCAGCAGATGCATGTAAGAACTACTCATAAAATAAAAGGACAAATAGCTTCAGTAAACCATAGTATCCACTACAGTAAACCTTTAATCCAAAACAACTAAAAATTATGACGTTTCTTAACCCAAAAAATTTAAAAAAAAAGATATATATAACATAACACGAAGAGAAAATAAAGAATTATGAAGATAGCATCTTGAGAAATGAAAAAAGATGACAGCGCAACAAGAAATAGCGCCGCCGAATGAAAATAAAGAAGAATACCAAAACGTGAATTGTAAATCCAGGCAGGAACAGGTAAAGCTTAGATTATGCCCAATTTGAAAGACAGAAAAACTAGAGCATGATGAGAGGAGGGGAATAATTACCATGCTATGAGGTAAGCAAATCCGGCAAAGAAGGTGACGATGCCAGCATACCGGCGGACTAGGAGCATGGAAGCGTATCCGAAGGCCATTGGATAGAGGAAGAGAAGATTAGATGTGGCGCCGAATGAGAGGTAGGAGAGTAAAGCGCCGGAAACGGCGGCGTAAAAGTGCTTCGCCGCCGGGCCCGGTGTGAGCCGCCACGCAAAGCTCACCGGGATCGTCGCCACGAAGCACAGCAGGAAGCGGAGCACTGGCACCGAGACGCCGATTGCCGACGCCATCGACTCCATCTCGAGCGCCATTTGGATCGAGAGCGGGCGAGGGAAATCGGGGCAGCGGAGTTTAGAATCCTAGCCCGGGCCACACTACAGGAAGAAAGCAGATGACCTAATAAAGAGTTGGAGGAGACAGGAACATAGGAATTATCGGAGAGTTCAGACGCCATCTGCCGAGATGTCAATTTGGACAATGAACGTTGGAAAAATGCAAGGAAATTTGTTTAGCTTCTTTTGCAGAACTATTTAAAAAGGTGAAACACTTTATAAACTAGATGACTGAGCTTCATTTTCATATTATATATACATATGTTGGGATTGCTCGAGACTTTGATAGATCACATTAAATTGAATCGTCTTAGTCGGGGAGCGGTCGAGCACGAAAACAGTCACAGTAAGTAAAGAGTTGTAATAAGAATTTTTTTTAACGTAAAAAACTCATCTAGTTAAAAAATCATGTGGTCGGGTATGCGCCGACCAAACCTCCACTACTTGTTAGTTGTTGTACAGAGCTTTCTTGAAAAACTCGATGCCGACAAGCCGCCTCTCGTTACAATTGTTGAGAGGGAGTAGAGGGAGAGCTCAGAGGATGACAGGCCATCACTCGCGGATGTACATCCCCGTATTCGCAGGTTTTGGGTTTTAAGCTTTTGGAGTATTTTGAGCTATTGGTGGCCAATTTAGGTCTAGCCCTCGGAATATGCTAGTAGGGGGAGGAAAAATCTCCCCCCCCCCAGTGGCCCCTTTTTTGGGGGGGGGAGGGGGGGAGCGGGTGCGACGGGTTGGCGGACACCCGCCCCGACCTGGTTGTTGCGTGGTGGAAGCCGCGAGACCGGCCCAGGGCCAGGCTCGCGCCCCGCCCCGCGGGTTGGCGGGGGGGGACCGGCCCGGGGCCAGGCTCCCGCCCCGCCCCGCGGGTTGGCGGGGGCGGGACCGGCCCGGGACCGGGCTCTCGCCCCGCCTCGCGGGTTGGCGGGGGGGAGACTGGCCCGGGGCCGGGTTCTCCCCCTGCTCGTCTCGGGTGCCCGGGGAGATGAGGGGTTTGGCTCCCCCCATCCTTGGCCCCTTTTGGCCATGTTGTTACCGTTTTACCCTCGGGGTGGAATTACTTCTTTGTCCCTCGGCGTGGCTCTTTTCTATTGGCCCAAGGCCTATTTGGCGTAGGGGTATTTCTGGCATTTTGGTCCATTAGATTTGGAAAACTATAAATAGACCCTTAGGGGTGCCTTGGAGAGCATTGCATTTTGGAGCCACCAAACCCCCCTTTGCTCTCTTCCACCAAGGCACCTAGCTCAGCATTGGTTAGGGAGGGGAAGTGCTCTGGTAGCCTTCCGGGTGTGAGGTAACCAAGCTTGAAGCTTATAAATAGGGCCTCATATCCTCCTTATTTCTCATTCTTTGTTCGGTCAGAAAATCTTCCTAGAAATTTTCTCTCTCCTTCCTCCTGCCTCTTCTTCATTTCCTTCTTCCTCTTCGAAGATATTTAAGCGCTCTTTGAAGATCTCCTTCGCCTTTGAAACCTTCTTTGAAGAACTTCATCTTCTTCGCTTGAGAAATCCTCCTATGGATTTTCTCTCTCCTCCTCCTACGAATTTTCACTCTTCCTTGCACGCTCCCGCGCGCGCCTCCTCCTCACGTGCATCCCTTCCATGTGTGCTCTCGCGCACGCCGCCTCCTTGTCCGCTCTCGCGTGAACGCCGCATCCTTGTGCGCTCTTGCGCGCATCCCTTCCTTGTGCGCTCCCGCGAGCGCCGCCTCCTTGCGCACTCTCGCGTACATCCATTCCTTGTGCGCTCTAGCGCGGGCCGCCTCCTTGCACGCTCTCACGCGCATCCCTTCCTTGTGCTCTCCCGAGCGTGTCACCTCCTTGCGCGTTCACGCGTGCATCTCTTCCTTGTGCGCCTTCGAGCACACCACCTCCATGCGCGCTCTCCCGCGCGTCCCATCTTCACGTACCCCCCCCCCCCCCCCCCGCGTGCTCCGACTCCCAGCACGCGCTCTGCTTCCTTACGCACTCTCGCGCACATCTCTTATTTTCTCGCTCCCTCACACTCAGCTTCCTTGCGCTCTTCTTCGTGTACCTCTTCCTTACGCACACTTGTGCTCGTCTCTTCCTTGCACGCTCTTGCGCGCTCTCGTGCACATCACACCTATTCCCTTCGCACTCTGTCTGCTCCTCTCCTGCAAGCGTTCTGCGAGCTCTTCTCCAACAAGCGTCATGTGCGCTCTCTACTGGCAAGCGCTCTCCGCGCTCTCCTCTAACAAGCGGTCTGCGTACTCTCTTCCGGCAAGCCCTCTTGGCGCTCTCCTCCAACAAGCACCTTGCGCACTCTCTGCTAGCAAGCGCCCACCGCGCTGTCTACCACGAAGCGCTTCGCGCGCTCTCCGCCAACAAGCACCCAGTGCGCTCTCTCTAACAAGCGTTCTGCGCTCTCTCCTACGGCAAGGGCCCCATACACTCTCCTCTAACGAGCGCTCCACGCACTCTCCTCCAGCAAGTGCCTCATGCGCTCCCCATCAGTCAGCTCTTCGCATGCTCAACCATCAAGTCTGCTCTAAGCGCACCTCTGTGTATTCCGCTCTCAAAACTATTGCAAGTATTCAATGTCTTCAACTCAACAATGAGCCCACCAAGCGCCAACAAGTCAGTAATTCTCATCTTCTCTAAGTACAATAGGCGACAATCCACAAAAGATAGGACGCGCCCAGTACGTCACACGAGCTTCCAAACCCCATACATCAGAACAAGTGCAGCAAGATGCTCCCGCCTCCAAGAACTATCGGAGGACTTCAGAATACAACGAGCGTATAGCTCCCCGCAGCACACGAAGAAATTGTTAGCTCCACAAACAGTGGTCTGTCACTCTCTGAGCTCTTCTCTCTCTCCCCAATAATTATAATGAGAGACGACTTGTCACCCTCAAGTTCTTGGAAAAGCAATGTAACAACTCTCAGATTTAGTGGTGTTTTGTCGGCACAGATCCGACCACGTGGTTTTTCACTGAGTTGACCGGTTTTCCGCGTAAAAAATTTATCTTTTCAGTTTTTCTTTATCTGGGACTGTGTGCGCGTTCGATCGCTTCGTGGACTAAGACTGTCCAAGTTAATCTGATCCGACCGGTGCGTCAAGTTTGGCCTCAATAAAAGTATTTCATGATATACCTTCAGGTGCAACACTACTGCAGAAACAAGCTCCACGGACTTCAAGCTCCAACAGATGAACACGACGATGGAAATGGGGTACGGTGAAGAACAACCATAACAAAAGAAAATCTGCGATTAAAATGAGGCCATTATAGATCAACGAAGAACAACACTATGCGAATGATTCTGAGAAGAATGCGGAATAACCTGAGAATGAAGGAGATCGTGATCTGGGGAAATCTGCGCAGGATACCGAGAGGGAGATGCAGATCTGGAAGGGAATAGTCAAACAATAATGCAAATGACATACGAAGAAGAACATGAAGAAGAACATCAAAACATATGTAATAGCCAATAGACACGTGTCTTTGTATTAGTGGTTAAGTAATTTGTAATTGTCTAATTAGTCCTATAAATAGGGGCCTCTGTTTGTAATCAGGATTAAGGAAAAGTTTAATAAAGTGTTCTGTATTATCCCCTGTTTTTCCGGCCCTCTTCTTCTCTCCCACCTCCGGCCACCTCCCGGCCTTTCTACTTCTTCCTCATCTTCGGCCAACTCCTCCGGCCATTCTTTTGTATATTTTGTATTATCTTATTTTTACCCGTTACAATTTGTTGCTCTCGTCCAGAGCTCTCCTCCGCTTCTTTTATCCAAGTTTCGCCTCCAGATCTTCATCCTCAACAGCCGCCGGCTTCTTCTTCCCCCACCGCCGGAATACAGTTTGAAGCAGAGTTTCTCCACCGTTGTTTTACACAAGAACAGCAACTGCAAGCCCCCAAGAACTGCCGCCTGCCACCGCAGCTGTGCCGCCGCCACCGCTGCGATGCCACCGCCGCTGCACCTCCCCTGCCGCTTCGCCGCCGGACTGACGTGCATCAGCTTCATCCTTGCTTAACGCAAAATCTGCCACGACAAGCCACCCAAGATCCACCGCCTGCACTTCATCGTCCCACACCGGCGAACATCTCCGGCGATCAAGCACTCTCTTCCACACCGGCGATCAAGATCTGTACACCGGCGAACATATATCCTTGGCAACCTCATTCTACTGCTGACGACAACTTCAGCCCGCCGCCACTGCCACCGCCGTTCCACCTTCCGGCTGAAATCAAGAACGCCGGCGAACATCTCCGGCGCTTAAGAACTCCCTCCCACACCGGGGATCAGGATCAGTACACCGGCAAGCAACATCTGGCAACTTTATTCCACCGTCGCTACGCCGCAACCACTGTTGCACCGCCACCGCCGGCCTCTTCCACCTTCGCCGGCCGTTGTAAGAAAACAGAGCCACCCTTGTTTCATTTTTTTCACAAGATTGACCACCGCCGCTGCGCCGCCACCGCCGCTGCGCCGCCACCTCCGCTGTGTTGCCTCCGCCGTGAAGACAAGCAACAGCCACGCCTAAGTTTTCAAGATTGTGGTCAACCCCCTCACCTCTGTAGATCCAACCGGACAACCTTTCAATCAAGTTGCTTTTAAACAAAACAAGAAGGCCCTGCTTACTGTTTTAAAAGAAAGAGGAAAAAGGCTCCAATTAGAACTTTCAGCTCCCAAAATTTGTTCTGTCAGCCCGGTTGCAAATTAATTAAAGAAACAGAACAATTCGAAAAGTGAGTTAAAAAAAATTGTAGAACTTTGATTTGGTAAGGCCAATTTCTCAATCTTCTACAATGGATGACTTATATGAGGCTATTGAGACCTTCAAACAAAATGTTACAAATGGATATATTTCCTTAACAAATGGGGACCAAATAGGTCTTACATATATGAGAAGTGAAGGGGGAGAGAGCCCATCTAAGCAATGTGGGACTAAATGAATAGGGCAATAAATGCACAATAAATGCACAATAAATACAATATTTAACATGCCCTCTCAAACTCACGGTGGATCATGAACTGAGAGTTTGCTAATAAGATAACGAAATCTGGCAGTTGTGAGAGACTTTGTGAGGAAGTCCGCAACTTGTTCTTCAGAGGCAATGAACGATAGAGAGATAGTGTTGGCGAGGAATTCCTGACGAGTAAAGTGACAATCGATCTCAATGTGTTTTGTCCGTTCGTGGAACACCGGATTGGAGGCGATTTGAATGGCACTTCGATTATCACAGAATAAGGGAGTGGGTCCTGTTATGTGCACACCAAGATCATGAAGAAGACGACGGAGCCAAACTATTTCAGCTGTGGTGGAAGCCATGGCACAATACTCAGCCTCCGTGCTGGAGCGCGCAATGAATTCTTGTTTCTTACTACGCCAGGAGATCAGAGAGTCGCCCAGAAAAATGCAGAACCCAGTAGTGGAGCAACGAGTCGTAACATCCCCCGCCCAGTCAGCATCCGAAAATGCTCGGAGGGTGAGTGGCGAAGTGGCAGAGAGAAATAGCGAGCGGCTGACAGAGGCGCGAAGATAGCAGAGAATCAGGAGGACCGCGACATAGTGAGCTGAGTGAGGAGCTTGAACAAATTGACTAACGAAGCTAACAACGTAAGCAATGTCAGGCCTACTCATAGTGAGATAGGCTAGCATCCCGACAAGGCGCCGATAGCGGGAGACATCGTAAAGCGGTTCCCCATCTGTTGGAAGAAGTTTCAGATTGAGCTCCAATGGGGTGTCAACAGTAAGGTTGTTAGTGAGAGCGGCCACAGAGAGAATATCTGAGATGTACTTTTGCTGAGAGACGAGAATGCCGCGTTTGGAGCGGGAAATCTCTAACCCAAGGAAGTAGCGAAGGGGGCCCATGTCCTTCATCTCGAACTGACTGCGTAGGTGTTTCTGAAGAGAGGCAATGGTGACGTGGTCATCTCCTGTGATTATCATGTCATCCACATACAAGAGCAGTATGGCGCAACCATGAGCGGAGGTGCAAGTAAACAAGGCATGATCAGTCTATCGTTCAACAAAACCAGCTTTTAGAACCGCTGTGCAGAAGCGTTCAAACCAGGCACGAGGAGCCTGTTTGAGACCATAGAGGGCCCAACGGAGGAGGCAGACGTGGCCAGGTGGAGCGGAGAGACCCGGGGGAGGTGTCATGTATACAACCTCGGTGAGATCGCCATGGAGAAAGGCATTGGTGACATCCATTTGATGGAGGGGCCAGTTTCGGGCAGCTACGACCGCGAGTAAGGTACGGACGGTTGTCATACGGGCAACTGGAGAAAAGGTTTCGTCATAGTCGAGTCCATGTGCCTGTGAAAACCCACGAGCAACTAAGCGGGCTTTATGGCGCTCCATAGACCCGTCTGGAATAGTTTTAACTTTGAATATCCATTTGCAGCTGATAGGGATGACACCAGGAGGACAAGGAACGAGATCCCAAGTGTGAGTCCTGTGGAAGGCTTGAAGTTCAAGTGCCATGGCGTGCTGCCATTCGAGTTTTCCAACTGCCTCTTGGTATGACTGGGGCTCCCAGTGTGCGTGAAGAGCGGTGAGGAAGGCCTGAAAAGCAGGGGAATAAGAGGTAGTCGTGGTGAGAGCAGAAG
This sequence comes from Platanthera guangdongensis, assembly GCA_039583875.1. Classification (NCBI taxonomy): domain Eukaryota; kingdom Viridiplantae; phylum Streptophyta; class Magnoliopsida; order Asparagales; family Orchidaceae; genus Platanthera; species Platanthera guangdongensis. Next base: position 14,195,789 of record CM077162.1, read on the forward strand.
GGGTAGACCGGTCAGAACTTTGGTCGTAGCGAGCAGGTGGGTGGCGAGGGCGAGCAGGGTTATGCCGAGGAGGAGCAGGATCCACGGTTGCAGAGGCGGACGGAGCGTCAGACAGAGCCGTATCAGAAGCAGTAGCGGGAGGAGGGGTTGTGGGCGGCGGAGGGGGAGCTGACGTCAAAGGAGGATCCGCGGGCAGAGGACGAGTTGGTGACAGGGTGGGATGGGCAAGTGGAGTCCTGGGGCGAGTTGGAATAGGAGGAAGTAGCGGAAGAGAAAGTGGTGGAGCAAGGGAGGTTTGGGAGGTGAGGTTTGGTGGTGTGGAAGAGAAGAACATTTCATGTTCGACGAAGTAGACATGGCGAGAAATGCGAATGCGACGAGTCACCGGATCGTAGCAATGATAGCCTTTATGGTGATGGCTAAGGCCGAGGTGAACACAATGAGATGAGCGAGCGAAAAGTTTGGTGCGTTCAAGGGCGGGAAGGAGAACGAAGCAGGTGCACCCAAATGTTTGGAGAGAGGCATATGTCGGTGGGCGGGAGTAAAGGCGTTCATATGGAGTTACGCCAGAGATGACCGTGGAAGGAGTGATGTTGATGAGGTGAACAACAGTGAGGACGGCTTCGGCCCAGAAGGAGTGAGGAGCCGAGGCAGAGATGAGGAGAGCACGAGCCGTTTCGATGATGTGACGATGTTTTCGTTCAGCAACCCCATTTTGTTCATGGGTGTGCGGGCAAGATTGTTGGTGGAGGGTGCCATGCGAGGTGAGGATATCGCGCATGGTGGAGGAGAGAAACTCTTGAGCACAGTCGGATCGAAAGATCTTAATGCGACGCGCAAACTGAGTGTGAAGCATAGCGGTGAACGTGTGATACACGCCGGGTATTTCAGAACGATTCCGGAGGAGATAAACCCAAGCACAACGTGAAAAATCATCAATGAAACTGACATAATAAAGATAGCCGGAATGAGAAGCAAGGGGCACTGGGCCCCAAATATCAGAATGAACTAAATCAAAAGGGGCTGTTGTTTGGGAAGCACTACTTGTAAATGGTAGAGCAAGGTGCTTTGACAAACGACAGCCGGTACAAACAGAAAGGGGGGAAGGGGAGACACGACCCAAAGCTCCAGAGCGGATAACACTTTGGAGTCGATCAGTAGACATATGTCCTAAACGTCTGTGTCATAGGTCGGCATCAGATAGGACAGAGAGAGCAGAAGGTGAAGATGATGAGGGGGGAACATGGAGATACTCCATCTGATACAAGCCACCAGTCATACGGCCCTGTTCAATCCTCTGAGCTGTCCGTGAATCCTGCACAACACAATCAGAAGAAGAGAATAAAACTGTTAGACCGAGATCACAGAGGGAGCTGACAGAAATGAGGTTCATGTGTAGCCGAGGGGCATGGTGGACGTTGGAGAGAGTAAGACGACCAGGAGGGGCAGAGGTCGGGGTGATGAAGCCAGAGCGCAAGATAGGGAGAGAGCCCCCATCAGCAGTGGTGACCTGAAAGTTAGTGGGGGAGGAGGTGCAGTTGGTTAGGGTGCAGGAGTCGGAGGTGAGGTGGCAGGAGGCCCAGAGTCGAAATACCAAGGTGCATGCGGAGGAACTTGAGCAGCAGCAGTACCAAAAGCAGCTGAGAGACTGTGTTCCGCAGAGGAGCTGGCAGAGGAGGCGGGTTGAAAAAGAGATGACTGGAGTAGAAGCTCCTCTAAGTGTTGCAGACGATCAGTAGCAGCAGCAATAGTGGGGTGAGAGCCAGGACCACGACCACGTCCCCGACCACGACCGTCACGGCGATGGTCAGAAGTTCGGTGCTCATCAGATCGAGGGGGACGAGTGGGGCAGACAGATTTAATATGCCCCACCTTCTTGTAATAGTTACAAGTAACAACATTGTGACGTGGAGGAACCGCAAGAGCAGTATCGGTCCGGAGAGCGGGTTGGAGGGCCACTGGAGGTCGGAGATGGGTCTCTTCATCAAGCAGAGCAATCAGGGCATCATCCAGAGTAGGAAGAGGGACCCGGTGAAGGAGCTGAGCAGCAAGAAGAGAAAATTCAGGACGCAGAGCAGCAAGAAACTGATGAAGATGGCCCTCGGAGAGGTGGCGCTGAAATTCCAAAGAGCGAGGACAACCGCAGGGTGATGGAATCATGGAATCCAGTTCGTGCCAGTAGGCACTCATCACAGTGTAGAAGTCCTGAATGGAGCGTCCTTCTTGGCGGCTAGACTAGGAATCGCAGATAAGACGGTGACGCCGAGCGCCATCACGGGGAATGAAGCGATCGTGGAGATATTCCCACATGGCACGGGCGGAAGGAAGGCGACCGATAGACGTGAGGAGCGGTCGAGCAACGGATTCCAGGAGGTAAGCCCGGATGGCTTGATCGCGCCGTCGCCAAAGAGTGAGTTCATCGGTAGAAGTGGCGACAACAGTAGTTGCGACAGAGCTGGATGCAGGGGCGGGCTTGGCGGCAGGGGCGGGAGGCGCACCGATGATGTGATCCCAAAGATCACGGGAGGAGAGGGCAGCCTCAACAGTAAGGGCCCAGTCAGGCCAGTCGCTAGCGTCAGCGAGCTGGAAGGACGTGACCTTCAGTGGTGGCGAGATCAGAGGAGCAGCCATGGAGTCTCAATGGAGCGGTGAACCTGCAGGGAGGTGGCGGACAGGGAGGAGGCGGACTGGAGGTGCGACTGAGGGTGGTTGGCCGGTAGTAGGGAAGGCGAGCGGCGGGGTTGCGAGCTGGGCGGGAGGTGGAGGTCGGGGTGAGGGTGCGAGCTGGGCGGACGGTGCGGGAGGAGGCGGCTTCGAGGGCGGACTGAGGTGCGAGCTGGGATTAGGGAGGGAGGAGGCGGACTTGAGGCGGGATGAGGTCAGGCGAGCTGCGGGGTTGTGAGCTGGGCTGGAGGTGGAGGCCGGGGTTGCGACCTGGGCGGACAGGATTAGGCGGGGTGCGAGCTGGGCGAACAGGATTAGGCGGGGTTGCGAGCTGCGGGGTTGCGAGTTGGGTTGCGAATGGAGGTGTGAGCCGGAGGTCGGGGGGGAGGACGGAGGTGCGAGCTGGGTTGTCACAGTGCGGGAGGAGCGGACAGGAGGCCGGGGTTACGAGCTGGGCGGACAGGATGAGGCTGGGTTGCGAGCTGGGCGGACAGTGCGGGAGGAGCGGACAGTATTGGAGGTGGAGCTGGGCTGGGGGGGGGGGGGGGGTAGGCGGGTTCGGGGAGGTGGGCAGGTTGGAACAAGCGGACAGCTCCGTGCAGGTTCGGGCAGCTCCGTGCAGGTTCGGGCAGGATGACGAGGGCGAAAATTATCCTCGCTCTGATACCATGTTACAAATGGAACATGCACGTAACAATGTATATATTTCCTTAACAAATGGGGACCAAATAGGTCTTACATATAGGAGAAGTGAAGGGGGAGAGAGCCCATCTAAGCAATGTGAGACTAAATGAATAGGGCAATAAATGCAGAATAAATGCACAATATTTAACACAAAAGATGTTACACAGTCTTGATGCTCTGGAGCAAAACATGGACAACAATTATCAACGCCTCATTGACACCACACGACAACAATTTTTTGAACTTCGGCACTCTACATTTACCTTGCAAAAAAAACAAGAGCATGAGATGAATAAAACCTTGCAAAAGCTAAATGATATAAGTATTGTTCTTGTTGATTAAGTGGAACAAGCTTCTCTTCCAATTATTTTGGAGGAGCAGATCTCGCCAATCATGAATTCAACGGTGACAATAATAGAAGATTTTCACCATGGAGTTTTTGGACAGAACTCAACCGCCAAGTCATCTATCATTCATCATATAGTTCTGGAAAAGATCAACTCAACCTCCGCGCCACCAATGCGTGTTGAATATGATTTTGTGTTGTCATCTAACACCACCAAAATCAAGAGCGTCTACAATGTTGTCTTTGGCAACAACTATTCAGACAAAAATGATGTAAAACCGGTGCTCACAAAAGAATTCGATGCAATTGAGTTCGCTACAACAAAGATCGTTGCAACAAGATTCACTGCAGCAGAGGCCGTTAAAAAAGATCAAAGAATATCAATAATTTTGGTGTTTGATCCTTACGGAATTAGTTTCATATTTAGGGTGACCAAGACTTGCATTGCTATATCAATGGATGCCTTGTGTTTTTTTTGATGATCTAACGACGAGGACGTCGTTTTTAAAGGCGAAGGCAATGTAACAGTCAATAGACATGTGTCTTTGTATTAGTGGTTAAGTAATTTGTAATTGTCTAATTAGTCCTATAAATAGGGGCCTTTGTTTGTAATCAGGATTAAGGAAAAGTTTAATAAAGTGTTCTGTATTCTCCCCTGTTTTCCCGACCCCCTTCTTCTCTCCCACCTCCGGCCACCCCCCGACCTTTCTTCTTCTTCCTCATCTCCGGCCAACTCCTCCGACCATTCTTTTGTATCTTTCGTGTTATCTTTTTTTTACCCGTTACAACATACCTATGGAATCGAGATGGTAAGGAGAAAAAGAAGAAGATGGGTAGGGTTGAAGATGTGCTAGCGAGAGGGTGAAGCGCCGACGAGAGGGTGAAGCACCGATGAGAGGGTGAAGCACCGGCGAGAGGGCAAAGCGCCGGGCGGCGAAGCTGCGGGCGGCTGCTGCGATAGTGTTGAAGAAAAATCAGGAGTCAGGAGAAATCACGGGCTCGATAGGTTGCGTAGAACGGCGTGGAAAGGAGCCCTCAAATGACTTTTAAAAAGAGACTTAGGCTCAGTTTGGGAGGATTTATTTTCACTAGTCAAGCGGTCACGACTGCATGAACCAGGACTTAATTAAGGTCTGATTCATGCGGTCATGACCGTTTGACCGGTGAAAATAAGTCCCCCCAAACGAAGCCTTAAATGTCGTTTTATAGCTACTTTTCATTGAGTTTTGAAGTGTGTCGGACAGTATGTTGTTGTAGGCCGGACGGTTTGCTTGTTGTGTTGAAGTTTTCCTGACAGATCCGCTGTAAGGTTGATGTCCTTTTTTTGATGTTTGGTGTTCTGGAGAATTTCCCCATATAAATATGACCTTTTGGAGAGGCATGAACAAGTTCAGTTCTAAGAAAGGTGTAGTTGTTGCTGTCTGATTTTTGTTGTTGTGTGGTTTGTGTGTTAGTCAGCTCAGTCTACTAGGAAAAGTGGAGAAGGTCAGGAAGTCTGATTAGGGTACAAACTGTAGCAAAAGTTACAGTCTGGTTCTTTTTATTCGTCGGCGAGTTGAAGTGGAGTGCTTTTGGTGAGCTGTGGTTGTGCTCGCTGGCGAGTAGTGACGATTGAGGTCGTTGTCGAGTAGTGAAGTGGTATGTTTTCTCCATTCATCGACGAGTTGGAGCTTGCGTATTTCTAGTTGTTGAAGCTTGCGGATTGGCAGGTTGGTGAAGCCAGCGTTTTGTTGGTTGTTGAAGCTTGCAGGTTGCGAGTTGGTGAAGTTTGCGGTTTGAACCTGTTAATCAGAAGTTGGATCTGATGTCGGTCTGAGACTTGTAGGTGCGACCTCAAGAAGTTGTTTGCGAGAAGAAGTTGCGGACAAGTATTATTCGGTTACTATTTTGTTCAGCTTTATCTTGTAATTGTCAAATACCTCTCAAAACTGTCTTTTGTTGGTTGTGCTCCCTGTAATTGTCTATCTTCTTTGTGTAACGCAAGTATCTTGATTTCTTCCATTGTGTAACGATTTTTTCATGTGGTATCAGAGCTAGGTTTGTATAAGCGTTGTTGTTCTCGTTGCAAGATTATCGTACTTGGAGATGGAAGGTGGTAGTTATGGCAGTGGTTTGGGCATGGAGTTACTCACACACTCAAACTACAAAAAATAGAGATCATGCATGGAGAGTTATCTGCTGGGGGAAGACATGTAGGAGGTCATTGGCGGAGATGAGCAGGAGCAAGTTGTCGCAGCAGGAGATAACGTTCAACTAGTCAGAGGTTGGAGGAAGACTAACGTCAAGACGGAGTTCACACTCAAGCGGGCTATTTACCCAAAACTGTTTGATCACATTATAGGATGCAAGTATGCTAGATTTGGAGGGCTCTGGATAGGCTTCTCAATAAAAGAAAAGTAGAACGGTTGCAGTTTTGGAGAATGAGTTGCCTAAGACTACTCAAGGGGAGTTGACTAGTTCGACCTTCTTTCTGAAGGTGAAGAATCTATGTGTTGAGATCTCTGCTTTAGATCCTGACAAGCCGATTTCCGAGGTGAAGCTAAAGATACACACCATTCGCGAACTACAGAAGGAATGTGGTTTTCATCACGTCAGTTCAAGGATGGGCTGTTAAGTCATTCTTGTTGGAATTGGAGAATCTATTGTCATCGTAGGAGAGTTTGACAAAGCAAGTGACAAGGGTGACCATTAAGGAAGGAGAAGGTGAGGCTCTCTTATCTGGAAAGAATAAACCCTGTGAAAAGCAAAAGAAGAGTTCAGGAGACGGATCGTTGATGTCCTCTCAAGGCGATAAGAAGAACTTTCTTCCTCATTATGATGAGCAGAACAGGTTGTTGTGCATTGCTTGTCGCAAGTATGGACATATGGCAAAATATTGTTGGTCAAACCTAAAGGCCGAACATGTGGCTAAGAAGGAGGAGTATCCAAGGCGAGAAAAACATGGAGACGAAGCATCATAAGGAGATCAGCAGTGGGGGAACTGCTTCCTAGATTATATGACGACAACATCTGTTGATACGCTAGCTTCGATCAACTTTCAAGATGATTGGATCGTTGACTCTGGTTGCGGTCATCACCTCACTGGAGACGTGTCGAAGTTTGCTACTCTCAAGGCATATGAGGGAAACGATGATATTATAACTGCTGATGATACCGTGCATCCTGTTGAGAAGGAAAGACTTGTATCTCTTGTAAAAATTTGTGAATCGCGGAAAACGGGAAACCAGGCCCAGGAACACTCAACATATCTGAAGTCAAATAAACCAGATGCACTAGAAGAGCAAGAAAACCTTATACTATCAACAATCTTTACAAGGCAAGGTATACATGGTGAGACATGATTTACTGATGTACCCGAAGGAAGAAAAAAGAGATACAAAGCTAGCCACGCGGTCTCAATGATAAGCCGCCGACTCTGTCAAGCTGCTCACGGAGTCCGCTTAAGCCACTAAGTCGCCAAACCACAATCTAACCGCACGGAGTCGAAAAACTCTGTCCGCTGATCTGCAAGCTACCTGACCGCGAGGTCGCCTAGCCACCAGACCGCCGCGAACAACTGCTGCCGAACCGAACAAGCCGCCAGAAGCGGACAGCTTATTGAACTGAAAAATGGTTGTCGAAGAAAGAAGACCGTCTGGCCGCAAGCTGCGACCTGCTGCTACTCGTCGATTGCTAACCACATAGTCTGCATTGATCCCTGACCGAAGTCAAAACAAATTCCCTAGCTTCTCGACGCTGTTTGCAAAACCTGTACAGCAAACACCGGTCAATCCTTCAAACCGCGCGAACACAAAATCTTGTCTGTAGCAACCAACCGAGTTCACTTACTGTTCATTCAGATGATATTGATGTGACAGGGGGTCCCATTTATATGCATGGAGAGGAGTGTGATCACCACCCTAGCTGATAGGATCACCACATAATCTCGCGGCGAGCAATGAGAGAGTCCAGCAAACCGCATACACAAGGTCAGTCGGCCTTGTTGCCACAAAGCCAAGCCAGGACTACTAGTCTGCACACAAGCGGACACAGTTCCAGTCTGCACGTACCTGCAGACACTACTCCAGTTTACACACTCTGAGCCCCAGTATGATGTGTATCTGCAGCATTTGCGAATACACTTGGTTCTTGCATATGATGAGGTGGTTATTCTATCGTCTAGAGCGGTGATCACACTACTCTCCGCGCCTATAAATAGGACCCCCCTGTCACATCAAAAGACACTGAGTGAACAGTAAGTGAACTCGCGGGAGGTTGTTGTGGTTAGAGTTTTCTATCCGCGCGGTTTGGAGAGTTTGATCAGTTTGTGTTGTGCAGGTTGTGCGAATTGCGCTGAGGAGCCAAGGACTTGGTTCTGACTTCGGTCAGGGTCAGTGCTCATTCTGTGGTTTCAACCGACGGTTAGCAACAAGTCACGGCTTGCGACCATGCTGTCTCTCTTCTGCAACTTGTTTCCCTGTTCAATAAGTTGTCCGCCTCTGGGCAGCTTGTTCAGTTCAGTGGCATTAGTCTGCTCGTTCTGGCAGCTAGGTGACCTCGCGGTCAGGCGGCTTGCAGTTTGGCGGACAGAGTTCTTTCATCAGTACTGGAATAACGGGCAGTGCGCGCGGCTTGTTGTGGTCTTGCGACCAGGCGGCTTCAGCATACTGCATAGCGGTTAACAACAGAGTCGGCGGTTACTCCTTGAGTCCGCGCGACTTATTTTTTGGCTCGTAATTTCCCTGCTTCCATCGGATACATTGGCAAGCATGTCTCACCATGTATGTCTTGTTGTGTAAAGTTTTTTTTGGTAAGTACAAGATCCTTGCTCTTCTAATTATTATTTGGTTTGTTTGGGCTCAGTGTGGTTGAGTGTTCATGCGTCTGGTGTCTCGTTTTCTGCTATCACAATTTTTTACATCCGCCACTTCTGTCCGCAGAGTCTGCACAGGCAGACCGCTCAGGCCGTCAGGGGACAAGCTGACTACAACACCTTTGTCGACCTGGCTAGCCGCCACTCCGGTCCGCACAGGCCAGGTGAACAAGTCGCTTAGGCCGCCCAGGTCGACACTTTCACTTCATATATTTTGTTCGCGCAGACCACCCAGGTCGCCACTTTCACTTCATAATTTTCAACATCCCTAGGGAGCGAGGAGAGGCCACTCACCCTGAAGAGTGTGTATTATGTGTCTGGTATGAAGAAGAACTTGTTTTTTGTGACAAACGCGGTGGATGCGGGATACCACATTTTGTTCTGACCGGAGGAGGTAAAGTTTGTGAAAAACGTTTTTGGGATAGATGGAGATGTTACTCATGTTGGGAGACAAGTGAAAGATTTGTTTGTCTTGTCTGTAAATGTGTATATTGACAAACTAAAGGCTAATGATGGCATAATAATCTGGCACGAGAGGCTGGGCCATGTTGGGTGAACAGGCTGAAGGCTATGGCAACAAAAGTTGGTAAATAGCATGCTCAACCTATCTTCTTGTGGCGACGACCACGTGTGTGGGGGATATCAGTTTGGAAAGTCACACCGACTTCCATTTGACAATTCAAAGTCCGGTGCAGAGCTCTGCTAGAGTGTGTCCATGCAGAAGTGATGGGGCCATGTACCACCTCGTCCTATGAAGGAAACAAATACATGTTGGTGATGGTATATGACTACACCCTGTACACTTAAGTGTACTTCATGAGAGAGAAGTCAGATGTTTTTTAAAGTTCCAAGGATGAAAGAAGCTTGTTGAAGGGAAGCTATGGTGGCCAGTAAAGAAGTTGAGAACTGACAATGACAAAGAGTTTTTCTTTGATGTTTTTGTGTTCTTTTGTAGGAGATCTGGCATCTATAAAAAGCTTACATATGCCTACACTCCTCAGCAAAATGATTTTTCTGAGAGAAAAATCTTCCACTTGTCAGAGACATGTGGCGGTTGGATGTGTGCGAAATGGATTCTTAAAGCCCTATAGGAGGAGGGAATGGCTTGCACTGCACATGTGATCAACAGGCTTCCTTTGAGTCCAAGTCGAATGGTGTCTCCGCATGAGCTAATGTTCAAGGAAAAACCAAGTGTGAATCACTTAAATGTTTTTGGTGAGACAAGCTTTCTGCACATTCCGCATCAAATGCAAACCAAGTTGGAGCCAAAAGCACGCAAGTGCGTGTTTGTTGGATATGACGAGCGAAAGAAAAGGGTGGAAGTGGATAAATTTGCACATACACAGATTTATTGTTTCTCGGGATGTGGTGTTCGATAAACTGGTTTCTTATCAAGAGATCTCATCTGAGACATTGCCCGATGAAGGAGTAAGAGGAGACGAATAGAGAGTTGTTGAGAACTCAAGGGTAGACTTTGTGATATCTCTAAGTGCCACATCTCCATCTAGCTCAAAAAGAGCTTCGAGTTCTTAAAGCAGGGGAAGCACTGCTTCAAGGCATGCTGATAACTTCTCAAAAAGAAGTTATTTAGCTCAAGTTTTGGACCTTTTTGCTCGTTGATTCGGGAGAAAAACCCGTTTAATTGAAGTCTAATTGCAAGCAAATTCACTTTTATTTTATTAATGACTAATGTGGTCTTTTTCCTAGGTGTTCATGCAAGAAAAGCTAAGGAGAATGGCTGGGAAGAGGGATTTTGTCAAATATGCTGTCCTGGAGAAAAGGTTGCAACTTCTGAAAAAAGGTTGCAACCTCTAGACGAATTTCAAATTTTAAAATTTGAAAATTGCGCCATATGCAAAAATGGAAAGAGGCATCACTTGGGGAAAGGGCTGAACGTTTTTTAATGAGGATTATTCAGAAGTTAAGGGCATTCCATTATTATCATCCATTGTTGGTTGGAGAGGAAAAAGAGAAGAAGAGTTCTTCCTCTAGGGCTAGTTCCGGGCAAGGAAGACAGACGGATTTCGGCCGAATCGGAGAGCGAAACGCTGCAAGTTTTTAATTTCTAACATCATGTGCTGTAAGATCTACTCATACTTGTGGTTTTCTTCCGCCGTCATGAACTAATTTTCTCGATCTTGTGTTGTGAAAGTACTATGTCTTGTGTGATGAATGTTCTTTAGATTTAACTTTGTAATTGTATGATGGATTTACTTTTATTGAATTCATAATCTATATTTTGAAGCCTTTGATCACGGTTTCATCTTTCTACTGCGCTTCATAAATCGAGAGAGGAGTTGCGCAAGTGCGTTATGGATTCCATATAGCACTTAAAGGGAGAAAGAGATTTCCCCTTAGTGTTAGCAACTCGGGTTTTCAATCTCTAATCGGTTTCCTATTTCACCCGAGGGGAAATAGAGGACTAGGGACCTCCGATATCGAGAGATACGGTTGTCTACTCTAAAATCGTTGCAAGGTTTTCCACCACTCATTTTCACAAAGCATCATTTGCGAATTCATTGCAATAGACATAGGAAATCACCGCACAAGATTACTTCTCCAATCTGAATCTGAAAGTTTTCTCATACGGCACTATAGTTTATTTCAACTTATTTTATAAATTCGTCACCATTTAGTTCTAAATCAAACTCATCATCTTGTTTCACTTGGATTTAGAGAAAAGGTCTAACTAGTAATTGCAAACACCGAATTCACCACCTCTCCGTGGAAACGATCTTTATTCACTCTTTATTACTTGAACCGGCACGTGCACTTGCGTGTATTACGCACACCTGTTTTGGGCGTATCAAGTTTTTGGCGCCGTTGCCGGGGAGGTGCGGCGTATTCTGTGTTTCTTTCTTGCGATATTAGTGAACCCTTAGTATTTAGAGTTCAAGTTTGTAATCTTGTTTGTTTTTCTTGTGATTGTTTTTTGTTATTTTTGTATTGCCTTTCTCCTTAGTGCATGTCCCGTTTTCGATCGCCAGAACTACTGCCTCTAAACCTAGAAATCGAACGGACGTGTAGACAAAATAGGAGAGCGGTTCGTATAGGACGTACTAACTTTTCAACAATGGATCACAATAACCAAAACGTGGAAAATGAAAATTACCAAGAAGGTCAGGATTTAGGAGGCCAGGTAGATCAAAACGGTCATCCAGTTGAACAAAGAAGAACGTGTCGTGACTACAATATGCCCTTATAAGGAGGATTGCATTTTAGCATTACTAGACCCGCAATTGAAGCTAACAACTTCAAAATAGATTCTATGACAATGCAACTCGTTCAACATAATAAATTTGGTGGCCATAACCATGATGACCCTAATTCTCACTTAAGGACCTTCATCGAAATATGCGACACTTTTAAAATCAATGGCGCATCTGAGGAGGCTATAAAACTTAGGTTATTCCCATTTTCTTTGGAGGGAAAAGCAAAGGATTGGTTGAATTCACTACCCAACGGTTCCATCACTACTTGGGTAACTTTGATAGAGAAATTCTTGGCTAAATATTTTCCTCCATCGAAAACTGCAAAACTTAAGAGAGACATATCCACATTCATGCAAGGGAATGGAGAGACACTCTATGACGCATGGGAAAGGTTTAAGGAACTATTGCGTAAGTGTCCGCACCATGGTCTAGCCATACACCAACAGGTATGGACCTTTTATAACGGTCTCCAGACGTCTACCACGATCCAAGTAGATGGAGCTGCAGGAGGATCTTTAATGAATAAATATCCCAAGGATGCGTATGAAATCTTAGAGGATCTGTCATCCAATAATTATCATTCATTTGAGCGTCAAGGTTCTTCATCTATGGGAGGGGTACACCAAGTTGATCAACTCACTTCTTTCGCTGCACAAATGACCGCACAATTCAACTCGATGAATAAGCGGTTAGATGCATTAACTCTATATCAAAATCAAGCTCAAATGAACCCCCAAGTTAATAATATAGCTGCTCCTCCGATTAATATGAATCCTTCACTCACGGTGGAGCAACTCATTAGTAGTAACGAGGAGGTCAACTATATAGGAGGTCAACCGAGATTCATGAATCACAATAATAATCATAATGCAATTCCAACTCATTACAACCCGGATTTGCGAAATCACCCTAATTTTTCATGGAAGAATAATTCAGGTTTGGCTCACCCACCCGGATTCAACTCGAACCCTCATCCACCCCAGAATAATAATTATAATCAACAAGGGTCATCTAGGAAATTATCTGATGAGTTACTCCTCGAATCCATGCAGAAGAGGGATGCTCGCATTTCTAGTCTAGAGGGCTCTTTGCGTGTAATTGAAACTCAGTTGGGGCAAATCGCTAATGCTTTAAGTCTTAGACCCCCAGGTTCGCTACCTACGGATACAACACCAAATCCGAAGGGAGATAATCCGCACTGTAAAGCTGTCACTCTACGAAGTGGTAAGGAGTTAGTGGGTGAGACTATAAATGAGAGAGGGATCCAAGTTGGTGAGAAAAAAGAGTTGGATATTGTTGGCTCTAATGTTGCGAACAACCAGTTAAAAAGAAAATGATAAGAGAAAGGAAGAAGTAGAAGAAGCATCCGGAGAGAGTAAGAGAGAACTTGTCGCGGAAGATAAACAGAAGAACGCTAATATAAAAATCTATCCACCACCGCCGTTTCCACAGCGGTTAAAGAAGAGCAAACTCGATCAATAATTTCAAAAATTTGTTGAATTATTTAAAAAACTGCAAATCAACATCCCTTTCGCGGAGGCTTTGGAGCAAATGCCAAGCTACGTGAAGTTTATGAAGGACATCCTTTCTAAAAAGCGGAAATTTGGAACGCATGAGACGGTGGCACTCACGCAAGAGTGCAGTGTCATCCTCCAGAAGAAACTCCCGCCTAAATTGAAAGATCCGGGGAGTTTCACCATACCGTGCGCTATAGGTTACCAATTCGAGGGTAAGGCTCTATGTGATTTAGGTGCAAGCATCAATCTGATGTCATTTTCGATATATAGGAAGCTTGGTTTAGGAGACATCTCCAAGACCTCCATCACCTTGCAACTAGCCGATAGAACCCTTGCGTTCCCAAAAGGAATAGTTGAAGATGTCCTAGTTAAGATGGACAAGTTTATTTTTCCAGCAGACTTCGTTGTCTTAGATATGGAAGAGGATAGAGAGGTTCCCATTATAGTAGGGAGACCATTTCTCGCCACAGGTCGGACATTAATAGACGTACAGAAGGGGGAGTTGACCATGAGAGTTAACGACGAACAAATCACCTTTAATGTACTTGAAGCTATGAAATTCCCTCGAGGTCAAGAAGATCATATGGAGGCGGTAAATCAAATTTCACTTCAAGACTATAGTTTGAATATTGAATCCACTAGGCAAGATGACTTATTGACTCGATTTTTGATACACGAGGAGACTTCGGACGATGATGAGGAAATACGTGATTTCCTAGAGGTATTTGAGTCACAAGCTGTTTTCGTTAGGAGACCGGAACCTTTTGAGATGCCGGACAAGGCGTTAGCGGACAAGCCCTCTATTGTTAATCCGCCGACTCTTGAATTGAAGCCTCTCCCAGACCACCTCATGTACGCATATTTGGGAAAAGATAACACATTACCGGTTATTATCAATTCTAAACTATCAACTGATCAGTATCAAAAGCTTTTAGAATTGCTAACTCAATTTAAAACGGCCATAGGGTGGACCATAGCGGATATCCGAGGGATTAGCCCCTCACTATGTATGCATAAGATCCTCTTAGAAGAATCTTTTACGGGATCGATCGAACCCCAGCGTCGCCTCAATCCACCAATGAAAGAAGTGGTGAAGAAGGAAATCATTAAGTGGCTTGACGCCGGGATCATCTATCCCATCTCGGATAGTTCGTGGGTATCACCGGTGCAATGTGTGCCCAAAAAAGGAGGAATGACGGTAGTACGAAATGAGAGGGATGAGTTAGTATCGACTAGAACGACTACGGGTGGCGTATCTGTATGGATTACCGAAAGCTGAACAAGGCCACTCGAAAAGATCATTTCCCCTTACCTTTTATTGATCAAGTGCTAGATAAACTAGGGGAAACGATTTTTTCTGTTTTCTTGATGGCTATTCAGGGTATAATCAGATCTTTTAGACGGTAGCTATACTACATTCCCCAGAGGACCAGGAGAAGACCACATTCATTTTAAGATGAGTGACATGAATCTCTATATAACTTCATTATACATAACCACCCTTATGGGACGTTCGCATTTAGAAGGATGCCATTCGGTCTATGTAATGCACCCGCCACATTTCAACGATGCATGATTGCCATTTTCTCGGATATTATGGACCATGGTATTGAAATTTTTATGGATGACTTCTCTATCTTCGGTAATTCTTTTGATGCATGTTTAGCTTGTTTAGAGAAAGTATTGACGCGCTGTGTTGAAACTAATCTCGTACTAAATTGGGAGAAATGTCACTTCATGGTGCGGGAGGGTATTGTGCTTGGTCATCACGTTTCAAGAGAAGGTTTAGGAGTTGATAAGGCGAAACTAGATGTGATTGAGAAGCTTCCTCCACCAAATAATGTGAAAATGTTGCGTAGTTTTCTAGGCCATGCTGGGTTCTATAGAAGATTCATTAAAGACTTCGCAAAATCGCAAAACCATTAAGTGGATTACTAGAAAAGGATGCGAAGTTTCAGTTGAGCGAGGAGTGTTTAAATGCTTTTGCCACACTAAAACAACGCTTGACTACAACACCTATCGTGATAACTCCTGATTGGGAGAAGCCGTTTGTCCTGATGTGTGATGCTAGTGATTACGCGGTTGGAGTTGTGTTAGGACAGGTACGAGAGAAGGTATTTCACACCGTTGCTTATGCTAGTAAGACCTTGATTGACGCCCAAATAAATTACACAACTACCGAGAAGGAATTACTAGCTGTAGTGTTTGCCTTCGAGAAATTTAGATCGTATCTTTTGTGCACAAAGAGCACCGTTTATACGGACCATGCTGCGATCCGTTATCTCATGGATAAAAAGGACGATAAGCCCCGATTGATCAGATGGGTGCTTCTTTTACAAGAATTTGACGTGGAGATTAAGGATAGGAAGGGCACTGATAATCCGGTTGCAGATCACTTGTCCAGGATAGAGGCTACTCGACCCTCCTATAATCCGGAAATTGATGAGAGATTCCCAGATGAGAGAGTTTTGGCGATTCATGATAGTACCCCACCTTGGTATGCTGACTACGTAAATTACATAGTGAGTAATATTCTACCATCTGACTTGGCGTATCAACAAAGGAAGCGATTCTTACACCAGGTACGCTCCTATCTTTGGGACGAGCCGTATCTATTTAAAATCGGAGCTGATGGAGTGGTAAGGCGTTGCGTGCCGGAGGTTGAAACAAGATCGATATTAGAGAAGTGTCATAGCTCACCTTAAGGAGGTCATTTTATGGGAACGAGGACTGCAATGAAGGTATTAGAGGCCGGATTCTTTTGGCCTAATTTATTTCGCGACGCTAATGAATTTGTTAAACAATGTGATAGGTGTCAACGATGCGAGAATTTGAGAAGGAATGAGGGAATGCCAATGAACATCATGTTAGAGGTCGAATTATTTGATGTTTGGGGAATGGATTTTATGGGTCCGTTTGTCAATTCAAATGGTAATTTATACATTTTGTTGGCAGTTGATTACGTATCTAAATGGGTAGAAGCGATCGCAACACCTAAGAATGATGGCAAGGTAGTCCTGAATTTTCCAAAAAGTCACATATTTAATAGATTCGGGGTACCTAGAGCGATCATTAGTGATGAGGGAAGTCATTTTTGCAACCATCAATTCACCTCATTGCTAAACAAATACGGGGTTACCCATAAGATCGCACTCGCTTACCACCCTCAGTCAAATGGATTAGCGGAGGTATCGAATAGGGAGATAAAACGGATTTTAGAGAAAACAGTGAGCATAAATCGAAAAGACTGGTCACAAAAGCTCACCGATGCATTATGGGCATACCGGACTGCATTCAAAACTCCCATCGGATTAACCCCGTATAGGTTGGTTTACGGAAAATCTTGTCATTTACCACTCGAGTTAGAACACCGAGCATTCTGGGCGATTAAGAAAATCAATTATGACTTTCGGGATGCCGGTAAGAAGAGATTACTGCAGCTAAATGAACTCGAGGAGATCCGGATGCAAGCTTACGAGAACTCACGGATCTATAAGGAGCGCACAAAGAAGTGGCACGACCGACGTATTAAGGAAAAACACTTCGAGCCGGGCCAATCGGTCCTCTTATTCAATTCCCGTTTGAAGTTATTTCCCGGGAAGCTCAAGTCGAGGTGGTCGGGGCCATTTAAAGTCAAATTAGTTCATCCATATGGCGCGGTAACCATCATTAATGAGAGTGACGAGTCTGAATTTAAAGTAAACGGCGAGCGACTTAAGTTATATCTGAAAGACGGCGACGACAGAGCGGTGTCGTGCGTGACGCTCCACTAGAGTTGAACCGTCCTGCCGGGACGGTAAATTAGGCGCTTGGTGGAAGGCAACCCATCTTTTATTTATTTCTGTATTAGTTTCGTTGCAATAATGGTATTAATAATAATAATAATTTTTTTTTTTTTTTAAAAAAAGAAGAGAACAAGAACAAAAAAAAAGAGCGATCGGCATGAAGAATCCAGAGAAAAAAATGATGTACTAGTAAATCTCTGTTGTTGCAACCTCAAAAATGAGGTTATCACCTTTTTTGTGCTGTTGGATTGAAGGAGTAGAAATAAAACCGCGCCTGGGCCCGGTTCAGCTGAACCGGCGTTTGAATGGGCCAACAAGATGAGGTTGCAACCCCGAAATGCAGGTAGCCACCTTTATTTTGCTGCCTTGCGGATGAATTGGTCTGTGAACCGGCGCTGGCCGGTTCACCTCAACCGGTGCGCCCCTAAACCGTTCTTTAAACTGTTAAACAGTTCTCTCCTAATTAAACAACCTTAATTAATACCCTATTATCTGTTAAGCAATCCAGGTTCAGCCCATCCATTTATATAAAAAAAAAACCCCGAAAACGATTCCCCTCCCATACTCGATTTCTCGGCTAGGGCACGAACAGGATCGGCGACAGCGCGGAGGGGGCGCGGCGTGGCGATTTCCGGCGGGCTGCTTCGACCGGAGACGACGTCGCTCGTGGCCTTCAGTTTTGAAGACAGCGGGGCGGCTTCCGGCGACCTGCGGCGACACGAGCGAGCACGACCCTCTGCGAACTAGGCGGCGGGATTTTGTGAAGGTATTATCCTGAACCATACACTTGAAATCGGAAGTTCTTCCCTTGATTCATCGTAAGTAGTATTGATTTCGATTTCGGTTAGGGTAGATTATGGCTTCAAAGAAGAAGGGGAAGGGGAAGGAAGTCGCCCGCCCTAGGACCAAGTTTTTGAATGACCAGGCCCGCCTCCGTTTCCAAACAATCCAGTCCGTCCCGTTCATCTGTGAGCGTGGATTTTTGATGGAGAAGCGAGCCTGGAGCCTATCCTATGCTGAGCAAATTAAGAACCTAGGATGGGAGGCCTTTTGTCACCCACGCACTGAAGCTATCTACTCTTGGGTCTATGAATTCTACGCCAATGCAGCGCACGGGGAGGGGGACACAGTTTCGGTGCGGGGAAAAATGGTAGATTATTCCTCCTCGGCCATCAACGCACTATTTGACCTGGATGATTCTGCAGAATGCAGCTTTAAATGGATCCAAGCTTCTGTCTCAACCAGTGATCTAGCTGCAGCTGTGTGTTGCGTCCCTCAGCCGGAGTGGTCGCGTCGCTCCAAGAAAGTTTTGCGGTCCACTAGCCTTTCAAGGGAGGCCAAGGCGTGGTTACTGTTTGTTAATGCTACTATTCTACCAACTCGCCACTTGAACTATGTCTCCTTCGACCGCATCACTCTAATCTACGACATCATAAAAGGGCTAGGGATCAATGTTGGGAAACTCATCTCTGAACAGCTAACACAAAAGGTTAAAGAAGAGAGTGTGCGACATCTTTGGTTCCCCACCACCATTACGGAGCTTTGTCGCATGGCCGGGGTTAAACAAGGGGACGGTGATCTGATTAGCAAGGTTGGTAGACATCTCACGGAAAGGGTTGTAGAGGTTAACATTAAGGTGGCTGTTGAGACCGGCGAAAAGCAGTTGAAGCTGAGCAAGATGCGGGGTGAGGTACCTGGACCTTCTGAGAAACATATGCCAGCCGCCCCGATCAAGCTGGTGATCGGACGATCTAGATTTCCAGGGAAACGCGGCCTAGCCACTGAAAATGCTGAGTACATGAAAGCGTACCTCCGATGCCAACACGTCTACTTTGAGTCGAGATTCGAGGAACTCCGTCAGAACCAGGAAAAGCTGATGCAAGCGGCAAGGATCCCGGTGGAGACACACTCACACCCGTTTCAGGCGCAGTTCGACTCGGCGGGATATTTGCTTCAACACGGCGGGTCACGAGCCGACCCTGCCAAACTCGCTGAGACTGCATCCGATTTGGAGGAGGAAACCGAGACCGAAGACGAAGACGACGACGAGGACGTGGAGGGGTCTGGAGATAGCAAAGCGGATTAGTACCTCTCTCCTTCCTAGATTACTGATTACTTATTTGATGTTTTGACATTTAGGGTGCTGCCAGTATATTTTTGATATTTTGCTAAGACATGACTTTGTTTTATTGATGTTCTGTGATGCTATACGCAGTCTGATTATAGTTATTACTCTGTCTGGTTGTAGTACTCCTGATAGATTGTGGATTTTACTATGTCTGATTTAACATTATTTCACAACCTGTCTTACTGCTGAGTGACAAATTCTTTTCATGCACAACTATACTGAGCATTCCTTGCATCATGATTATTGAATATGTTATGTCTGACAATATTATTTATAATACCTTTGGTGCTAAACCCTTTTCACTTGATGGTGCCTCGTACTTATGGCCACAGACAGCTGCTTCTATAAATGTTAATTGCAATACTTATCTAGTTGTGGTATAAGTTATGCGCAGGTTGCAACATACGGGTACGATTTATAGTTTATCATGTCGCATTTTTGGGCAGCTTTTCGGACACCCGAACTTCAGGGGAGTTTCTAGATTTCTCTATTTCATGCTTTTAATACCTGCATTGTATTTGTCAACATGTTTGCATGACCTTATGATTAATAAAGACTACAAATGTATCATTATGAGTAGTAAGGTCGCTTTGCTAGGGACTAGCAAAAGTTTAAGTGTGGAGGTGGGGGTAGTGTGACCCCTACCACTTGGGTGAGGAATGAACATATAATATGTGTGATCCTACTTCTCGAGATAACAAATAAATGATACAGTCCGTACTGATTTTCATCTAGGAGAATAGCCGACACTAATGGTTCACATCATTTAATATTTCAAGTTAGCAAGATGGACCAAATTTCTTTTAATATTTCATCTTCCCACAGTATCCTTTAAAAAGCGCGATCTTCTTAAAAATTTTAACCATAAGAACTTCTAGAAATAATAATGAAGGGTGTGCAAGAACCGAGTTGGAGATATAAACCAAAGCAGTGACCATCATTTGTTCCCATTTTGAGTTTGATACATACTTCCCCTAGACGCCTATATGATGATTCTTAGCATACTCTTTGATTATGAGTGTTTGTTAAAATAAAAAAATAGTGAGTCATAGTGATATGTGGCCTAAGTGTGTGTACACCCACTTGGAATGATCCCAATTGCGGACTCTAAAAAAATTACCTACATATGTGGAAATGTATCACAGTGATATGCGGCCTAGATATGTGCATTCATATCTGGAATGATCCCAACTGTGATCATCAAAAAAAAAGGGGGGAAACAAAAGAGCGAAAGTAGCCGTAGTGATATGTGGCCTAAGTGTGTGTACACCTACTTAGAATGATCCCAACTATTGACCCTAAAAAAAATGATGATGAGAGAACAAACCTCATAGTTTGGAGATTCGCTAAGAATATTTTATCTAGGGTGTCACTTTCTACTTCAAAGTCTCTCTCACCACTATCCTTCATGACAATGTTCATGCCTAACTGCTAAGTCTTGCGAAGGTTAAGTCAAAGACTCGGCGTATTCTCATTCCTTTTTAGTCATTAAAGGAAGTTCGACGGGAAAGTTGGAGGGAAGTGAACAAAATTTTAAAGGATGGCACATACCACACTGGAGATTTTAAAAGAAATTTCTCGCCCATCAAACTAACGAATTCTCTAATGTTTTGAACCTTTAACGGTCGGCAATTCCTCAAGCGGTTTAATCGGTACTTTGGACTTGTCCTTTTTAAGTTACCTTTGAATGAAGGGATCATGTGAGTCTTATATTTTGTCAGCTATCACCTCACCCAGTTCGGAGTTAAGAATCTTCTTTGCTAGGGACTAGCAAAGGTTCAAGTGTGGAGGTGTGATAACTTCTCAAAAAGAAGTTATTTAGCTCAAGTTTTGGACCTTTTTGCTCGTTGATTCGGGAGAAAAACCCGTTTAATTGAAGTCTAATTGCAAGCAAATTCACTTTTATTTTATTAATGACTAATGTGGTCTTTTTCCTAGGTGTTCATGCAAGAAAAGCTAAGGAGAATGACTGGGAAGAGGGATTTTGTCAAATATGCTGTCCTGAAGAAAAGGTTGCAACTTCTGAAAAAAGGTTGCAACCTCTAGACGAATTTCAAATTTTAAAATTTGAAAATTGCGTCATATGCAAAAATGGAAAGAGGCATCCCTTGGGGAAAGGGCTGAACGTTTTTTAATGAGGATTATTCAGAAGTTAAGGGCATTCCATTATTATCATCCATTGTTGGTTGGAGAGGAAAAAGAGAAGAAGAGTTCTTCCTCTAGGGCTAGTTCCGGGCAAGGAAGACGGACGGATTTCGGCCGAATCGGAGAGCGAAACGCTGCAAGTTTTTAATTTCTAACATCATGTCCTGTAAGATCTACTCATACTTGTGGTTTTCTTCCGCCGTCATGAACTAATTTTCTCGATCTTGTGTTGTGAAAGTACTATGTCTTGTGTGATGAATGTTCTTTAGATTTAACTTTGTAATTGTATGGTGGATTTACTTTTATTGAATTCATAATCTATATTTTGAAGCCTTTGATCACGGTTTCATCTTTCTACTGCGCTTCATAAATCGAGAGAGGAGTTGCGCAAGTGCGTTATGGATTCCATATAGCACTTAAAGGGAGAAAGAGATTTCCCCTTAGTGTTAGCAACTCGGGTTTTCAATCTCTAATCGGTTTCCTATTTCACCCGAGGGGAAATAGAGGACTAGGGACCTCCGATATCGAGAGATACGGTTGTCTACTCTAAAATCGTTGCAAGGTTTTCCACCACTCATTTTCACAAAGCATCATTTGCAAATTCATTGCAATAGACATAGGAAATCACCGCACAAGATTACTTCTCCAATCTGAATCTGAAAGTTTTCTCATACGGCACTATAGTTTATTTCAACTTATTTTATAAATTCGTCACCATTTAGTTCTAAATCAAACTCATCATCTTGTTTCACTTGGATTTAGAGAAAAGGTCTAACTAGTAATTGCAAACACCGAATTCACCACCTCTCCGTGGAAACGATCTTTATTCACTCTTTATTACTTGAACCGGCACGTGCACTTGCGTGTATTACGCACACCTGTTTCGGGCGTATCACATGCTCAGCGAAGGATTGAAGTTGAGGAGGCTGTTGATGCAAAGCCCCTGAATTTTAGATAATTAATTTTGATCTTTTGGCGTAATAATGACGTCAGAGTGTTACATTAACGCGAAGTTAACGGTGCGTCATCGTTAGTGCGTTTTCGTGTCTGTTTGGTCAAGTCAACTGAATTTTGAGCTTGCTGGTGTGTAGATTATTTTTCTGATTTTAGAAAATTAAAGTAATTAATTTTAATCGTGATTGTCGAGTTTTTGCGATCCGAGCTATATTGGATGCCCTGTTAATTTTTCAAAGATTGAAAAAATTTGTCATTACCATAAACTGTGGAAATAAATCGTAACTCGATATCGGCTCATCGAACTCTGATTTTGACTTCGTCGTTAGATTCTTAGGCCCGGTATTTACCTTCGGTGCAAATTTTGTCAAAAACCAAGTTGACCTTAGTCCAAATCTTCAAATGAAATGCTAAATTACTTATATATCATAAACTACACTCAAGCCTTTATCCCAATATAGTGTGGTCGCTATATGGATCCTTCGTCGTCATTGTACCCTATATTTTGTCATAGTCTCACTAATGCCTAAGTACATCATGTCTTTCTTTATAGTTTCATTCCAAGTCTTTATTGGTCTACCCTTCCGTTGTCTAACATGCATAGTAACTAGATTCTCACAACGCCTAACAAGTGCCTCTAATAGCCTCCTTTGTACGTGTCCAAGCCATCTTAGACAAGCTCCTCGCATCTTCTCTGAAATTGGTGCTACTCTTGTCTTATCCCTATTACTTTCATTCATAATTTTATCCAATCTCGTGTGATCACACATCCACCTAAGCATTCTCATCTCCGCAACTCTCATTTTTTGCTCATGCACATAATTCACTGCCCAACACTAAGAACCATAGAGCATCGTGAGTCTAATTGCAGTACGATAAAACTTGCCCTTAAGTTTTAGTGGCACTTTACGATCACATGTGATCTCTGACGTGCCTCTCCACTTTGATCAACCCGCTTGGATTTTATGTGTCACATCTTTATCAATACCTCCATTTTTTTGAATTATCGATCCAAGATATTTAAAACACTCACTACACGAAATATCTTGGTCACTCAACTTAATGACGAAGTCATTTGTCTTTCTTATACTGCTAAATTTAAGTTACTTATATATCATATTATATATACATTTAATTTCTATAAAAAAACCGATCCAGCCTATAAATTAGGTTTCCATCTTTTCGCTTCTTGTTCCGCCAAACCAACATGCGAGAGAGAGGGAGAAGCGTCTTTTCGGGAGCTTTGACTGCCACCACATGAGCTCTAGTGTACGAAATCTTCGCCGGAGTATAGATATGGGAAGCTCTCGCGAATATCCACGCGTGTGCGATTTTGTTGTTGTGGTTTTCTTTCGGTCGATCCTTGACGTGGAGTGCTTAGGAGGCTAGAAATCTTAAGATTTGAGGCAAGCGGCGGACTATCCCTCTTGCTTAGTCTTCTTTTAGTTCTTTTTAAAAAAATACTCCCAGACCCGTTAATATTATATCTTTCGTAGTGTTGGTATTTCTAAGTTCTTACGATTTCAGTTTGTCCGGAGTTATATTCATCGAGTGGTCACGTCGAATTCATCGAGTGTTCGCGTCGAATTCGTCGAGCGTCTACGTCGAATTCGTCGAGTCATTACGTCGAATTCGTCGAGTGGTTTCGTCAAGTGCGTCGAGTGGTTACGTCGAATTCGTCGAGTAGTTACGTCGAATTCGTCGAGTGGTTATGTCAAATTCATCGAGTGTTCGCGTAAATTTGTCGAGTTGTTACAACGAGGTCGTCAAGTGATCACGCTGAATACGACATATGGTCATGATGAATTCATTGTAAATTGTTATTTTACTTAAAATTTTTGGGTTTTTCGTTCATTGTGTCGTCGTGGTAATCTGATGTCAAGTCTTGTGCAGTGTCAGATTTTATTATGATATTATTTGCGTACAACCCCAGGTTTGCTGAGTGGGACCCTCAAAGAGTCCCAGGGGCTAGAGGGCACCATGGCTTAGAGAGGCCCGTCACGCGAGTGAGGCGGGCGAGTGGGTCCATCGGGCCTGCACTTGCCCTGAGGCTTGGGACTTGCGCGCACCATAGGCGAGTGTGATAGTCAGTACCCACTCGCTCAGGATGGCAATGGGGCAGTGAGCGAGTGCTAGTCCCATCAGGCACTCGTCCTTGTCTA
Source organism: Platanthera guangdongensis (assembly GCA_039583875.1). Classification (NCBI taxonomy): domain Eukaryota; kingdom Viridiplantae; phylum Streptophyta; class Magnoliopsida; order Asparagales; family Orchidaceae; genus Platanthera; species Platanthera guangdongensis. The sequence goes on from CM077162.1 coordinate 14,220,238, forward strand.
GGCATAGGCGGGTGTTTTTCTTCTTGCTCAGGCATTCGTCTTCCCCTCGCAGAGTTATGTTTTGGTCTGCTATTAGCCATTCAGAACAACGAAGTTACGCTATTGGCAGTCTAATTTGGGTTGCGTATAACATTTCGGAACATCAAAGTTACATTATTTGCGGACCATACTTGAAATTCTATAAATAGACCCAGCGGACAATTTTGGAGAGGATCAAGTTCTTTTGTCTTCTTCCTCCTTAGGTTATTTTGGGTTTACTGTGAGAGTCTTCCAACGTGCCCAGCTTAGCTTTTGGCTTGGGAGGGGAAACACTCTTAAGATCTTTTTGGTGTGTGGTGGGACCTCCACGTTGCAGCCCAGGGTCAGTTTTCAAGTTCCGAGTGTCTGGTCAGGAGTGCAATTTTATGATAAGTGCAAGCTACCCCCTTGGGTCCGAACTCTTGTTGAGACCAAGTTTTGACATCAACAATTTGCACTATGGGTGTTAGTGGAATGTATCACCGCTGCAGTGTTTGTTTGTGAATCATTACACTTGGTGACTTTGGTATGGACTGTTGGGTTGAGTTGGATGGATGACCACCACCACAATATCTTTTTCTTTGGATATTTTTGTCTGATGGTTTGCGTTGGACAGAATGTCACCGCCTCAGTACCGTTTTATGCCCGGTGTTAATGATTCACTCTTCGAGCTGATCAGTCTCTTTTATTATATACATATATATGATTAATAATATGAATACTTATTGCACTTGGTGCAAGTCTTTTTCTTATATAGTCAATTTGTTATGAATTAATTATACTTACTGCTTATATTGTCTTTGATTGTTGCTGTTTCACGACAATTCTCGTTGGGTTGGAAATCTTCTTAATCTTATTAACCTTTTGAACTCTGTTTGAGCTGCTTTTTGCGCCTTTTGTGTTGATGCATTCTTTTTTTGAATGCCTTAAGTTCGGACCAGTCGCAGTTAGACCTGGCCGAGTTGGTTTCTCCTGGGCTACAATAGCTAATTTTCTTTCTTCTCATCAGTGAGAGGTAGTCTGTTGTTTTTTCTTGACCTTGTAGTGTATCTCAGACTTTTACTGTTGGTGCTATAAGTTTGTGTGAGATTGTTGGCACCCACAACGTAATTTCTTTATGTGTAGAATGTTTATTTGTTGTTTTTGTTGTTGTTGATGCATTGCTCTCTGAAAAAGTTTTATGTTATGATGAATATTGGTTATTTTATATATATAAAAATCTGTACTTTTACCCATACTCATAACATTTGTTTCAACTAAACGTCTCCCTATTTTGAAGATTCTTAAAAACACTTTTTCTACTTATACTAAATTTAGAAACTTGCACGTCATTAGCATATTATTATGTCTTTATCCTCATGTAGAATAAAATGGATTAAACTCTATATTTTTCCCCTGCATATATATTTTCTACATGTGGATTAGCTGATCTACTGAACCGAGTGACACAGTCCTTGAAAATTTAAACTTAAATCATATTCTTTAACATAAAAATCTTATACGTCTCTTATGAAAATAGATGATGAGTCAGAGCTGTCTGAGCGTCTGCAGTTGTCCCCTATACGGCGTAACATCATGACGTGTATTTTCTCTTACTCTGATATTATATAAATATTGAAAAATTTAGGGTTGTGGCACCTGACATGGTCGAAAGCGGACAAAGATTAAGGAAGTCGAAGCAAACTATTGTCTCATCTGCTCGTTACAAAGAAGGGAACTTTGTGAGTCCTGTCTCATGTTTCTTTGCAGGACCACTCGACGAAAGGGAGCTTACTCAGGTTGAGGATGCAGTGGGCGTAGAAGAGTGGGATGAAGCCATGAAAGAAGAGATGACAGTGCTGGAGAAGAATGAGACTTGGGACCTTGTTCACATAGTTGAAGGAATGAAGCCTGTCACCTGCAAATGAGTGTACAAGGTCAAGAGGAAGACTGATGGAGGAGTGGAGCAACATAATACGAGACTTGTTGCTCGAGGTTCTCTCAGAAGTACGACGAAGATTATGAGTAGATCTTCAGTCTTATGGCAAAGATGACTACTGTAATGATGGTCATTGCTCTGACAACATGCCATGATTGGAAGTTGTGACAACTTGATATGAAGAACACATTCCTATATGGAGAGATCAACATGGACATATTCATGGATGAAGGATTTGGGTGAGTTGCACCACTTCCTTGGATTAGAGATTGTGAAGAGGGGGAGAGGTTTGTTCGTGTCTCAGAGAGCCTATGCTGAGAGGATCATGGAGCGCTTCAGCATGAATGAAGGGAAGAACGCTTATGTGCCACTTGAGTTTGGGCCGAACCTTCGGAAGGATGAGGGGAGGATTCTTCCTGACCCGAAGGTTTTTCGGGCCTTGATGGGGAGTTTGATTTATCTGACTATCACCCGACCAGACATCGCCTTTGTTGTTGGCCGAGTTAGCAGATATATGTAGGAGTCATGAATGCCTCATTTGGAGGCAGCAAAGGGGATTTTGAAGTATGTAAAAACCACTCTGGATATGGGGTTACTGTATAGAAGAGAGTTCAAATCTTCTTTACTTGGGTATACCGATGCTGACTATGCAGGAGATACTAATGATCAGAGATCGACATCCGAATATGTGTTCATGTGCAGAGATGTTGCTATCTCCTAGTTCAACAAGAAGCGGGACTCAATTTCCCTTCCTTCCACTGAAGTCGAGTACAGGGCATCCTCCCTTGCGGCTCAGGAGTGCATGTGGCCACAGAGACTGATGGCGGATCTTGATGAGGAGGTGAGAGGATCAACCATTATTTGCGAGGATAACGGGAACGCCTTAAAACTGGCAACCAATCCAGTTTGTAATACACGAATAAAGCAAATTAAGATAGAGCATCACTTTATTCGGGAAAGTGTGCTATGTGGATCTATCATCGTGGATCATGTATGAAGTTAGGATAACTTAGCAGACATCTTCACGAAAGCTCTATACAAGGGGTCGTTTGAGCGTCTCTGATCTCTTCTCAGCGTTGTCTCTGAGGCATACTTAAAGGGGTGAGTGTTGATTTTTGAAGTGAGTCGGGCGGTCTATTGTTGTAGGCCGGACGATTTGCTGGTTATGTTGAAATTTTCCTAACTGATCCGTTGCAAGGTTGATGTCAATTTTGTTGTTTGGTGTTCTGGAGAATCCCCCTTATAAATATGACCTTTTGGAGAGGCATGAACAAGTTCAGTTCTAAGAAAGGTGTAGTTGTTGCGGGCATGTTTTTTATTTGTGTGATTTGTGTGAGCTGGTCGGCTCAATCTATCTGGAGAAGTAGAGGAGGTCAGGAAGCCTGATCAAGGCACAAGTTGTAGCAAAAGTTGTGGTCTAGTTCTTTCTATTCGCTGACGAGTTGAAGTGGAGTGCTTTTGGCGAGTTGTGGTTGAGGTTGTTGGCGAGTAGTGAAGGTTGAGGTCATTGCTGAGTAGTGAAGTGGTCTGTTTTCTCTGTTCGTCGACGAGTTGGAGCTTGCAGATTGCTGGTCGTAGAAGCTTGCGGATTGGCGGGTTGGTGAAGCTTGCAGTTTGTTGGTTGTTGAAGCTTGCGGGTTGGAGAAGTCTGTGGTTTGAACCTGTTGATCAGAAGCTGGATTTGGTGGCCGTCTAAGACTTGAAGGTGCGGTCTCAAGAAGTCGTTTGCGAGAAGAAGCTGCAGACAAGTGTTGTTCAGATACTGTTTTGTTCAGCTTTTGTATATCTTGTAACTGTCCAATACCTCGCAAAACTATATTACGTTGGTTGTGCTCCCTGTAAGTGTCTATCTTCTTTGTGTAATGCAAGCATCTTGATCTCTATCATTGTATAACAATTTTTTCACACATTTTCCACTGGAAGCTAAAACAAACAACCTAAAATATGCAGTGACATTTTTTAGAAAATGAAAAAGAGATAAAAAGACCTCCCAAATAAGCCCTAACTCATCTCAATTCAACGCCTGACTGGGATACACTGGAAAAGATAGATCCATAAAAGATATGCACACTTTGGTCATATGAAAAAAAAGATATTTAATAGCTCAATTAATATGAGGCATTGGATTGAGATGAGGATAATCGCCATCATGAAATGGATAATATTCATTCCATATCAAATGGAGAGGTTCCTGATCTCATGTGAACTGTAACACCCCAAATCCCAAAATTGGGTTCAGGCTGAGCAACACGGCCTGGGACACGGGCGTGTCCCAAGCCGTGTCCCAAGCCGTGTCCTGCTCTGTGTGGTCAAGTTGACACACAGCCTGTCGAGTGCTTGACGAAAAGCACTCGACGAGTGTCGAGAGGGAACACGGCCTGCGACACAGGCGTATCCGAGGTTGTGTCCTCCTCTGGGTCGACGAACTCCACTCGACGAAATGCACTCGACGATTCTCACGAGGCAAGTCGAGTTGGGTACACGACCTATGACATAAGTGTGTTAGAGGTCGTGTCCTTCTTTGTTTGTGGCCAGGGCTGTGAACACGGGCTGGACACGGGCGTGTCCAAAGCCGTGTAGGGCACACGGCTTGTGACACAGGCGTGTCACATGACCGTGTCCTGGTCGGGTTGAGTCGGTTCCTTTGCCGCTTGAGGAACACAACATGTGACACGGGCGTGTCACAAGCCGTGTCAGCCCAAGAAAATGGTTTTCTGGGCAAATCGTGGCCGTTCATTTCCTTCAACTTTGGTCTAGTGGTCCAGGTCTTTCCCTGCTGCTATAAAGCTGAGAATGGAAGGATAAACTTCCATTCATCTTGGCTTTTCTCTTTCTAAAGAGATAGGGAGAGAGGAGAGCAAGGAAGGAAGGAGGAGAAGGAATCCGGCTGTCGAAGGAGCTTCAGCGTGCCGAATCGAGAGCCGAGTTCAGATTCATGGAGGCAAGGCCGTGGCGGTGATTTCCATCTGGCTAGATTTTCATGGCTCCAAAGCGATCGTCAAGGGTAACGATCTCCTTCTTGGACAAGTAAAATCCTCCTTTATGCATGAGCATGAAATCCTCCACCAAGCGGTGGAAAGCGTAAGTGATTCTAGTGGGTGGATAGTTGATATCCCCGGTTGAGTCTGCATCTAGAGCCGGAAATGTGTAGTACGACATAGACATGCTGTGTGAAGCCCATCCGGACGGTTAGTCTGGATTGGTGATGTTTATGTTGTGAACCGGAGAAGACTCCGTGTATTGTGTGGATGCCTGTGAATTGTGAATACTTTCAAAAGCTCTGTATGAGCCCTTGTATTGTGTGTGCTGAACTGGAGAGCGGCTCTGCGAGAGCTGTGTGCTGAGCAGGAAAGGGAAAGCCGACCCGCGTCAAGATCTGCGCTATTGACGTATTGAGCAACGGGAAAGGGCTGACATGTACCTGTGTTGTGAGGGATCGATTTGTGGCAATGCAAATGGGGGGCTGCGGGCCAGACCCGGGTTGCGGCACTATGGTGGTGGGTCAATCTGAAATGCTCAATGGTTGCCGTGAGGTTAGCACCTCTGAGTGGGATGGGCGAGGATGTCCCCAACATGCGTGTTGTGGCGAACTAAGGCCCATAGCCAACAAGTTAAAAGCCTCTGATCGGTGGTGGTGCCAAGGATGATTCGGTACACCGTAAATGTGCCCTGAGTGCATGGAGCGTCTGGCGGAGGTGGGCGCTTGTGATGCTGATGTGCTTGAGAGCACTTGTTGTGATATAGATATATGTTGTGATTGCGATGCATACAGGGAAGGAACCACTGCCCCGGGTAAGGGGTAGGGTCGTTAAAATTGGTCAGCTAATGCTGACCATTGCTTTGTTTACCACTCTTGGGGTGGATGTCCAACTGCAGGTGCTGACAGGCTGAATTGGATTGAGCGGGTTGAAGCCCTTGCTACTTAAAGGCCCTTGAAGGCCGTGTGAAGTCTTATATTTCATATGTGACCGGCCTGCGCGCCGATGTATGAAGTCATATTTGTAAAGAAAAACATGTAAGGCCTTAAGACCATGAGTGTTTGTATACATTCCTGGTGATATATATAAATGTGTGTTTTATATATTTAGTGGACATTCATTATGTTGAGTTCTTGCAACTTAAAACGCTTCGCTAGAATGCTCTGAGTTAAGATGCGAGTAGAACGTGATTTTGATATTCACACGTAACTTCGCTATTTGTTTGTGAAATATGGTGTGGGGCCCCGGCCGGACCCATAGTTATATTCCATATGACGAATAAAGGCGTTACAAAGTGGTATCAGAGGATCAGGTTTGTGGTAGGAAGAACATATTTGAACTCAAGAATGTCCACTGGGAATGCAGTACATGCACGTGAGAATCGTGAGCGTCTAGACAATGTATATTGGTCGTTATGGAATGGCCGTTAATGATGTTTTGTACATTGATAGGTGACGAGGAGTGGTGCTGAGCAGTCTGAGCCCCAGCGTTCTGATGAGAGTGCGACACCAGCTGAGATGCCTACACCTCCTCCCTCGGCGGAGACCATACGTTTGGTTATTGAGACGGTGCTCGCAGTATTATATGCACAACCGATTGGGCAGGAAAGGCCTGCAATGGTGCCAGTACGAATTGATGCAAGGCAAGAGCGTGTTGAGGCTCTGGTCGATGAGCAAGCAGCTGACGAGCAATTGAAACTGTTTATGGATTTTCATCCACCTACGTTTGGAGGGGCGGGTTCCCCAACGCAGGCTGAAGATTGGCTCGCAAGAGTGAAGAGGATCCTGACAGCAATCAGGACTGAGGAGGGGCAGATATTTACCTTAGCCACTTTTCTACTGGAAGGTGATGCGAGGCTTTGGTGGGATGAAGTGAAATTGCACCACTTGGCAGGTCGAGGATTAGAGGAGATCTCGATCGAAGAATTCTCAAGATTATTTCTGGCCAAGTATTTGCTAGTGTCGCAGCAAATTACCATGGAAAATGAGTTCCAACTCCTGGTGTAGGGTACGAGTAGTGTTGATACTTATCTGCATGAGTTTACTAGGCTGGGGCGCTATACGGGGTCTACTTTCGCTGAGGAGGTGCGAAAGACAAATAGGTTCTATGAGGGACTGTGTGATGAGTTGAGGTTGGCACTCCCGAGTTCGGTGAACCAAGGCTTCCAAGCATTAGTAGATACACCCCGTGCGCTGGAGAAGGATTTGAAACGGGTGCAGGACAAGAAGAACTTGGCAATGAAAAAGGCGGAATTCAAAGTTCCACAGTTGGAACAATCAGAGTTTAGGAAACGAGACAAGAAGAGGTTCAGGCCTGCTGAACAAACTTCTTCGAATGTTGCGTCGGGAGCAACATATGGACAAAAACGTGTTGAGACACGTACATGTTTTAAATGTGGGAAGTAGGGACATAGAGCCTGTGATTGTTGGAGTGGCCCTTCAAAAGGTGAGAAAAAGACAGGTGCGTCTTATGAGAAAAAGGGTAAGACAGTGATAGAGTCATCTGCATCCCGGATGCAACCGCGAGTATACAATCTCGAATTACAGGAGCCGCAAATCTTAATCGGTGAATTACAACAGCCTCGAGTGTTTAGTCTGAAAGTACAAGAGGCCATAAAACGGATTATGAGAGATGCGGATGAGCGGAAATAAGTGAACTTTGTTCCTTTCGTGAAGTAAATATATGGTGTATGTATGTATGACACTATGTTCGTTAACGACTTGTGTTTGTGAGATACTGTCAGGCGAGACAAGCTGCGGCCTCTGAGCTCTAACCCGGATCGTGTTTGTTAACGGCGTGGTTATGTTGGTGTTTACAGTTGAGCTAAACTTCGGGACAAAATTTCTTGTAAGGAGGGAAGGGTTGTAACACCTCAAATCCCAAAATTGGGTTCAAGCTGGGCAACACGGCTTGGGACACGGGCGTGTCCCAAGCCCTGTCATGCTCTGTTTGGTCAATTTGACAAGTAAAGTCCTCCTTTATGCATGAGCATGGAATCCTCCACCAAGCGGTGGAAAGCGTAAGTGATTCTAGTGGGTGGATAGTTGATATCCCCGGTTGAGTCTGCATCTAGAGACAGAAATATGTAGTACGACATATGCATGATGTGTGAAGCCCATCCGGACGGTTAGTCTGGATTGGTGATGTTTATCTTGTGAACCGAAGAAGACTCTGTGTATTGTGTGGATGCCTGTGAATTGTGAATACTTTCAAAAGCTCTGTATGAGCCCTTGTATTGTGTGTGCTGAACTGGAAAGCAGCTCTGCGAGAGCTGTGTGCTGAGCAGGAAAGGGAAAGCCGACCCGCGTCAAAATCTGCGCTATTAACGAATTGAGCAACGAGAAAGGGTTGACCTGTACTTGTGTTGCGAGAGATCGATTGGTGGCAATGCAAATGGGGGGCTGCGGGCCAGACCCGGGTTACTACACTACGATGGTGGGTCGATCTAAAATGCTCAATGGTTGCCATGAGGTTAGCACCTCTGAGTGGGATGGGTGAGGATGTCCCCAGTATGCGTGTTGTGGTGGACTAAGGCTCATAGCCAACAAGTTTAAATCCTCTGATCGGTGGTGGTGCCAAGAATGATTCGGTACACCGTAAATGTACTCTGAGTGCATGGTGCGTCTAGCGGAGGTGGGCGCTTGTGATGCTGATGTGCTTGAGAGCACTTGATATGATATATATATATATATATATATATATATATATATATATATATATATATATATATATATATATATATATATATATATATATATGTTGTCATTGCGATGCATACAGGGAAGGAACCACTGTCCCGGGTAAGGGGTAGGGTCGTTATAATTGGTCAGCTAATGCTGACCGTTGCTTTGTTTACCACCCTTGGGGTGGATGTCCAACTGCAGGTGCTGACGGGCTGAATTGGATTGAGCGGGTTGAAGCCCTTGCTGCTTAAAGGCCCTTGAAGGCCGTGCGAAGTCTTATATTTCATGTGTGGTCGGCCTGTGCGCCGATGTATGAAGCCATATTTGTAAAAAGAAACATGTAAGGCCTTAAGGCCATGAGCGTTTGTATACATTCCTGGTGATATATATAAATGTGTGGTTTATATATTTAGTGGACATTCATTATGTTGAGTTCTTGCAACTTAAAACGCTTCGCTAGAATGCTTTGAGTTAAGATGTGAGTAGAACATGATTTTGATATTCATACGTAACTCCGCCGTTTGTTTGTGAAATATGGCGTGGGGCCCCAGCCGGACTCACCGTTATATTCCATATGACGAATGGAGGCGTTACATGAACTCTCTCCCATTGCATGAATTTAACTTTATCTAACCCATGGTCATTATCCGTTTCTAAAAAAACTTTTCTTTTCCTAATAACTTTTAGGATCTTTTTTTATGAAAAAGACGGATCCCCAAATACCGTTGACCTGGTCGCTGCTCTTGGAGAAAACTAGATAGGTCAATGTTTTGACTTTTTACTCAGTATTGCCTTAAATAGTACGGAACTAGCCATCACTCTTGAATCAGAGCAAACCGATCGAGGTTTTTTGCTTTTATTCATTATTGCTTACAATTTAGAGTTGAGCTGGAGACGGGACATTCTTTCAAAGCCAACCTTAAATGGTGTCAAACTGACCACCGTTTATGGAGCAAAGCAGACATATTACCCTAAATAGACTCAAACTATTGCTTACAATTTAGAGTTGAGCTGGAGACGGGACATTCTTTCAGGGCCAACCTTAAATGGTGTCAAACTGACCACCGTTTATCGAGCAAAGCAGACATATTACCCTAAATAGACTCAAACTAGTCGGCACACTTATCTGTAGAGAAGTGTAGTGAAGTTCGAGAGTTGTCATCTTTATTTAATTTTGCCATTAATTTATAGTTGACCTAATGTCGAGACATTCTTGTTGAAAATGGTGAAGTGAAAGTGAAGGATTGGGCAACCTGAGCGACCTGTCCACGCGGTCTATGTGGACAGGACTGACGGTTGGCTAGGTTGGCAGAGTTGCTGTAGTTAGCTTATTTCTTGGCGGCCTGGGTGGTCTGTTCGCGCTGTCTGTGCGAACAGAGGTAGCGGCCAGCCAGGCCGGCTTATGCTCAGCAGGAAGTTTGTTCCCAGAAGGTAACCGGGCGAATAACTTCTCTATCCGCGGAGTCCGGTAAGATGCGAACTGGACCAGGGCTCGGGAGATCAGCATGGCGTGTACGGTCTAGCTCTGGTCGCACAGGTGGTGGAATCCGTAGAGTTCGCCGGTTAGAGCGGTCTGGCGCTGGAGTTCGTTGGATTGTGTAGGATGGCTCAGTTTGGGAGGTCGCGCGGACTGCGCAGACTGATATTTTTGTTCGCCGAGTTTGGCAACAGTTAGCCTTGTCTGCCTTGGCTGCGAACTCGGGGTATGCAGAATGGAGTGGTGTCTGCAGGCGCAAGTGGACTAGAGCTATGTCTGCAGGTGGACTGGCTTCTATCCCGGCTTCTTTGATGGCAGGCGGATAGGCTGGTGTCCAGCCTTGTCCATGCGGATTGGGCTGACTGATCTATGCTAGCTGCGAGCTAGGGTGGTGTTTATATCTACTAGGGTGGTGACCACACTTCTCTCCGCGCCTATAAATAGGACCCCCCCCCCCATGACATCATAATTAACTGAATGAACAATAAGTTGAACATGAGTTAATTGTTGTGGCCTCGGATTTCTGGTCGCGCAGTTTGAGAAGGTTAACCGGGCTGCTGTTTGCAGGTTACGCGGCTAGCATTAAGAAGCCAGGATTTTGGTGCTGACTGTGGTCAGGGATCAGCGGAGCTTGCGGTTTACAATCAGCGGCTTGCAGTAGGTCGTAGTTGCGGCCAGCCGATCTTCTCTCCTTCAGCTTTCCCAGTTCAATAACTTGTCCGTGGTCTCGACGGTCTTTGAGGCAGTCCGCCCGACTTGTTCTTGCTTGTTTGTATGCTCTTCCTTTGTACATCGGTGAAGTATGTCTCGTCATGTATGTCCTGCATTGTAAAGAATATTGTTGATAATACCAGATTTGTTGTTGCCTTCTGTTGTTTCTGATCAATGAAGCTTGGTATGGTTGAGTGTTCCTGCGCTTGGTTCCTGTTTTTCGTTATATCAAATTTGAACATGGTATCAGAGGGAACAGAGGTTTGAGCAGTGATCAAACATCAGTTGTGCTCGGTGCATCTTGAAGCTAATAGATCAGTTGTTGCAATGGAAGGTGGGTTAGCAAGAGGTCTTGGTATCAAGCTTTTAACGCCGACCAAATTTAAGAAGCGGAGGTCGTGCATGGAAAGCTATCTTCTGGGTGAGGATCTTTAGGAGGTCGTCTATGGTGACGACGCGCAAGAAGTTATTGCTGCAACTGGTACTGCCGAATAGGTGAGATCTTGAAGGAAAATAAATGCAAAGGCTGAGTTTACTCTGAAGCGGGCTATCTCACCGGAGCTCTTTGATCACATCATTGGATGTCGATCAGCTGCTGAGATTGGACTTTCCTTGATGGGTTCTTCAACAGGAAGAATGTAGCTTGACTACAGTTCCTGAAGAATGAGTTGGCGAGAGCCACTCAGGGAGATTTGTCCATCTCAACGTTCTTCCTAGAGATAAAGAACTTATGTGCTGAGATTTCAGCATTGCACCCGGATGAGCCTATTTCAGAGGCAAAGATGAAGAGGCACATAATTCGCAGTTCGCAAAAGTAATATGTGGCCTTTGTCACTTCCATTCAAGGCTGGGCCAATCAACCATCTTTGTTGGAGCTAGAGAACCTAATGGTTTCGTAGGAGAGCTTAGCGAGTCAGATGGCTGGAGTCATTGTCTCTATAGGAGATGGTGAGGCGATCTTCTCAGGGAAGAAAAGGAGATGAGACACGAAGAAGAGGTCGGCTGCTGGTGATGGACCTTTTACTTCATATCAGCAAGAGGAGAGGTATACTCCTGGACATGATGGGAAGAGGAAGGAAGGCCCAAGGTGCTATAGATGCAACCAGCCTGGCCACTTCAAGAAGGACTACAAAGAGATTCTTCAGTCAGCAAATGTCGCTCATATAGGGAGAAGGGATAAGAACTTGGTTGTGGCTTTAACAAGTTCTTATGTTGATCAGATGAGGGTCAATGATAGTGCAGCTATCTGACATGAAAGACTAGGACATGTCGGTATGAACAAGTTGAAAGCAATGACAGAAAGGAGCCTTGTGAAAGGATTGCTTAGGTTATCATCCTTCGGCAATGGTCATGTTTGCGTGGGATGTCAACACGGTGAGACTTATCGCATCACGTTTGATAAGTCACAGACAGGGTGTTCTCAACCATTGGAGTGCATCCATGGTGAGTTGTTGGGACCGACCGTCACCGCCAGTCTTGGAGGCAGCATGTATATGCTGGTTGTTGAGATTATATTAGCCAGCAGGACACGTGTGTGTGGGACCGCATGTTTGGGCTTTCTCCATCTCGTTCCTGGTCTGGGTGTTGACCCCGGTGGGCCCCCCTTGTGTGGCGGAATATCCTCGCGGTCCTGTGGTTGGGGTTAGTCCCACATCGCCTGCAGCAGGCGATCCTTTGTGTTCATGTACCCCCGTCCCCCCTTCCCATCACCTCGTGGTTTTGGGAAGATGTGTGGTGACGGGTGGTTTCCACATGGTATCAAAGTCATCCCGCTGCGAGGGTGTGTTGAGATTATATTAGCCAGCAGGACACGTGTGTGCGGGACCGCATGTTTGGGCTTTCCCCATCGTGTTCCTGGTCTGGGTGTTGACCCCGGTGGGCCCCCCCTTGTGTGGCGGAATATCCCCGCGGTCCTGTGGTTGGGGTTAGTCCCGCATCGCCTGCAGCAGGCGATCCTTGGTGTTTATGTACCCCTGTCCCCCCTTACCATCACCTCAGGGTTTTGGGAAGATGTGTGGTGATGGGTGGTTTCCACATGAAATCAGAGCCATCCCGCTGCGGGGGTGTGTTGAGAACCAAGGTCCAACGGGATTGGGTGTGTGTGGGACCGTATATTTGGGCTTCTCCATCACGTTCCAGGTCTGGGTGTTGACCCCGGTGGGCCCCCCGTGTGGCGGAATATCCCCGTCATCTCGTGGATGGATTAGTCCCACATCGCCTGCAACGGGTGGTCCTTTGTGTTCATGTACCCTCGTCCCCCCTTACCATTACCTCGGGATTTTGGGAAGATGTGTGGTGACGGGTGGGGAAGCCACATGGTATCAGAGCCAGGTTGTCATGCTGCGGGGGTGTGTTGAGATTATATTAGCCAGCAGGACACATGTGTGTGGGACCGCATGTTTGGGCTTTCCCCATCGCATTCCTGGTCTGGGTGTTGACCCCGATGGGCCCCCCTTGTGTGGAGGAATATCCCCGCGGTCCTGTGCTTGGGGTTAGTCCCACATCGCCTACAGCAGGCGATCCTTTATGTTCATGTACCAGGCCGGGGGTCCCACACATCTTTGGGTAAAGGCCCAGTCCTGGCCTACTGCAGTCGAATGGAAAACAACATCTCCAACCAAATCTCCTGGGTTCCACTTCGGTTTAATCCCAGGTAGGTTGTTGAGGGCTGGTCTCGACCCCAGCTCCTCCTTTATAAGAGGCGCCTTGCCAACCTCTCATACCCAACTACACTGCAGTGCAGTTGGGTATGAGAGGCTGGCTAAGGCGCCTCTTATAAAGGAGGTGCTGGGGTCGAGACCAGCCCTCAACAACCTGCCTGGGATTAAACCGAAGTGGAACCCAGGATATTTGGTTGGAGATGTTGTTTGCCATTCGACTGCAGTCGGCAAGGACCGGGCCTTTAACCAAAATGTGTGGGACCCCCCGGCCTGGTTTCTAACACTATTACCTCGGGGTTTTGGGAAGATGTGTGGTGACGGGTGGTTTCCACATGGTATCAGAGCTAGGTTGTCCTGCTGCAGGGGTGTGTTGAGATTATATTAGCCAGCATGACATGTGTGTGTGGGACCGCATGTTTGGGTTTTCCCCATCGTGTTCCTAGTCTGGGTGTTGACCCCGGTGGGCCCCCCTTGTGTGGCGGAATATCCCCGCGGTCCTGTGGTTGGGGTTAGTCCCACATCGCCTGCAGCAGGCGATCCTTGGTGTTTATGTACCCCCGTCCCCCCTTACCATCACCTCAGGGTTTTGGGAAGATGTGTGGTGACGGGTGGTTTCCACACTGGTGTTGATTGATGACTATACAAGGTACACTTGGGCTGTACTTTATGAAGGAGAAGTCAGACGCGTTCCGTTTGTTCATGGAGTTCAAGAAGCTTGTGGAGGGCCGACTTGGCCTGCGGATCAAGAAGTTGATAACGGGCAACGAAGGTGAATTTGATTCAACCGTGTTCTCTAACTTTTACAGGAAGCACGGAATCCGGAGAGAGCTTTCTTGCGGGCATACTCCACAACAAAGTGGAGTAGCAGATCGGAAGAACCGTCAGTTGACGGAGACCTGCAAGTGTTGGTTTTATGGCAAAGGCATTCCTAAGGCTTTTGGGGCGGAAGGAATGACATGCGCGGCTTATGTCATCAATCAGATGCCTCTGAGTCCTATCAACATGAAATCTCCGGTTGAGCTGATGTTCAAGGAGAAGCCCAGCGTGGAACACCATCGGGTGTTTGGGTCGACCTGTTATGTACACATCATGGATGCTCACAGGACAGAGCTGGATACGATGACGAGGAAGCTTGTTTTCATGGGCTATGATGATCAGAAGAAGGGATGAAAATGTAGGGATCCTGTGACGAACAAGTTCATCGTGTCCAGAGACGTTGTCTTCGATGAACTGACGTCATATGGAGATAGCTCATCTATGGAGCTAAAGGAGAGCAGGTCAGACGGTGGGCTGAAGGAGGCTGCTACTACAGATCTTTTGATGGAACTGTCTGTGTCATCAGGAGCTCTAGGTTGTTCTAGCTCCTGGGCAGAGGCTTCTAGTTCAGGATCTGTAGTAGAGGATCATTGGAGGTCGAAGAGGATCATCAACCCAGCAGCTCGATTCTGCAAAGGAAATGCGGTGATCTCGGTCTCTTGTTTCTTCGCAAGCTCTCTAGTCGAGCTGATGTCATATAGCTGTGATAACACCACTGGAGTCGAGGAGGTGGTTAATGCCAAAGATGAGGAGGTGACTGTCCTCAAGGGAGACGAGGCATGAGACCTTCTACCCAAGGTTGGTGTTACTCCTGTGACGTACAAGTGGGTGTTGAAGCTGGAGAAGAAGGTGGAGGGAAGCATGACTCCTTTCCAGAGGTGCTGGAGGGATCCCTTTTGGTCTGGGACATGCGGGCCCCGGGGCGAGGATTATGTCTCAGACATCTTCTTGATGGCGCTATCGGAGGGACCATTTGTGAGGTTACGGGAACTGCTGGGGTTGTTCACTACTTCTCACTTCAAGGGGGAGTGTTGAAAATGGTGAAGTGAAAGTGGAGGATTGGGCAACTTGGGCGACCTGTCCGCGCGGTCTATGCGGACAGGATTGGTGGTTAGCCAGGTCGGCAGAGTTGCTGCAGTCAGCTTATTTCCTAGCAGCCTAGGCGGTCTGTTCGCGCAGTCTGTGCGAACAAAGGTGGCGGCGGCCTGCCAGGCTGGCTTATGCTCAGCGGACAGTTTATTCCCAGAAGGTAACCGGGCTGATAGCTTCTCTATCCGCGGAGTCCGATAAGATGTGGATTGGACCGGGGCTCGGGAGATCAGCATAGCGTGTGCGGTCTAGCTCTGGTCGCGCGGGTGGTGGAATCTGCGGAGTTCGCCGGTTAGAGCGTTTTAGCGCTGGAGTTCGCTGGATTGCGCGGGATGGCTCAGTTCGGGAGGTCACACGGACTGCGCGAACTGATATTTTTGTTCTTCGAGTTTGGCTACAGTCAGCCTTATCTGCCTTGGCTGCGAACTCGGGGTATGCAGACTGAAGTGGTGTTCGCAGACGCGAGCAGACTAGAGCTATGTCCGCAGGTGGGTGGACTGGAGCGGATCCAGGCGGACTGGCTTCTATCACGCCTTCTTTGATGGTAGGCGGATAGGATGGTATCCGACCTTGTCCATGCGGACTGAGCGGACTTATCTGTGCTAGCTGCGGGCTGGGGTGGTGTTTCTATCTACTAGGGAGGTGACCACACTCCTCTCCAGACCTATAAATAGGACCCCCTGTGACATCATAATTAACTGAATTAATAGTAAGTTGAACTTGAGTTAATTGCTGTGGCCTCAGATTTCTGTCCGCGCGGTTTGAGAAGGTTAACCGGGTTACTGTTTGTAGGTTTTGCGGCTAGAACCGAGAAGCCAGGATTTTGGAGCTGACTGCAGTAAGGGATCAATGAAGCTTGTAGTTTACGATCAGCGGTTTGCAGCAGGTCACAGTTGCGGCCAGCCGGTCTTCTCTCCTTCAGCTTTCCCAGTTCAATAACTTGTCCGCCGGTCTCGGTGGTCTGTTCTTCAGTTCGGCAACGATTTGTTTGCGGACTATGGCAGCTAGGCGACTTCAGTGGTTAGGCGGCTTGCAGAAAGCGGACAACGGTGTTCAGCAGAATAATGGGTTGTCCGCTGTCTACGCGGACTCCGTAGTTCAGTTCACAGCAGCAGAAGTTTGGCGGTCTCGGCGGTCTCAGCGGTCTCGGCGATCTCGGCGGTCTCTGAGGCAGTCCTCCCGGCTTGTTCTTGTTTGTTTGTATGCTCTTCTTTTGTACATCGGCAAAGTATATCTCGTCATGTATGTCCTGCCTTATAAAGAAGATTATTGATAATACAAAATTTGTTGTTGCCTTATGTTGTTTCTGATCAATTAGGCTTGGTTATGGTTGAATGTTCCTCCTCCTGGTTCCCGTTTTCCGCAATATCAAATTTTAACAATTCTATCGAGGTCAAACCTAAATAGTGCGGAACTCAATCGTTTCTCTTGATACGTAAAGCGTGTGATTGAGCTCTAAGTTGGGGTTAAATACCCTAGTTGCTAATATGGACAAATCGATCTGTAACCCAAGAGACCATGACACACGTCAAGTCGAGCCAAGGACTGGGGCTTACCATAGTCACATTACTATAATTATGGTTTATGGGTTTGGTTGAGCAGGATAAGGCTATAACCTTGACTCAATCCTTGGGTTCCTAGATGTTGGCTTTGTCTGACTTATTAAGGTTTCGTTGAACGACCTAAACTTTGGCTTCATTCGGGGGACTTATTTTCACCGGTCAAGCTGTTATGACCGCATGAACCAGACCTTAATTAAGGTCTGGTTCATGCGGTCATAACAGCTTGACCGGTGAAATTAAGTCTCCTCAAACGGAGCCTTTATCGCTTTATGTTCTGTGAATTATTCATTTTCGATAGAATTTATATAGCCGGCTCGAAAAATAATTCCTACAAGAACGAAATGTGTCTCGACGTTGTAATTCCTACAAAAATGAAACGAGTCTTCAAAAAAATATACCTCTGAGATGTAATTCATACGGGATGAATTTTGCCTCCGAGATATAGTTCCTACAACAACGAATGATGACTCTGGGATGCAATTCTTATCAAAATGAACTGTGCCTCCGAGATATAGTATCTACGAGCACGAATTGTGTCTTCGAGATGTAATTCCTACGAGAATAAATTGTCTCCGAGATGTAATTCCTACGAGAATAAATTGTCACCGAGATGTAATTCTCACGCGAATGAATTGCGTCACTGAGATGTAATTCCTGCGGGAATGAGTTGTGCATCCGAGATGTAGTTCCTACGAGAACGAATCGTGCCTCCAATATATAATTCCTAGGAGAATAAATTGTGCATCAAAGATGTAATTCCTACGGAATCGAAGTATGCCTCGAAGATGCATTTCTTATGGGAACGAATTGTGCGTCCAAGATATAATTCTCACGAGAATAAATTATGTGTGTGTGTTTGTGTGAGTGCGCGCGCATGTGCGTGTGCCTGGCGTGTGCACGTGTGTGCACGCGCGGGCGCGCATGTGTGTGATAATATGCTTCAATCCTATCGGATTTGGAACTAGAAATTTTGAAACTTAAAAATTAAGGAACTTCTAACCATTGTTGTTCATAGTTCTAAATTACAAACTATGCCAGAATAATTCCATAATCTAGTTTACGAGTCTAATAAATGATAGCCATTAAACACAGATCTTTCCCTCAACACCCGCACACTCTGCTCCTACTTCCCCGCCGGTCAGCCGACGTGCCCGCTCCGCCTCCATCCCCCAGTCCGTTCGTCTCACCACATCAACCATCAGCGCCGCGCACGTCCCCTGCGCCACCAACAGCCCCATCCAGACCCCGTAAAACCCCAAACCACCCCAGAACGCCATCCCCGCCGCCACCGGCATCCCCACCGCGTAAAAAGCCCACAGATTTATCTTAACCCCCGCCCCTGGCCGCGCGCTTCCCCGCAGCACCCCGCCCCCGCACCCCGCCGTCTGCGGGCAATTTCCCAGCTCGCACAGCCCCAGCACCGGCATCACTCCGCCGCCGCCAAACCCGCGATGTCCGCATCCGCGGTAAACATCAACGCCCATTTTCCCCTGACCGCCACCGCGAAGCAGAGCGCCGTCGCTCCCAACAATGCTCCGCACCAAATCCCAACCACCGACGCCCGCCGCGCGCGGTCCGGCCGCCCTGCCCCGAGCTGGTAGCTCACTTCGGTGGAGATGCCGAATCCGAGCGATGATGGGAAGATGTATATAAATGAGGTGGTTTGGATGAGAATCCCCATGGCCGCCACCGTTGACTTGGGGTCAACTAAGAGGCCGCAGAGCAGAACCATGATCTCGTACCACCACCATTCCAAACACACAGAAACGCAGCTCTGCAGCGCGAGGCTGATGAGCGTGCTCCGGCTGCACGCGTGCGTGAGCTCTGCTTCGTTGTCCTCGTGATCTCCGTGGCGATCGCAGAGGCCGGAGAGGTGAACGTAGGCTGAGAGCAGGAGGGTGAGGCTGAGATTAGTGAGGACGGCGGCGAAGGCGACGCCGCGGATGCCGAGGCCGAGGAAGGTGACGAGGAGATAGTTTGCCGGTAAGTGGAGGAAGAGCGCGACGGCGGCAGAGGAGGCGAGAGGCAGCGTTTGGGATTGCGTGCGCAGGAACACGCGAAGAGGGTGGAGAAGGGAATGAAGGAGGAGGTCTGGGAGGGAACAGAGGAGGTAGGATTCGGCGGCGCGTGTGATGTCTTCTGACTGGCCGAGGAAGAGAAGGAGGGGGCGGATGGAAGACCAGGTGACGGCGATGGGGAGGGAGGCGGCGAGGAGGAGGATGACGGTGCGGCGGAGCGTGAGGAATAACAGAGCGGGTTTCCCGGCGCCGGCGGCCTGGCCGCAGATGGGCTCCATGCCAATGGCCAGGCCGGAGAGGACGGAGTAGCCAGTGATGTTGGCAAACCCAATGGCGAGGCTGCCACCGGCGAGGGCCAGCGGGCCGAGTCGGCCGAGGAAGAGCATGGAGACGATGGACCGGGAGTAGAGCAAGAGGCCGGTGGCCAGCATTGGGAAGGCCACAGTAAGGATGGATTTCGCCTCTGTGATTGGGAGTGATAGCTCGCTGGGTTGCTCCCCGTTGCCGGAAACTATGGCTGCTTTGGATCTCCGGGGAAATGGGAGCAGAGGGATTTGAAGCCGGTGGTTTGGAATTTGCAGGGCTCACACATGGTGGCCGGCCGTTGGGGGGAAGAAATGGCAAGAGTGAGTATTAATTAATGATTTCTAACATGAGGGGGTATATTTATACCAGATGGGATCTCTTCATTTCTGACTAATGACATTCCATTAATATGGAGAGGATTATCCTGAAAACTGAGGCTTCATTTGGTTCGGCGGTGGCGGGTCGATTCGGCGGGTGGAACGGAGAGTTCGAATCAGAGGAGGGAGATGGCTGCTCCAAACGGAGCTTTTTGGGGCGTTTCTCAAGGCGGGCGGGTGGAAACGGAGCAAACGCCGCCGGAGGTTCATTTGTTTACCCTCCTTCCGGCGCTGTTTGCCCAAAACGGAGAAGCAAAACGCCCAAACAAATAGAGTCTGAGTTTATTGTGACTGTCGCTAGTCTTGGTACGGGCTTTTCCCGCATTTGTACGGGCTTTGCTCGTCTTTGCATGGTTTTGTCTGTGCTCGATGTATCATTGTGGGCTGCGCCCGCGTTAAAATGGGTTACACTCGCAACATATAATATGAGTACTTAAAATGACTGTATAAAAATATAAATCAAAATTACAGTTTTTTTAAGGCAAAATACTCATTTCAGTCCTTAACCTTTATTCTCTTTAATTTTCAGTCCTCAACTTTTCATTTTGATCAAATCAGTCATCAACCTTATCATAAATATTTATTTCAGTCCTTAACATTTCTGATGAATTTAATATTTCAATATCAAATCTTTCATTATGAGTTAGATAGTTCTCAACATTTGAAAGCTTTCATTTCAGTCCCAAATAAACGACAATAAGTTTTTTCATTTACTTTAGGTCACGCGATCCTATTCCTCTCCTACCCCGCTAGCTCCACCACAAAATATTCCACTGGACGAATCCACGATGCGACCACACAGTGTTTCACAAGCGATGACCGGTACCCGGCGAACCGGGCGATACCACCACAGATGCGGAGATTTCAGGTGATACCACCTCGGGTGGTGATTCCAGCAGGTAACGTGTTTTAGATATTGAGGTTTTAATGTTTTAGAAATTTCATGTAAGAACATTGATCTCTAATTTTTATTTTTGGGTTTTTGCGATTTAGTCATCAGAGTTTTAATAAACCTCTGTAGAGTGCCTCCATTCGAAATGAATCCAGCAGGTAATCAGAGTTTTTTTAATGTTCGAAAAATATAATTTTGATTCTTTTTTGACATTGTTCAGATTTTGACCCATTTTATCGATTTATTTTGCAATATTAAAAATTTTTAATGCAATGTCGAACAACATGATTTTAAATTGCGACTGAAATTTTTTCGCCAATGTTCATATTTTTTTGCCGGTAGATGGATGAGAAAATTCAATAATATGAGCTATGTTCACTTTTTTAGTCCCTTTAATATTTCCGCAATGTTCAGTTTTTTCCGTACAACTTTTCTGTTATTTTTAATGTCATGACTCATTTATCTAGTTAAATAGGACTAATAAAATTTAAAGTTATGATAAGGTTGAGGACTGATTTGATCAAAATAAAAGGTTGGGACTGCAATATTAAAGGGAATAAACGTTAGGGACTGAAATGAGTATTTGCCTTTTTTTAAAATATATCGCCTTTAAGTAAAATTTTAATTTTCTTTTTCACTCTATCTTTCTCATATAATTTTAATATGCCTATTAATATATTTTTTCTCTCTCTCCCTTCCTTGCATCTTTTTTTCTCTCTAATCTTTTTTATCTCCCTCCATTTAAATGATGATATTTAATATGCTTTAGGCTCTATTTGTTTATGCGTTTCGCTGCTCCGTTTTGGGCTAAACGCCGCAGGAAGGCGGGTAAACAAATGAAACCTCCGACGGCGTTGCTCTGTTTCCACCTGTCCGCCCGCCTTGAGAAATGCCCCAAAAAGCTCCGTTGGACCCGCCACCGTCGAACAAATGAAGCCGTAGATGAAGATTGTGATAATCATTAATGACAAAATTAATGACTTCTTATTTGCAACAATTTATCTTTTTTTGTTGAAATTTATGTTGTAGTTTTACGATTTTACTTTTTATTGAATTTTAAGTTGGGATGCTTCTAACATTATTGTGGTTCAATTAATAATTTTAGATACCTTCAACAAAACATGAGTAAGTGTGGCATGTTATTTTTGATTCAAATTTGAATACGGAAACATCATAAAAAAGAGTCACAATTACTCGCCGGGCTTTCTTTCAAAGAGAGTGATTCTTTCCCTCTCTCTCTAGATCTCTCGCATAAAATATAGAGCATTGTTACGAGCACATTTATTTTGAATATGAGCGTCACGAGGAAGAGATGCGCGTCAGAGCGCGCAAGGAGGCGATGCGCAAGGGAGCGCGCAAGGAAGAGAAAGCGTGGGAACGCGCAAAGAAGAGGATGCGCGTGTGAGCGTGCAAGAAAGGCAACGCGCGCAGGAGCGCGCAAGGGAGGCAATAGGCGCAAGAGCGCGCAAGAAAGAGAAATATAGGAGAGATAAAATCCGTAGGAGGATTTTTCGGACGAAAAAAAGATGAAGATTTTCAAATGAGGCGTCGAAGACGATGGAGATCTTCAAGGAGCGCTTGAAGACCTTCGAAGAAGGAGGAGACGAAGGAGGAAGGACAGAGAAAATCCGTAAGAGGATTTCCCGAGAAAGGAGAGAAAAAATCAGTAGGAAGATTTCTACAGGAATGAGAGAGAAAATCCGTAGGAGGATTTCCCGAGAAAGGACAGAATGAGAATTAAAGGGGGGTCTGAGATCCTATTTATAGGCTTCATGTTTTGTTATGGAGGCTACGCGGTTATCCACAGCGCATAACCACCATGACCGCTATTGATATGCCAAAATGTTCTAATTAATTTTACGAGACTATGGTTTAATACACACATTAATTTTATAATTTATGTTAAACGCAGAGCAGTCTATTTTTGGCAACGCATTATCTACATTACGGGAGATCATGCGCGCTATTACGCGGGTGGTTACCCACGTAACCGACGGCGGCGATCGCCGAAGTATGATCGGACGACGGAGAATACACATGACGAACTACGGGCGGCGGCGGCGACGGCGGGGAAGGTTGCCCGTCGGCGAGGGTTACGCTTGATCAGAGGGACTTGGCGGCCGTTCGATGGGAAGAGGAAACCGCCCATTGGAAGTTCCGACGGAGGACAGGAGGCGGAACCACCGTCCGTTCTGGGCGAAATGGGGGCCGCCCTTGTGAGGGGCGCCGACCAGAAATTGCCGCCCGTTCTGGGCGAAACAAGGGCCGCCCTGTGAGGGGCAGTGGCCAGAACGGGTGGCAAATTTGCCGCCCGTTCAGGGCGAAACAGAGGCCTCCCCTGTGAGGGGCGGCAGCCAGAACTGGCGGCAAAACCGCCGCCTGTTCTGGGCGAAACAAAGGCAGCCCCTGTGAGGGGCGGCAGCCAGAACGGGCGGCAAAATCGCCGCTCGTTCTGTGCGAAACAGGGGACGCGTCCGTGAGGGCGGCGGCCAGAACGGGCGTCAGAATTGCCGCCGTTCTAGGTGAGACACGGGCCGCCCCTGTGAGGGGCGGCCGCCAGTACGGGCGGCAAAGTTGCCGCCCGTTCTGGCCGAAACACAGGACGACCCTGCCAGGGGCGGCGGCTCCGTCAGGCGGCCAGGCGGTTGAGGAAGAAGGTTGCGCAGTGCGCGCAGCCTGGCCCTGCATTCGCAGGTGCGCGCTTCGCAGAGCGTGCACAGGTGAGCGCAGCCCAAGACGCGCACAGGCGCGCGCGTCCCCGGGCGCGTGATTGGCCGGACACTTAGTGCGGGTCGGGCGGGGTGGTTTTCGGGTTTGACTGAACCATTCTTAGGGAGAAACCCGTTAATTTTTATGTTATTGTATAAACTTTTTTTATAAAGAGACATTTTTTTATGTTGTTGTTTAAAGCAAGGTTTTGAGAACCGGACCGGAGATCGAACCGGTGAGTTCAAAGGTTCAAGATCCGACCAGTCCAACGGTCGGACCGGGATCGAACCGTTTGTCCGTTATATATATAACAATATTAAAAAAATAAAAATGTTTGATGTTATTTATTAATAAATATGATTAGATGTATTATATATATAATGTAGTTCTTATTTTTTTAACATGGATATCTTGGTTTGGTGGAATGAGGCTTTGAAAATATCTCTTAGGTTTTTGGTTTGAATCCTGCCAGCCCATTTTAATCCGAATTTTTTTGCCGCCCGGTTTCGGGGAACCGGCCACGGTTCCCGGGTTTCCGGTTGACCCGCCCGTTCTCCGGTTTCGGGCGGTTCATGGATAGTCTGGTTCTTGTACATGGACCAGACCGTATAGGGCCCGGTCCGACCGGCGGGTCCGGTCCGGTTTTAAAAAGCTTGGTTTAAAGTTTATTTATAAACAAATTTGTCGTTATGTTATTTTGTGCAATTGATCGTAAATATTTAAAGGAAAAGAACTAAAATATTTAAAAGGTTTTAAAAACCGGACCGGAGGATGAACCGGTGGAGGTTCAAAAGTTCAAGGTCCGATTGGTTGGACCGGTCAGACCGGGGTTGAACCGTGATATTATATAATAATATATTATATAATAATAGTTAGAAATTAAATAATTACATATCATGTAAATATCAAATTGAGCTCAAGATATCAATAAATAATAAATTATAATATATATATTATAATGGAAATCATACGTAGACACGTAGTAATAAATATTGTAATAAAAATCGAATAATATTTTAAAAAAATGTTGAAAATTTATATTTTTATTTAACCTAAATAATAATATTGTAACAAAGTTTTAATTAGTTAATAACAATATTTATTTTTATACTTAATTTAATAATATATTTTTAATTTATATTCTAAGTCTATATTTTTTATAAAAATATATTATATATATAATAGTTTCATATTCAACAATAAAATCTAGTTGGTGGAGAGTGGTCATGATCACTTCATTAATAGGATAGGTTCTGGGTTTGAATCCCTGCAGTGTCCTTTTATTTTTATAAAAAAAAATCCGAAAATACCCTTGTTCGGCCGCCCGGTGCCAAAATAACCGGCCCGGTTTCGGTAACCGGTTCAACCGTCGGTTAACCGGTTCCTGGCCGGTTCTTGGCTGAGGTGGTTTACAAGACCAGACCGGACCGCCCGGGTGAACCAGTCGGCGGTCCGACGGGTTGGACCGGCCGGTCCGGTTTTTGAAACTTGGATATTTAAATGGAACCATGATTTTTATTTTTCATTTTTTTGAATAATATTATATTTTGCGCACAATGAATATAATTTTTACATTGACACTGCCACTATGCATAGAATCATGGTTAGTGGTAGACCTAGGAATTTTTTTCAGTGTGAGCAGGCTTAAAAATTATTTTATTCGTACTATTAAATCGTTCCTAATATTAATATTTTTTGAATAATAGAGTATTGGCCACGGTTTAAACCGTGGCTAATACTATTATTTTTTTAAGAAAAAGGGTATTAGCCACGATTTAATCTGTGACTAATACTGCTAATTTTTTTAAAGAATATATTATTAACCGCAGTTTAAACAGTGACTAATTTTATTATTTTTTTAAAAAATGAGTGTGGGCGACCCGCCACACTCGCCCCAAGATGAATCCACCCCTGATCACAGCCTTTGCTTCCCTCCTTTGTTGGCATAATAAAAATCCTCCTAAACATATTCTTCATGATCTTCATCTAATTTCTACAATCCCGTCAATATCACAAATGGGTGAACCAACAATGCTCCTTGTTGACATTTTGGTCATTCCCCATGACTACTCTGGAAGCTTATTTTTGAAAAATATAATAGGGACGACTACGCTGGAGAAGACAAACATGATTGTCCCTGATATGAGTAACTTCTTTTATAAGAATTTCTGGGTGTGAATAGCCCACTTCTCATGCCCCCAATATCTTAGTGGGGACATGAGTTTGACCGCCACGCGGGATCTCACTCCCGGCGGTTGTCTGGGGCCGGCTCAATGGCCTCGGCCACTTCCTCTCCTCTCCCCCAGCCGGCTCGGCCCAAGCCGACCAGACTTCCGGGCGGCGAAAAGGCTGCGCCTTGCGGTAGCACCTTTGCGGTCGCATGGCCAACACCCGTGGGCGCCCCCACCGGCGGGCCCCCCCCCCCCTCCCGAGACAGCTTTGCGGTCGTGGGAGGCCGCGGGTGGCGGTCGGTCGCGCCCGGCCCTCTGGCCGTGGACACTTAGCCAGCCACACCTTGCGCTCCCCGACTTTGGTCGGCCGCACCTTGAGGCCTGCCGAGGCCGAGCTAACAGTCGGCGCCGGTTCGCTCGACCGGCGGCCGGTGCCGGAGGTGCGCCCAGCCCCCGCCGGACCCAGTCGGCCGCTTCCCTCGCCCGGGGCGCCGTGCTGGTGATTGTTGGTCCGCCGGCACCTTGTCGGCAGGAGGTGACCGACGCAGGAGTTGGCCACCTCCCTCGCTTGTGAGGAGCGACGTTTCTCTGTTGACCGCGACACCGCGCCCTTCCTCCACCTTCCGATCTAGTCACCATAATCACAATCGTCCGTTCTGGGGAAAAACGGTCCGCGTAACTTCCACCGTTAGTGGAGGCATCATGGTCATAATAGTGACTTGCATTTAACGAGTATTATACACTCTAAAACAATGATAAAAAAAATTAATATGGGTGGTTACGGTGCGGATAGCCGTAAAACTACCGTAACCACACCCTGGAGGCTATATAAGGCTCCCCGTTCCAGAATCTGTTTCGCTTCATTCGTGGCCAAACACTTAGACCTATTTGTAAAAGAGCGGTGATATATCACCCTATGAAAAATTGATATATGTACTCAACTAATACTAGTGGATTTCGTCAAAACTAGGCATGACCCCATGCTTTTTTCTATTACCAGAATTTTCACGTAATAATCCTGATACCCGTTGTTAGTTCTCTAATCTGACTATTTGCACAGTCAACTCACTTTTGAATTAAGATGGTCTGATTGCTCCGATTCGTCAGAACGTTGAATGATCTGGAATAAAACATAATGTTTTATAATTTAGGGTTCTTTTGGCACTGCGTTTTTGCTACATGGAGTTTGTGTTGAAACCGCAAAATCGGTCTCTGTGGAGTTCGGGGTGCCTAAAAAGGGGTGACCTCACACTTACTGCACTCAGGCGAATGTCGCGGACCAAAGGCTCAGGAAACTAGGAACAGACCTTCAGCTCTAGCGTGGAGGTCACACCTCACACCCGGAAGACCTTAGTGATCTTCCCCTCCCTAGCCAATGCTGAGCTAGATGCCTTGGAGGATGAAGAAAGTAGAGGGATTTAAGTGGCTAAGAAGCAATGTTCTCCAAGGCACCATCAATGGTGTATTTATAGTTTTCTGGGAATGATCTGCAAATAACCAATCTCCGCTGCCCCAAAAATTACCAAAATGTCCCCGGGTTGGACTATCGACAACCAAATCTGGCTGTTCTAAGCAGCTAATTGCAGTCCACTAGGGGCAGACCCTCAAGCCGGGCGAGAAGCCCCAGTCGGGCGAGTAGAACTGCGGCCTGGCGCACTGCGGCCTGGCGAGCTGCGGCCTGGGCGAGACGGCGGCCTGGAGAGCTGCGGCCTGCCGAGCTGCGCCTGGGCGAGACGGCGGCTGGACGAGATGGCGGCCTGGGCGAGACGGCGGCCTGGCGAGCTGCGGCCTGACGACTCCTCATAGGGGCCGGGGGGGTTGGCAAATATTTCATCCCCCTATTAGTATATTATGCAGGTTGAGCCTAAATTGGCCACCAAGAGTGTCAAATCTCTCAAAAAGTTTAAAAACGTGCAGCAAGTCTCACGTCTTGTTTGAGGCCCTCTTTTCGCGAATACGGAGTTGTACACAATCCCCGCTCTTTTCGAGCGGGTTCCACACTCGGAAAGAAACATCCAACTCAACGTATTCGCTGCGTAGCCTTCTTGGAGACAAAAACACTTGGCCTCCCAAGAGGTCAACCTGTCATGCCAGCTAATGGGAGCCTGGGCGAGGAGACGGCCTCAGGGTAAAAAAACACTTGGCCTCCCCAATGGGCCAATCTGTCATGCCAGCTAATGAGAGTCTAGATGACGAGACGACCTCAGGGAAAAAACACTTCGCCTCCCTGAGGGATTAACCTATCTTGCCAACTAATGTGTGCCTGGGTGACGAGACGGTCTCGGGGTAAAAAAACACTTAGACTCCCCGTGGGGTCAACATGTCATGCCAGCTAATGGGAGCCTGGGTGACTAGACGGCCTTGGGGTAAAAAATACTTGGCCTCCCCGAGGGGTCAACTTGTCATGTCAGCTAATGGGAGCCTGAGTGACGACACGACCTCGGGGTAAAAAACACTTGGCCTTCCCGAGTGGTCAACCTGTCATGCCAGCTAATGGGAGCCTGGGTGACGAGACGACCTCGGGGTAAAAAAAAACACTTGGCCTCCTCGAGGGGCCAACCTGTCATGCCAGCTAATGGGAGCCTGGGTGATGAGACGACCTCGGGGTAAAAAACACTTGGCCTCCCCAAGGGGTCAACCTGTCATGCTAGCTAATGGGAGCCTGGGTGACGAGACGGCCTCGGGGTAAAAAAACACTTGGCCTCCCCGAGTGGTCAACCTGTCCTGCCAGCTAGTGGGAGCCTGGTAAGCGGAATCATCTCGGGATAAGGTCTACTCACCCCTCCGAGAGATCAACCTGTCCTGCCAGCTAGAGGGAGCCTAGTCAGCGGAATCATCTCGGGGTAAGGTCTACTCACCCCTCCGAGAGATCAACCTGTCTTATCAGCTAGTGGGAGCCTGGTCCGCGGAATCATCTAGGGGTAAGGCATACTCACCCCTCCGAGAGATCAACCCGCCCTGCCAGCTAGTGGGAGCCTAGTCAGCGGAATCATCTCAGGGTAAGGGCTATTCACCCCTCCGAGAGATCAACCTGCCCTGCCAGCTAATGGGAGCCTAGTCAGCGGAATCATCTCGGGGTCAGGTCTACTCACCCCTCCGAGAGATCAACCTGTCCTGCCAGCTAGTGGAGAGTCTGGTCAGCGGAATCATCTCGGGGTAAGGTCTACTCACCCCTCCGAGAGATCAACCTGTCATGCCAGCTAGTGGGAGCCAGGTCAGCGGAATCATCTCGGGGTAAGGCCTACTCATCCCTCCGAGAGATCAAGCCTGGCGAGCTGCGACCTGGCGAGCTGCTGCCTGGGCGAGATGACGGCCTGGCGAGCTACGGCCTGGCGAGCTGCTGCCTGGGCGAGATGGCGGCCTGGGCGAGACGGCGGCCTGGCGAGCTGCGGCCTGACGAGACGACGACCTGACGAGCTGTGGCCTGGCGACTCCTCATAGGGGCCGGGGGGGGGGGGGGGGGTTGACAAATATTTCATCCCCCAATTAGTATGTTATGCAGGTTGAGCCTAAATTTGCCACCAAGTGTGTCAAACCTTGTTTGAGCTCTCTCTTCGCGAATACGAGGTTGTACAATTTGCACAAAAACGTCACAATAATTGAATGTATGTTCGACATTATAACATTTAAGATCACCACAGCAACAACACGAATAGTTTTGAGCGTAAAATGGATGAATTTTCTTTGATGCGGTCGGGAGGTACTGGCGACATTTCGTAACCATCATATTCACGATCGCAAGTGCAAAACCGACCCTCATTTTTCGGAGAAAATTTTAGGTGAGTGACTCCCACCTAGATCTAGGTGGGAGAATAAATAACAAAATTTGGACCTCACTTCCCAATCCTTCCTAAAAATTGGGCGGGATATTCAGGCCCGAAATTACCCCTTCCAGCGGCGGCTCCCAGCGACAACACACCCCCCTCTCCTTCAACGACGACATTCCGCACTCCTCCCGCGACGACACCCCTCCTCCTCCATCGGTGACTGTCTCACTCTTCCCACGGTGACACCCCTCCTCCTCCTTCCGCGGCGACCTTCCCTCCTACTCCCGCAGCGAGACCCCCCCTGCTCCACTTCTATTGGTAGTATTTATTCCCGCGGTGAGACCCCCCTGCTCCTCCTGCGGAGAAACCCCGACCTCCTGCTCCACCAACGACGAAACCCCGGCTTCCTAGTATCTTGGTGAAATACTGAGAGTTCCGGCAGTATTTGATCAAATACTGTATATTGTGACTGTATTGTGACAAAAAAAGTCAATAACAAACACATTGCAATCGATCAAAACGGTATAATGTTACATTATGTAATCGTATTGACATATTCTCCTCACTATTATATTTATTATGATATAAAATATCTAATTTTTGAATTGTATTATGCACGATATTGAACAATATATTGACAGTATTTTGGTGAAATACTGAGACTTCTAATAGTATTTGGTGCTATCAGAACTCTCAGTATTTCACCAAAATACTGGTAGGTCGGGGTTTCGTCGTTGGAGGAGGAGGCCGGGTTTTCACCGCTGGAGAAGGCGAGGTTTTCACTGTGGGAGGAGTAGAAGGCCGGGGTTTCGCTGCGGGCGGAGGAGGTCTGTGTTTGGTCGAGGGAGGAGCAGGAGGCCGGTTTTCGCCGCGGGAGGAGGTCGGGGATTGTCGTGGGAGGAGGAGGTCGGGGATCACCGTTGGAGGAGGAGGCCGGGGTTCGTCATGGGAGGGGGAGGAGGTGACCTTAGGGTTTCGCTGGGAGGGAGATGAGAGATCGGGGATGCAAGAATTTTTTTGGACAAAGAAAAAAGGTGGGATCCACTTCTAAATTTTACTATTTATTCTCCCACCTAATTCTAGGTGGGAGTAATGTACAACCCCATATTCGCTGGGTGGGACCAAGATGTCCCAAGGACTCGGATTAGGCTAGTCTTAGGCTAGCTTTGGGCTGAAACCGGATCAGATAAGTAAGCAGGTGAGATGGTTCCCGCACAGGACAGACAAAAGGGCTTGCGCCTCGGGTCGGCGGGAGCCCTCCAGCACTTGACGTTGAGTGATGCTTCTCCATTCAACGCCCCTTCAGTCTTTAGGTTCCCGCCCAGGGCAGACGAAAAGGCTTGCGCCTCGGGTCGGCGGGAGCCCATCATCCCTCGGCGTTGAGTGATGCTTCTCCACTTCGCGCCCCTTCAGTCTTTTGGCTCCCGTCCGGGGAAGGCGGGAAGGCTCGCGCTCGAGGCAAGCGAGGGGCCCGCAGAGATCAACGAAAAGGTTCCTTCTAGGTGGGGTCCAGGGTTGAAATTACCTGGATGCCCCTAGGTCTGCATTTAGCTACTCAGAACAGCGGAGTTTGGCTATTGGCATACCATCCCGGGATATTTTGGTAATTTTAGAGCAGCGAAATTATGTTTTTTGCAGACTTGATATTAGAAATCTATAAATAGACTCATGGAGTTCCTCAGAAGGCAAGCTTCTCACATTTTCTAAAATCCTTTTGGTACTTTCTGAGGTACTCCTGGCCCAACAATTGACTCTGGAGGGGAAGCACTCAGAGATCTTCCGGGTTAGAGGAGGGACCTCCCAGCTGAGGCTTAGGGTCAGTTCTAGGTGCTTCGTCACTAGTCAGGGGTCAGAATTTGGGAGAAATAGGTGTTAGCTACACCCCAAAATCCGAACTCTCATTGATGCCAATATTTGGCTTCAACAAGTAACACCTAAAATTTTGCCCATTATTTGTGCCTCCATACAGAAGTTTGGTTTTTTATTCACAAGAGACCAATTATAAGCCAAAATCAGAAAATAAAAAGAAAATGAAAATTAATTTACTCACATGCTGAAACATAATTCGGGCGTTGAAGTCGACATTAGCCCCCAAATTCGGCGTTTCTAGAACATTCCAACAATTATCGGTTCGGTCATGAGCCTAATCGGTTGTCGGGCTGCTTTGGTGGCGACAACCTGCAATGCATAATGGATGCGGGTCGGTAATTTTCCAAAGTCCGAAATGGGGAGGTTTTCTGCCGGGACCACCGGACTACATTGGTTCATCTGAAATGGCCACGCGGTCATTACTATAATAATAATATTATTATTATTAACTAAAAAATCAATATCATATCATATGATATTGTCATCTACATTAATCTATACTTTTTATACAAAATTTATTAACAGTTTTTGCGATTGAATAACACATGAGGCCCTTCAGGTTGATTTCAGCCCTTAAATCTGAGGGGCGTGGTCTTCAAAAAGTATTTTTATGGAATTCCCTGAGCCTTCCTCCTGTGAAACTCCTGATCCGGCGACCACTTATAGTTTTTTTTGTTTGCGTTGCAACCGACAGCCTGCCCTGTGCCCACTGGCAGGTTCGCTGGTCCCCGACGAACCCGCCGGGGTGTTCAGACGGCGAAATAGTTACAAAAAAATGAAATAATAAAAAAATAACTATATCTTTTAAAAATATAAAAAATTAATTACAAAACAAATAAAAATATTTCTTTATTTTCCTAAAATAATAATTAATAATAAAATAAATGATTACAAAGGAGCCTTTTTAAAAAATAAAAAATAATAAAAAACACAATTATTTTTAAATAAGGCCACCCCGAAGCCGCTACAGGTCGAGTATTGTCGCGTAGGGAATGGGGGACCCCTTGCGCTGTCACTCGTAATAAAATATCGAAATAAGCATTGTAACTTCATAATTTCTGTAATGTATAAATTACGAGTGACAGGCACGGGGCTCCGCCCCTATGACAATCGCGATAGTACTTTGACTGTGATAGTGCACGGGGGCCCCCGTGACCCGCATGACATTATCCGGGCCACAATATTGTCCCAGTGCGATGACGCTCCTGCTAGAGTGTGCTCGAAGCATCCGCGTGACCGTCAAGTTTGGAACGATCTACTCGTTGCCCCTAGCATGAGCATTTATAGGCAAACCTTAAATACCCGACCGTGCGTTATTGAATTTCTATTAGATCATAACCGCAACTCATTAAACACTCGTCACACCTATTTCAATATACCTCAACAATCTCTTCCTATATTGTAAATAGGTGTTAGCATAGTACATGTTACTTAAACAAGAGTTAATAATGACCAAAAAATGAGTTTTCGGAAAGCATAAATATGAGTTTTATAATTCAAAATATCTAAACTCAAACACATAGTTCCAAACATAACAATAGAAAATCTGAAAGAAAAACTCAAATTGAAAAATTGATCACGCAAACAACAGATCATCTTCATTCGGGTCGAAATTAACTTTCTCTTATTC
Source organism: Platanthera guangdongensis (assembly GCA_039583875.1). Classification (NCBI taxonomy): domain Eukaryota; kingdom Viridiplantae; phylum Streptophyta; class Magnoliopsida; order Asparagales; family Orchidaceae; genus Platanthera; species Platanthera guangdongensis. The sequence continues at coordinate 14,252,889 of CM077162.1, forward strand.
AATATCCATTTGATTTGCAAACAAACACCATAAGAATGTCATGACACAAATCTCTATGAATTCTAACATTTGTCAATCAAAAAATTAAAGTTATTAGTTATAGCAGTAAAATAACGTAATACTCTAAGCAGGAAGAAAGAATCACATATCGACATCTCTATCTAATTTAAACAAAATTAGAAAAATTTATTTCATAGAATCAAACTATGTTCCATCGATTATTAAGATTATTATTCATTGTTTCACAATTGTGTTATATCATTAAGTTTGAAATGATACAACAAGTTGTGACCATCATATCATCAAGTTTGGAATGATATAATTAATAATCATAACACAGGACTAATATCAGCAACTTCAGTATTCTTTTTTGGAATGATACCCAATTCATTCTTTAAATAAAATAATTGCATAAGTTATCAAGTTTGAAATGACTAACAACTAATCATCTCTAGCTTTCATCAGATAGCATCTGAAATACTTCAATGTACTCAACTTTAGATGCTTGAATGTAAGCAGATTACAATTCTAAAATTTAAAACATAAACAAGGTATTAAGTTTTCAAAAATAAACTTTAATCACATCTCACCCGATGTTTTAGTTGTTAGAAACTTACATAAGCACATAATAGAGAATCCCTAGATCGCATCGCCTCCTTATAGGTCGATGGATCAGCTTCAACTTGGTAAGTCACAAAGTCTGTACAGAAACTTTTATGCACTTGTTCTCTATTAGATAACCTTTTATATGTTAAACCACTATTGTTTATAGGCTCAGTGTTAGGGTTTCTTATTTATGACTTAACAATAGGCTCAGTAGTAGTAGCTGGCAGACCTGGAAGCGCTAGGTTTTTATTCTTAGGGAACTTATTGTAACATCCTGACTTTTATTGGGCCACCAGAGCCCTAATGGACCCAATAAAAGTGGCCTGAACTCTACCCCTGACCCTGTGGGAAATAATCCTAGGCGGGAAATAGAGCTAAAGAACTCTGAATTGAGTTCTGTCAGTTCATGTGACCTCGTGTAGTCAATGCGAGTGCATTGGAACTCGTTCAGTTGGACCCTGAGGTCATATAGTGAATGCGACCACTCCTTGTAAAACGCAACGAGAGCAGATTTTGGGATATCGACCTAGAGAACTTCGAATTGAGTTCTGTCGATTCCTGTGACCTCATATAACCTAAACAGGAGCATCAGAACCCGTCACGTCACAATCTGAGGTCTAACGACAGTTTTACACACTTCGGCCATTTTAGCGCGCTGCGATGCACAAATTTTGGACTTTCGCCAAACAGACTCCGATTCAACCACAGTCAGTGGCGTTGGACTCGTGTGGTCAATACAAATTCAACGGAAGTCGTCCTAGTCAATTTCGACGATAATTGGTCAACCCGTGGTCAAATCAAGCGTAGTCGTGCACCGAAAAGCATGCGCACACCAATTATGACACGACACCCGAATTTTGACCCGACCCCGATGACTTGGACCCACTTTGACTTTGACCAGCAAGGGGGACCCACCCTAGGGTTGATTTGGTCAAACCCACCTAAAAACCCATTTTTTGGGATTTTTCTCCAAGTTGGGGCCCACCTAATCTCCAAGGAAGGATGACTCATGCCCCCCCTCTCATTCTCCTTATGCCCCCAACCAGCAAGCTCCTATCCTAAGACAAGTGGAGGCCCACCCACTTCTTCACTCTCCATCTCTCTCTCTCTTTCCCACCCAAAAGCCCAAGCCCATGAGGGTATCATTTCTTTTTCCCCACATGGGGGAAAATATGGCACCTCCAGCTGTCCTTGGACATCTGGAGGGTGGGGATTAATCCCTCCTTAAGGAGGGATTAGTCCTACCTTGCCAAAGGGAGGGGAGCTTCCCCTCCCCAACCCTATAAAGCCACCCCACCCCCTCTATTTCCCCTAAGCTTTCTGAGTCATCTCCCCCCTGCCCAACCCCCTGCCAGAGCTCTGGTGGCCGAAAAAAGCCAAGCTGAGACCTCCCTCCCCTCCACCACCACCATCAAGTCATGGCCGACTAGGTCGGCCCCTCCCGAGCCCACCAAACCCAGGTGGAACCTTCTCTCCCTCCCCCTCCCCATTTTCGACGTGATGCATGGCACTCCCGGCGGCCCGAACGCCGCCAGCGCCACCCGAGCCTTGTTCTAGGCCGGGTTGCGCCCAAGGAGGAGGAATCCTACCCCAGCATCGGTGGTGGCACTGGGGGAGTATTATACCACCAGGGGCAGTGGCCCCCAGCGGCGGAGAGCGGCGGTGCCGCCGAAAATCGCGGTTCCTGCGGCACCCGCAAAAACAGAGTTTTCTCTATTTTAAGCTGGCGGCGGTGGCCGGCGGCGCATGGCCGCCGGACCACCTCCGGCAAGAAGCCCGACCCCTGGCGCGTCGGCCGGGGGTGGACTGATAGGTGGTAGGCTGCCCGATGAGCGGGGGTGGCGCGGTGGCGCCGGTAGCAGGGCCACCACCACCCCAAGCTCTCGAGAAGAATATTTCCGGCGGCGGCCAACAGCGCCAGGCTGCCGGACCACCGCCTAGAGAACAGCAGGCCCCCGGCGAGCCGTTCGGGGCCGGCGCCGGCGTCTGCGAAAACCTGCCGGCAGCAGTGGAGGCTGATCAACCTCTGCACCGGCGGCGAGGAACAGCAGCCGCTCGATCTGGTGATGAAGATCGGGAGGCTGGGATTTTATTAATCCCCGCCCCCCGCCTGAGCATCAGTGCCCCCCACAGCAGATCCGATGCCGATCTGATGTGGGGGCAGAAGGATAAAAAACATCTTGCGGCTCAATCTAGGCCGCAGGATCACGCTATTCTGCTATTAGCAGACCAAATCAAAAGGCTAGAATTTTGGAAATTTTTGAGGCCAAACCTATGCCTCTAGGAGAAAAATGAGCACAGTAAAAAATGTTCCCCATGATGAGGGCTATCTTCACAAAAATTTTGAGAATTTTTGGAGTTAATTTAGTATTTTTAAAAGCCAAAATAAAAGTTATTTGGCTAAATTAAATGCCCAAAACACCTTGGAAAATTATAAAAAAATTACTAAGTTCATTTTAAGCCCTTCCAAGGGTTGTATCAAGATTTGGAGTCATGAGAATAAGTTTTGATATTTTTTCTAAAATATTGAAGTCTAGGGTCGCGCACGGATCCTTTATCCGCTCGTTTTCCCTAAAAGACGGAAATTAGAGTGTGTCACCACTCCTTATAATTAAATAAGTACTTTAAACTATTTTATCGACGAGAACGGCCGATGCAAGTGACTAAGCTCCGGGTTTTCCAAAATTTCGTTAAACCGTCGAGCGCCTCGACTCTCGGATGAATATGACACGTTCGGAAGATGAGTGTACGAGTGATGACTTGGAGTTATCCCTGACTGCTAATTAGAATGTAACTCCTAGCCAACCCTTGATCTAATTAAGCCGTAATAAATATGACGCAACCAAATTAATTGGATCTTAATGGTTATTGTAGCCCAACCAAATCTCCTTAAATCTCAAAGCCTTCTGAATATGAGTGATTGGACTACTAATCATTTTCTTTGTGTTTTCTTCAGTCTCATACTGGTCAAGCTTATTTTATTACTTTCAATTCAGTACGACTCCAGTCTCGCACTGGTCAAGCTTACTTTAGTACTTTTAATTCATTACTACTCCAGTTTCGTACTGGTCAAGCTCATTTCAGTACTTTTATTTAGTACTACTCCAGTCTCGTACTGGTCAAGCTCATTTCAGTACTTTCTATTCAGTACTACTCCAGTCTCGTACTGGTCAAGCTTATTTCAGTATTTTCTATTCAGTACTACTCCAGTCCCATACTGGTCAAGCTTATTTAAGTACTTTCTATTCAGTACTACTCTAGTATCGTACTGGTCACATTTCATTCCAACACTTTAAATAAGCAGCATAATCACCGCACTTATTCTCATTGTAATTTACTATTATAGTCCCGAGTCCTGCTCTGACGAGCAGTCGTCGAGCCTTAGTTAGGGATAACCAGAGTTGAAGTAGTCCTCCAGGTCTAGCCCCAAATATTGCGCTCCCACGCTCCTTGTCGAAAGTAGAGCCGAATGCTGACGCCCGAAGTCTAAATCCTAGTAGGGCAGGCCGACGTAGACCCGATGTTTATATTGTTTGCCTTTTTGTTTGATTGATTTTAAATTGCTTGCGGTGAAATAGTGACAGGTCAGTCCCTCCCGCAAACCGTTCGTACCGGTGCGGGAAGGTCGATGACTCAAGACGATAGGTAGATGAGTACCACGGGTGACCGACCGTTATATTCCCCGTCAGGTTTTCCTCCGCTGGTCGGCCAAAATGATTCGTCGGATGTCGCTCACATCCAAGAGTACACAAGGTTGTACGTTAGGGCCTGAGGTTGTACGGTACGATCACCACCAGAAGTGGCAGGACTGGCCACTGTCACCGACGGCCACATCGGTGAGGCCCGCGGGGCTCGCTACCCTGCTGGAACAGAAGCGGTCCAAACTATGTCGACATAGGGTTTGTGTGCGCGGCTATGAATGACTGTGGTGTGTGCGCGGCTATGAATGCCTACGGTGTGTGCGCGGCTATGAATGTCTGGGGTGTGCGCGCGGCTGTGAATGCATGTGATAGTGTTCAGGATATGAAAACCTGATGTGCTGATGAGTTAGTAGAGCCTTGTTATAACCAACTTATACTATTGCTGCTTTTTCCAGTTATACTATTACTGCTTTTATAATTGTTCCTAGTTGTTCATATATGAAATGTTGTCCTAACCCTCTCTTGCTTCGGCTATTTACTTTTGTTGGGTGGGTGCATGCTCGTCCCCAGGATGTGGATCCGGGGAGGAGATTTGTTTCCACTTAGCTCTGTGACTAACAGTTATTTGATTAACCATTCACAAGAGGCGGGGCACCGTAGTGACCAGCTGCCGCATGAGATTACGACAGCAGCTAGGTCTACTCGAGCAGATGCACCCCCGCCATCCCCAGAGTTTAGAGACGCGAGTACCACCGAGCAGTGTAGAGAGTGAGAGTATATGAGGATTATATGTAGCACATGTATAGCCCACATGCTTATTTAAACACTTAGGCTTCGACCCTAGAACCTCTATGATATTAATATGTTATATATATATCTGCAAAGGTTTCCTGTTAATGCTTCCGCTATACTTTGATGTGTTGTGAATGTTATGATTCGAGCCGAGCAAGGCGGACATCTAGTGCTTGGAGAGAGTGGATCGTTTCCCCTAAAAGCACTGAGTGGACGTCTTGGGCCAGTAGTACCCCTCCGGCCCGACCCGGGCAAAAGGTTGGGGGGGGGGGCACTACACTTATCCTCAAAGAAAACCGTATTTCTAGATTCTATTACAGTATTAGTTGAGAGTGTTGAAATCGAAATATCGGTTTCCTGTGGAGTTCACCCTTGGGGAAGGGGTGATCGCGCACCTACTACCCTCAAGCGAACGATCTAGGCACAAGACTAGGAACACAAGGGACAGACCCAAGGTCTCAGCGTGGAGGTACCTCCGCATACCCGGAAGACTGACAAACTCTTCCCCTCCCAAGCCAAAGGCTGAGCTAAGGCACCTTCGGAGGGCTCTCTTGGCCGACCGGAACCTCTAAGGAGAATCTCAAGATCAACTCTCTCCAAACTAGAAGTGTCTCCTCGGGCCTATACAAAATGCTCCTCACCCGCCCTACTAATGGCGCAATCTCGCCGAGCAATTCTACGACACGCTGCCCAAATTGGGCCACTAACAGCATAACTCCGCTATTCTAAAAGGATGAGAATGGGTCATCAGGGGCGTCACATGCATTATAAATAACATACACAAGGCGTCACAGGCATTATAAATAATTACAGGAATATGAATTCCATACTTCGGCACGCAGGCCGGCAATATAAGCAAAAAATAGGCCTTCGAGGGCCGGCACAAGCTTGGGCTTAAGCCCGCTACTCCCCGCTTGGTACTGCAACACCTGAACGTCAACGTCTCGACAAGCAACTGCCAGCTGAACAACCGTCGGCTAACATGAGTTGGCCAAATATATTGCACACACCCCTTTTTCGGGGCTATGATGCGCATTCCCTGCAAATAAATAATATACAACTTCCACGAAGTCTTCTCCAGGAACTCCAGAACATCACTAATCCGGCTCACACGTTCGGATGGGCTTCACACAGCATGCCTAAACTCGTACTCACGCTTCCGGGTGCTAATGCAGTCAATTGTAGGGACATAGACGTCAACCCGTCGGAGAGCTCCCTTCCCCCACCCATTGGTGGAGAGGGGCTTCCATGCAAATATGTAAACTGAGGGCTTCACCTGCCCAAGTATAAACATCGTTACCCTTGACGCGTGTTTGACGGAGCCATAACTGAACATCATGCAAAAGACTCGATGCCCGGAGAGGAGCTCCTAGCTGTTTTTTGTTGAAGGCGGTGCTGGCCCTAGCCCTCATCCCGATTTCCATTTTCTTGGTTGGTCGAGCCCTGCTGTACACAAGTGGGAGAGTAACGAGCTGTGCGACAATCTGGATAGAGGAAGTAGGGAGGGAGCTCGGGTTGCACTTGCCGGCGGCGGTCTGGACAGAGGGCAGAAAGGGGCGGTTCGAGCTGCCCTCTTAGCGGTGACCTGGATAGGAAAAAGAGGAGGGGCTCGGGCTGCACTTCCAGGCGGCCGAGAAAGAGGGGGCGGCGCGGGGGTGCTGCTCCAGGCCGAGAGAGAGGGAGGGGGCAGGGTTGCTGCTCCAGGCCGAGAGAGAGAGGGAGGGGGCGGGGGTTGCTGCTCCAGGCCGAGAGAGAGAGGGAGGGGTGGGGTTGCTACTCCAGGCCGAGAGAGAGAGGGAGGGCGGGGTTGCTGCTCCAGGCCGAGAGAGAGGGAGGGGCGGGGGTGCTACTCCAGGACGAGAGAGAGAGAGAGGGCGGGTTGCTGCTCCAAGCCGAGAGAGAAAGAGGGAGGGGCGGGTGCTGCTCCAGGCCGAGAGAGAGAGAGAGAGAGAGAGAGAAAGAGAGAGAGAGGGCGGGGGTTGCTGCTCCAGGCCGAGGGAGAGAAAAAGGGGGCATGTCGCTTCCTTGGACAAACCCTAGCGGGAGAAATCCCGCTCACCTGATGCCTCTGCCTCCTCCCTTCTCTTCATATCCCTCTCCTCTTTTTAATATCTCCTCTATATTATATATAATATCACATATATATTAATATTAACCATATATATATATATACATTTATGAAGGCCTACACACATAAAACCCCCGCACACACGCACGAGCACCTGCACGTCTCCGAACGGGGCTATACCAGAACGTCGCTCATAACGCCCCCAAGTCTGCCACTTGGGGAGGATCCCAGTCGGCCAGATACGGGGTTGTACAGAGAGATTTAGAAACCTGTCTGCAGCACTGTCCTCTGCACATCCTAAATAGACGCAAGTGTTTGTCCTTGGTCAAATCTTTGCTCTTCTAGAGTTAGGTATCCTAACATAAGCGATACAACCACAGATATTAAGATTGTCAAATCTAGGAGGTCTCTTAAACCAAAGCTCATAGAGGGTTGTAGTCAACTTTGCATGAGGTACTTTATTAAGAATGTGATTTGACGTGAGGATGACTTCACCCTAATAGGTTGCAGGCATGTCAGCAGTCAACAACATGGAATTCAACATTTTTGTTAAAGTCCCACTTTTCCACTCAACGATACCATTGGATTGTGGTGAATTTGGGGCAGTGGTTTCAAGAATTATGCCATTGTTGGCAAGAAAATCTTTGAACTCCCCAGAGACGTATTCACCTCCTCTATCACTTCCTAACATTTTAATTTTCATGTCTAGTTGATTTTCAACCCTATTTTTGAATATACAAAATTTTTCAAAAGTTTCATCTTTGGATTGCGACCGAATCTATAGTAGTCGTCGATAAAAGTTATCAGATACTTATAACCTCCTCAGGTGACAAAACTTTTGTAGTCACAAATATCAGAATGTATTAACTCTAGCAATTGTGTGCTCCTAGAAACCTGACCAAAAGGTGTTTTAGTTATTTTAGTTTGAGCATAAATTTCACATTTGTCAAATTTAATGGTTGTGTCTGAGGGAATGTTGTGAGTTCTAGCTAGTACAAGTAATTTTCTATAGTTCACGTGCCCTAGTTTTACATGTAAAGTCTTAGGATCTATCAAATTTGAACTACTCTGATTGACTACCTCGTTTGCTAGAATCAGCATGTACATTTTATTGACTACATACGCACAACCAAAGTAATGCGGGTGAACCATAAGGGTTACTCGGCTACCACTAATGTTAAACGACATACCCGCATTGTATAATAGATTAAAAAAAATTAAATTAGCAGCTAACGAGGGTATAAATTTAATATTCTTTAGAAGTAAACGCGTACCTGAAGAGAGAGTCAGAGTAGCATTCCCCACCCTCAGCATATTAGCTACATCGTCATTAGCAATAGTGACAGTCTCTTTAACTTTTTAGACATCCTCCAGAAGTGTTGAATTATTGCAGACGTGGCAGGTAGCACCTGAATCGAGCCACCACTCTGAACTGGCCTTCCCCTTTCCGACCATGGTAACAAAGTAGGTAGGCACAGTCTGATAAACCATATTGGCTTTGTTATCAGTTTTGGATGTGTTGGATTCCCCCCGTTTGGGTTGCTTGCACTCGGAAACACAGTGACTCCACTTATTGCTGTCGTAGCACTTGCATTTGAAATTTTTAATCTTTTTGCTGGTGACAGCAACTGCGGGTGCACTGGCCGATGGTCTGGTCTTTCTAGGCTTGGGCTTGCGCTTAGGATGTGTGAGCATGTTAACAGCAGATGTCTGCTTGCTAACCATCTCTAAGGCGTGTCTAGTCCAGTTCTCATCATCAATGCATTATGCATATGAAGCGCTTGAGATCTTTCAGACTCACCTGCGTCTTTTTCCGATACATTTCAGTCTTAAAGGAGTACCATGCCAAGGATAATTTGAAAAGTATCACTCCTACAATGAACCCATCTGATAGAATATGTTCTCACTGTTCAGCTTGTCCACGAGATTCTCAAAATCTACAACTTGAGGAAGAATCTCTTTGTCTTCTGTGAAGGTGAAGGTCATGAACTTGTCCACCAGGTGCATCTTGGACATGCTTTCTTCCTCTTTAAACTGCTCCTCCAGTGCATCCCAGATCTCCTTTGCAATTTTCAACTTGTTGTATGTCTCTTCAATTCTATTTGAGAGGCAGCTGAGGAGGTAATCACGACAAAAATCCTCGTCATGGATCCAGTTATCCTTGTCATCTCCTCCTCTATAAGACTCAAAATCAGACTGTACTGTATATAAAATATTCAGATATTTCATGTCAAACTGCGTGTTTCGCTTATAGGCGCTAAACTCAGAGTTGTAGAATTTCTCCAGCTTGATCATCGGTATGGGATAATTCCCTTTTGACATCGTGTGTCTCTTTCCAAAATAATAGTATTCCACTGGCAACCTAAATCACAAGCAGAAAAACTAGAAAGAGATCACCTGAGCGAGCCGGCGACGATGAATTCTTCATATCCAATATAGGAGAAAAAGATTTGTTCCTCTTCGGTTGAACGAGAACGCCAAACACTATATCTCGATCAGCAGACTTTCACAGAAGCACGCCTTCCTCAAGCAATAAGGATCTAAGAAAGACCGATGTCGATCTTGGCGGCAATAGAGTGAAGCAATAACTCTCCTCAATCGGATAAAATAAAGGGTAGAAACCAGATGCACAGATCTACACAAGAGTGGAGACTCCCTAATCTCCTCTTCCTCAATCGGACAACAGTGACGATTTGCAACCGATCTACACAAGAATGAAAAACTTTGTCCCTTTCTTCTTCCCGAATTTCCAGATCTATAGATCGCGAAGATCGGCGAAATTTCAGAGCGGCAACGATGATCTAGGGAGCGGGAAAATTGTACGTGATCGACGGATGCCTACTTCACCGACAGTTTCTCCTCTGGTAAATCGCGAACAGAAGCGGCACAACATGACAGAAAAAGCACAACGGCTAATGATCCCGACGAAGGCGGCGGTTTCTTCCGATCGGCGGCACTGGAAAATCCCGAGCGTTGACATGGCCGAACTGCTAACCCAGCGGCGACGGCTAGGGCAAAACATGATAGGCGGCGGCGGGAGGGAGACGATCTCAATGAAGCGACGAGATTAAATCCTACGCGACTGGCTTTCGCAAACAACGAGATCTCTGGAGAAGCGGCGTGAGCGAACAACAACGACGTGATCCTCCGACACCGATGAAATCGCCCGAGAAGAAGCGGCTGTGCTAAAATTTTTCAGAAAAATTGGGAGCGGACAGTTGCGAGAATGACGGCTACGGGAGGGGGCTAGGGCAAACAAAACAAACTTCGCGAATGTTAGAGTGTGCTCGAAGCATCCGCGTGACCGTCAAGTTTGGAACGATCTAATCGTTGCCCATAACATGTGTATTTATAGGCAAACCATAAAAACCCGACTGTGGGTTATTGAATTCCTATCGGATCCTAACCGCAACTCATTAAACATCTGTCACACATATTTCAATATACCTCAACAACTCCTACCACTCGAAAACTCTCGAGTGTTATTCTCCGCTTGTCACTCATTTTTGCGGCGTGCACGGGGTTCGTGAGTAGCATGGAGAACACATTTTTTATTGCAGGTAGAGAGATTTGTCTATATGAAATCACATTTTTTAAAATAAAAGAAAAAAAAGCCCATGGATTTTAAAAAAGTGGAATTTTTTTTAATAAAGAGGGGTAAAATTGAAAAATGAATGTTTAATCAAAGGGTGTTTTTCCTTTTTAGCATAAAACATTGTTAATAGCACACCTGATGGGTTCCACCTTCATTTATAGGAGAGAAGCCCCCCCCCCCCCATGATCTCCCCCAAAAATGGGTCATGGGTGGCCCACCCCCTCCATGAACTCTCATGAGGAGGAAATCATGGGGGTGGGGCCCGCCACTCACCTCATGGAGGAAAACCGCCAACCGGGCGGCCTAACCGCCGTCGGCGACCGGCCTTCCGCCGGCCTCCCCGGGAGGGCGGCCGCGGCCGGCCGCCTGACAGCCGGCGGCCCGGCCACGGCGGGCCGCCGGTCAAGCCGCCGGCCTAGCCACGACGGTCCGCCGGCCTGGCCACGACCGGCCCTCGACAAACTGTCGCGGCCGGCCGCCAGCTCCTGCGGCCGGCCGCCGGCGGCGCGGCCGCGCCAGGCCGACGGCCAAGACGTCGGCCTAGCCCCGGCGGTCCGTTGGCCGGCCGGCCCTCAGCAGGCCGCCGCAGCCGTTCGCTCGGCCAGCCGCTCCCGCTGTCGGACGCTCCCGCTGCCGGCCGCCTAGCCGCCGGCGGCCCGGCCGCGGCGGGCCCCCGGCCCGGCCGCCGCCCGGCCGGCCACCGCCGCCACCGTGGCGGCCCACCGCCGCCACCGTGGCGGCCCACCGCCGTGGGCGATCTCCCCGCCTTCCGATCAAGGGGAGACTCTCCTCGCCGTCCGATCAAGAGGGTAACCACCCACTAACCCACCACTTTAGTGGTGAGGCCCGCCATGACCCTCCCCTGGAGGCTATAAAAGGACCCCAGGGGGTCTTCATTCTTCATTTTTTGGATGCTCAGAGCTCTCTTCTTCTTATTCTTCAGGTGAGAGCTCTCATGCCTCCTCCCCCGCGTCGGGCTCGAGTCGTCGTGAACCACCAGCGGCCGCCCACGGCCACCAGCGCTCCACCACCGCGTAGCCAGTAGGAAAACGCCCAAGTCCTCGCAAGAGCCAAAGGAGGAAGGCAACCACAGCCAGCAAGTGAATGCAACCAGAAGAGCCAGAGCACCGAGACCGTTCCACGCATTCCAGCGTCCAATCTACTCCCGCGGCGCAGCCTGTTGCCCGCCAAGAGTCGTAGTCTCTCTCTCTCCCCAAGCTGTAATGGGAGCGGCCTATCGCCTCGATTCTCCAACACACTGTAAACACCGAAATCTAGTGGAATTTGATCGGCATAGACCCAGTCACGTTGTTTTTTATCCATTTAATGGGTTTTTTCACGTCATCACATCTTGTGTCAACTTTCTACTTTCATTGACTGTGTGCGCGCTCGACCGCCTCGTGAGCTAAGACCGTTCAAACAAATCCGGCCCGACTGGGGCATCGAGTTAGACGTCGGCCTAGCCACGACGGTCCGCCGGCCTGGCCACGACCGGCCCTCGGCAAGCCGCCGCGGCCGGCCGACTGCTCCCGCGGCCGGCAGACGGCAGCCGGCGGCCCGGTCGCGATAGGCCGACGACCAAGATGTCGGCCTAGCCCCGGCGGGCCGCCGGCCGGCCGGCCCTCAGTAGGTCGCCGGCCGGCCGGCCTCAGCAGGCCGCCGCATCCGGCAAATAGGCCGGCAGCTCCCGCTGCCGGCCGCCTAGCCGCCGGCGGCCCGGCCACGGCAGGCCGCCGGCCAAGCCGCGGCAGGCCGCCGGCCTAGCTGCGGTCGGCCCCCGGTGGGCCTCCGCCGACCGCTCGGCCGGCCGCCGTCGCCACCGTGGCGGCCCACCGCCGTGGGCGATCTCCCCGTCGTCCAATCGAGGGGAGGCTCTCCTCGCCGTCCGATAAAGGGGTAACCACCCACTAACCCACCACTTTAGTGGTGGGGCCCGCCATGAACCTCCCAGGGGGTCTTCATTCTTCACCTTTTGGATGCCCGAAGCTTTCTTCTTCTTCAGGTGAGAGCTCTCCTGCCTCCTCCCCCGCGTCGGCCTCGAGTCGCCGTGAACCACCAGCGGCCGCCCACGGCCACCAGCGCTCCACCACCGCGCAGCCAGCAGGAAAACGCCCAAGTACCCGCAAGAGCAAAAGGAGGAAGGCGACCGCAACCAGCAAGTGAACGCAACCAGAAGGGCCAGAGCACCGAGACCGTCCCACGCATTCCAGCGTCCAAGCTACTCTCGCGGCGCAGCCTGTTGCCCGCCGGGAGTCGTAGTCTCTCTCTCTCTCTCCCCAAGCTGTAACGGGAGCAGCCTGTCGCCCCGATTCTCCAACACACTGTAAACACCAAAATCTAGTGGGATTTGATCGGCACAGACCCGATCACGTGATTTTTTACCCATTTAAGGGGTTTTCCCACGTCATCATATCTTATGTCAACTTTCTACTTTCATTGACTGTGTGTGCGCTCGACCGCCTCGTGAGTTAAGACAGTTCGAACAAATCCGGCTCGACCGGGACATCGAGTTAGTACGCAACAACACCTTATATCGCTAATACCACACCCGCGATAATAGCACCTCCTAAATTTCTATTCCGAATATTAGCACCCCAGCCAAATTTTTTTAAAAAAAATTTGACAGACATTCGCAAACACCACATAAAACACATTCAGCTACCTCATTCTTAACAAAACTCTACAAAACGATCAAAATGGTAATGATGAACAAGAGCATCCGAAAGCTTAGGTCAAAACTAGCTAGTAAGCTCCACAAAATGAAGAACGAGAGTTCCACAAAAATCACACAAGTTAGTCGGTTCCACGAAATGATGAAAAGTCCATATTGTAGCAACCCTCACAAAAATAAGTGTATCTTTAGCAATGACAAAATCGACCAAGATTTAAGCATAATCATACCTTAGAAAAGCCAAATAGAGGAGAATAGGAGAAGATCCAAAGACGATCAGAATTTCGGAATCCAAATAATGGATATCGCACCCCAAAAATGAAATTAGGGAAAACAAATTCAGAAAACACGTGAAAAATGTCAAAAAACATGAAAAAATAAGAAATTACATGCCAAAAGGAGCGAAGACAATGATGGAATGAAGGTTCTCCGGTTCATCAAACGAACAAGGGAGAAGAAGCGGGGTCACGAAGAGAGGAATAAGAGGCAGGAAAATCTCTTCCGGCACCGAATTCGCGAAGAGGGGAAGAGAAGGCGGAAGCCGGACACGACTCTCGAAGTGGGGAAGAAGAAGCGGATGCCAACGAGCCACTCACAAACCCTAGCCGTTTATTCGCGTGATTCACGAAGAGGGGAAGAGGGAGCGGAAGCCACACACGACTAACAAAGTGGGGAAGAAGAAGCGGAAGCTTCTAACGACGGGAACCCTAGCCGCTTTCGATTCAGTTCAAGGGAAATAAAAGAGGTGCGACCAAAGCTCTGTACGAGAGGTTTAGTTCATATTTTAATATGTGCTAATAGCGAGATAAGATGTGCAATTAACAATGCTCTTTCTTCAGTATAGATATACAAGTGGCAGGCACGGGCCTTCGACCCAGGGTGCAATCATCAGGGGTGCGACATTTGTCGGGTGTGCGACATTTGTCGTGGGTGCGACATTTGTCGTGCGTGCGACATTTATCGTGAGTGCGACATTTGTCGTGGGGGAGACATTTGTCATGGGTGCGACATTTGTCATGGGGGCGACATTTGTCGTCGGTGCGTCATTTGTCGTTGGGGCCACATTTGTCGTGGGTGGGACATTTGTCTTGAGTGCGACATTTGTCATGGGGGACAACACTTGTCCTTGAGGGCGACATTTATCGTGGGAGCGACATTTGTCAAGGGCGGCGACAATTGCCGTAAAGGGAGACATTTGTCGTGAGCTTCGACATTTGTCGTGGCGGGAGATATTTGTCGTGGGGGGCAACATTTGTCGTGGGGCTTCGCGTCGGTGCGACATTTGTCGTTGGGGCCACATTTGACGTGGGTGCAACATTTGTCTTGAGTGCCACATTTGTCGTCGGGGCAACACTTGTCATTGAGGGCGACATTTGTCGTGGGAGCGACATTTGTCATGGGCGGCGACAATTGTCGTAAAGGGAGACATTTGTCGTAAAGGGAGACATTTGTCGTGGCGGAGGACATTTGTCCCGGGGGGGCAACATTTGTCGTGGAGACGACATTTGTCGTGGGGCTTTGCTCATGCGGTTTGGACACGGGGCTCCGCCCCAACGACCAATCGCGAAAGTACCTCGACCCCGAAATGTATCAAGTTCCTCCCCTATCGCAGGTGGCATTCGGTGGGGGCGGCAACATTCGGCAAGAGCGGCAACATTGGGCAAGGGAGGTTGCATGATGTTGGCGGCGACGTTCGGCGGGGGTGGCGACGTTTGGTGGGCGTGGTGACGTTCGGCGAGGTCGGCGGCATCCGGCATGGGCGGCGACGCTCGGTGTGGACGGCGACCTTCGTCGGGGGTGGCGACGTTCGTCGGGGACGGCAACCATGCGCTAAAGCTTGAAAGTAGCAGCATATCAACAAACTTTTTATAGCAGAACAAAATTAAAACGTTTAGGAGCCTTGATCGGATATCCTTATAGCAAACCCGATGAAACTCAAATGACCCCTAAATTGAGTATATACACAAACAATCTAGATTTGCTATGATTATCACCGGTTTCTATCATAGTTTCACAAAGCCTTCCTCTCCCAAATAGAGCATAGTGAAATGTGGGGTTGAAGAAAGAAAAAATCATGGACGGACCTGGTTGCTACCTCCCAAGTCGAACAACAAAGAGCACGCACCTGGCAAAAGAGGTCAGCTCCTGGGCATGTGATTTTAGGACGATGTGATCATGGAATCACCGGGTTTCATGGTCTGGGGAAGAGCGAGAAATAAGATGGTAGAGTCTGGAGGTGGCAGCGAAGCGCGAAGGATCGGATGGAGGATGCCCTTGACGGAGAGCTACCTTTAGCCGATCGACGTGGAGAACGTGAGTGCGGGGTTGTGCAGTCCCCAAAATAATTAATTATTTTGCTGGGAAGCTGTGCCAAACAACAAAACCGGAAAGACTTCGCTGGAGGAAGTAGGCGGGAGATCAATTATTTTGGCGGGATTTAGTAAATTACATGTGTGGGTAATCAATTTTGATTTTTTTGAAATGATCAAAAAAACAATAATCATTAAATTAAAAGATGAGCGATAAAATTGATATTAAGAATGTTGCACCAAAGGATGTTTTACATTATAGAATAGTATAGATATGTAACATACATGCAATATATAGAAGTAAAATAACACTAACATGCACATAAAAATGTTGTAAATAATACAATATATTATGCAAAACATACCACAAAATTGAAAATTGCAGCATATACACTTAGGACTTACGAGCAGGACAAAATTAGGTTTTGCTGATAGAAATAAAATTAAAATTATGTTGTGTCCTTATATATATCATATATGAGCATATTTACACGGGCAAAAGCTGTTTCTATGCTGCAGAAGGCTGATAAAGCATCAAACACGGGAGAAGCCGGTGCGGAGTCGGGGGAAGACTGTTCAAGAGCATCGAGAACAGGCGCAGCCCGTGCGAATATGCACTTATCTTAAAGAATGTTATACAAATTATATATTTTATTTGATGTTATGTTAATTTTCTTTTATTTATTTTTTTCAATTTTATTTTAGGTTAATTTTATTTTATTTTCAATTTTAATTTTAATTTTAATTTTTAACTTTTTATTTTATACTTATTATATATTATTTAATACAATTTTAATTATTTATTTTAATATAATTATTTCACTTTTATATTTATTATTTTATTTTTAATATATTAAATTTACTTTTTAATTTATTAATTAAATTTTTATTATATATATGGAAAAAACTAATCGTCCGCCCGACAATGGAGGCTACCGCCGCCGGCGGAGCCGGAGACGGCCTGACCGGACCCCACCGATAGGGTCGCCGGACGCCGACGACCCCGACGTAGGTCAGAGGCGTTCCGGGTAGAGCCCCTAGCGGCGGCGGCCCTGACCGTAAATACCAGTTTAAGCGGTCACGGTCAGGGCCATCGCAGGAGGTGGCCCTGCCGGACCGCCTCCGGGCTACCTCGCCTGGGTCGCCGGCGTCTGACGACCCCATCGGTGGGGTTTGGTCAGGCCGCCGACAGCGGAGGCCTCCCCCATATATCACTATTTTTTTTATAAAAATGCTATATGCGGTCTGCAGACCCCGTAGGGGGGGGGAGGCAAGGCCCCTTCCGGCTCCGCTGGCCTCCACCGTGAGATCACTCGATTATTTTTTTGGAAACCAGGGTAAAATGAGAATAGTCAATGTAACGTAATGACACCCAACACTATAACAACTATGTTTTCTCTTTTATATTGGTATAGATATATATGTTATTGATTGAGTCTACCGCAATTTATACAAATTTCAGGGTGTAATTAGCCTGAATTCCATGACCCCCACAAATTTAGTAGGGGTTATGAGAGAAACTGTAACGCCCCGAAAATTGTATTTGAGTTGGCCGCGTAAAAAAGGATTTTTGGTGTCTGTATAGGGGTACACGGCCTAGGACATGAGCGTGTCCAAGGCCGTGTCTGGCTGATGTTTTGGCCGTTTTCATCCCGAGAAGAACACGGGCGTGTCTTGACCCGTGCCCGTCTGCAAGCCGATTGAATTCGACGAAAAGTGTTCGGGAGGAACACGCCAGGCGACACGGGCGTGTCGGGAGGGCGTGTCTCCCCTGCGTTCAACGATCGACGAAAGACACTCGACGATTGTCGAGTGACCATCTGGCTCGACAATCGACGATATTTGCTCGACGATTGTCGAGTGACACGGGCGTGTTCATACCCGTGTCCCTACCCGTGTTTAGTTGGGTCGTGTTCGTTACCGTGGCGGTTATATGTGACACGCCCCCTAGTCACGGGCATGTCGAGGATCTGACACGAGCGTGTCAAGTTGAGACACGGGCGTGTCTTAGCCCGTGTGGTTTTCTGTGTTCGACAATCGTGCCTGGATCGAGGCACACGGCTTGGAACACGACCGTGTACGAGGTCGTGTTCGGCCCAGGTCTGGGGATTTTTGTACAGATCTAAGCCGTTCATTTTCTTTAAGTAAGATCCAATGGCTCAGACGTTTTCCTGCTCTGTTAAAGCCGGGAATGGGGGAGTTAACTCTTCATTTTATCCAAGCTATTCTCTTTCCAAGGAGTTAGAGAGAGGAGGAAGAAGGAGGATTCCGGCCGCCGGCGGAGCATCAGAGCACCGTTTGGAGAACCGAGAGCGGATCCGTGGAAGAAATTCTGTTGCAAAGACTTCTATCCGTGTAGTTTTCCATGACGCCAAAGCAGACTACAAGGGTAACGATTCCCTACTTGAGCATGTGAAGCTCTCTTCCTTTTTGCATAGGGAAACCCGCTCCCGCGAGTGTGCGGTGAGTGCGTGGTATTCCTTGGGGTTGATGTGAATAGTCCCCCTTGTGTTGCATATAGAGTCCGGAATCGAAGTACGAACATAGGCATTGTGTGTGAAGCCTACCCGGACATGTTGGTCTGGATCGATGATGTTGCATTTGTTATGATTTGCCGGAGAAGACTCTGTGCTTTGGGTTTTCGGGTTTCTACGCGGTAGATTGCAGCAGAGATGCTTAGAGGTTAGCTCCAAGGCGCACCCGGAAAACTGAGCGGAATCGTCGTTCTGCTAACTTGGCGGTCTGAGAACCGACCTTGAACATAACTGGGTTATGTGATTGTTTGGAAATGGTAGGATCCGAGAGAAGCTTGGCTCGTGCGTACGTATTAATGTGAACTACGCGGTTGAGCAACATGCAAGTGGAATTGGACCTGGGCTATGTGGTTCGGTGTGAGAGACCCGAAGAGGGGACTGGTCGTTGGCATAGTCGGGAGCCTTAGGCTATATAGGGTCAGGAAGGCTAAAATGCTCATGTTGTTGCCATCCTGGGGGTGGTGGTGAAGACGCTGAAGTGTCAGGATTCACCGTTAATGTGCCATGAGTGCACGGGTGTTTGGCCGTGCGAGCCTACACCTGTGGCGAAGTATGTTTTTATATAATTGTTTAGCTGGGATAATGATATGCAGGTAAGGAGCACCGCCGTCCCGGGAAATAGACGGGGTCGTTATAATTTGGTCGGCTTTAGCTGACCGTTGCCTGTTTGCCACCGTGCGGTGCAATGTTGCTTGCATGTGCTGTGTAGCCGAGTGCAAAATAACGGGTTGTAGCCCATGTTGCCGTGCTGGCCCTCGAAGGCCGTAAAGTATAGCTGTTTTTATCTTGTCACGTGTGGCCGGCCTGCGAGCCGATGTATGTAACACATTATTTATTAAGTGAACTATTGTAAGGCCATAAGGTCATGCACCTTTTCAGTGTATTTGAGTTCATTCTTGTTGTGTGGATGTGAACATTCATGATTTTGGATTTAAGATTTGAGTTCTTACAACTATTTAAAAGCTTCTGCTAGAATGCTCTGTGTAGGACGAGTAGTCTTAAGTGGAATATTTGAATATTCTTATGTAACCCTTCCGACTGTCCGTGGTATATGGCGTCGGGTTCCAGCTGGACCTTCTGTTATATGTCATGTGACAGATGGGTGTTACAGAAACCACCTTGTGTGCAATCTGCACGAGAATCGTCAAACGCGATTCCTTGACCGCACCAACCACCGTTGTGGTTGTCCGTACTTGGCCACGTGCCCACGACGCGCGACCGAGAGACCCTCGCGGCCGGCCTCCCCGACCAGTCGCCCTAGGCCGCTCCCTCGCATCGATCGCTCATGAGACCACCGCGGCTAGCCTCCCCAGATGACTGTCATTGGGCGGGCGCTCGCGACGCGCAACCGAGAGACTCCCGCGGCCGACCTCCGCCGATGAACGCGTTTGGGAGCGCGCCCACTACGCGCGCCAAGAGACCCATGTGGTTGGTCTCCCAAGCTGGTCTCCCTAGGCCGCGCTCCCGCGAGGCCCCCTCGGTCAACCACCCTGGCCGACAGCACTTGGCTGCGCGAGGGCCCCCGCGGCCCGCAACCACGGCCGGCTGCCCAAGGCCGCACAGCGGTGATGCGCGGCCGAGCGCCCCCATTGTAAGCTTCCTATAGTAGGCGTCCCTTGGTCGCGCGCCTGCGGCGCATGACCCGGAGGCCCTCACGTCCGGCCGCCCTCAGTCGGGGGCCCGCAGAGCGACCCACTTCGGCCAACCATGGCATAGGTTGGCCCTCGCCGGCCGGGTCTTTCAGCCAGTCAGCCTCCTCGCCACCAGCGGGATCTTTGGCCACCGCCGTTTGATCGTTCTGCGGGCTTCACCACCGGGATCTCGCGCGAACTTCACCGCCCGTTATACGGGTAACCACCCGCATAACTATCGATGTAACCACATGTAACGCCCCAACTTTCCCATACTTGAAAAACAACAAATTTTCTGCTTACTGGAAGCTACTGCCAGACAATAGCAAGATACCGCCTGCGGTAGCAGGTGTCGAGTTGATGGCATCGATAACAACCAGTGGCATCAAGTTGATGACGTCAAGAACAACCAGTGACGTCGAGTTGATAATGCCAGGTGGCAACAATACCGCTGACGGTAGTGATGAAGTCGATCCAGTCGAATCTGTGTGGTCGATCTAGTCGATGCTGTCAAAAATTTGATGAAGTCGAATTTGCTAACGCCAGACGATAGAAATACCACTGGAGATAGCGATGCCACGTGTCGAGCAATGTTGAGGCGGTCGTTAAGCGGTTAAACAGTGTTGGATAAGATCACCGCCACTGCATAAGCTACCGCTAGGCGATAGCATGTTACCGCGCGACGTTATCAAATTTAAAGAGAATGACCGATTGAATCGTGGCCATTCAATTGTTTTGGCCTGAGGATCCTAAGGCTAGGATTGCTCTCGTGTAGCTTAACTAGACGAGTGTGGGAAGAGATATCCATTTCTCTTTCACTCTCTCTCCCTCTCACTTTCTCCACTCTCTTCAACCTTAAGAAAAGAAGAATCAAAAAGAGAGGAAGAAGAAGACCTCTTCAACCTTAAGAAAAGAAGAATCTGTGGAGAGGAAGGTGCTGCAAAAGAGAGGAAGAAGAAGACCATTACCTGCTCTTTGGGAGAGCTGCTGCGAGCAGAGAGGGGAGGAGAGTTGCGCGGTCTTCGGGTGTAGTTAGGTTGCGGGGCTTTGAGATCGAATTTGAGTAAATGCTAGATCTGTGGAGAGGAAGGTGCTGCAAATGCTTCCACCTGGATCAAATCCGTGTTCATGGCTCCTAAGCGATATACAAGGGTAACGATTCTCCTCTTGAAAACATTGGACATGTTAGTTGGCGAAGACTGCGTCCGGGGGATTAGGGCTGCGGGGGCGTCTTCGGATGTCGAGAGGTGCGACTGCGGCGAGAAAATGCGAGCAGAGAGGGGAGGAAGCAGTTGCGTGGTCTTCGGGTGTAGGGGATTAAGGTTGCGGGGCTTCGACTGAGAACTCTCTCTGGGTGCAAATATCAGGTAGGGGACGGGAAAATAAAATGCAAAAACTTGTCTTAATTTGGGTATGAATATACAAATAAGGAGTATGAATAAGAACTTCAAAAAAGGTGATTGTTAACCGCGACCCGTTATTGGCTAGTCACACCCCAAAATCTCATAATTTTTTGCATCTTTTCGAAATACGTCTTGATGGGTTCCACCATCTTTTATAAGGAAGACTCCCCCATGATCTCCCCCCAAAATGGGAGATCATGGGGTTGACTAGTCAACCCCACCTCCCATGATGAGGAAAACATGGGGGGTGGGGCTCACTCCCTCTCCCCACTTAGGAAAACCACCCCCATTGGGGGTAACCGTCGGTCGGCCGCCACCGTCGGTCGCCGCCGCCGCGGTTAGGTCGCCGCCACCGGCGAGGCCTCCGTCGGCCGGGCAGTAGTCGCCGGCCAGGCCGCAGGCCGCGACCGGCTAGGTCGCCGTCGCGACCGACAGACAGACCGCGGGCACCGGCCAGGACCGCCACTCGCCTGGCCGCGGGCTCCGGCCAGGCCGCCACCGCGGGGAAGGCCGCCGCTGGCATGGCCGCTCCTTGGCCGGCCACCGTCGTTGCATGGCCGCCCCACCGCCGTCGACGGCTCACCCATCGTCCGATCACGGTGGGATTTCTTCACCGTCCGATCTGGTGGGTAACCACCAACTAACCCACTACATTAGTGGTGGGGCCCTCCATGATCTTCCCAGGGGGCTATAAAAGGAGCCCTAGGGTCTCCTCACAAATCATCTTTTGGCTCACAGTCATCTTCTTCCTCAGGCGATAGCTCTGCCGGACTCCTCCCTCGGATCATCCTCCAGCCAGCACGAGCCAGCACGAGCCAGCACGAGCCACCACGAGCCACCAGCGCACCACCAACAACAAAACGCCTAAGTCCCCGAGCGAGTAGAAGGAGGAAGGCGACCCCTGCAAGCAGGCGCACGACGAACCCACGCTCCAAGCTTCAGAGCGTCAGTGCATTCTCACGCATTGCAGTGTATAAATCGCTCTGCGACGCAGCCCATTGCCCGTTGGGAGCGTAGACCTTCTCTCTCTCCCCAAGTTGTAACGGGAGCGGCCTGTCACCCTGATTCTCAGAACGCATTGTAATCACGAGCAGCTAGTGGATTTAAACCGACACAGATCCGGTCGCGTGATTTTTTACCACAATTGAGGGGTTTTTTACGTTATCACATCCTGAGTCAACCTTTATTTCTCTCTGACTGTGTGCGCGCTCGCCGCTCCGCAAGCTAAGACGGTCCAATTGAATCCGGTCCAACCGAGACATCAAGCTAGCCCGCAATACGTCTTGTACATGCAATTTTAGGAAAAGTGCTCACCACAAAAGTTGTATATCTTGTCGAGATCTACAACTTTCGTGTTGAACACTTTTCCTAAAAAAACATGTACAAGACGCACTTTGGAAATATGCTCAGATTTTTGCGCTTTTCAGAAATACGTCTTGTACATGCAATTTCAGGAAAAGTGTTCAACACGAAAGTTGTAGATTTCAACGAATCACTATTCTTGAAATTGCGTGTATAAAGCGTATTTTGAGAATACGTGAAAAATTAGAAAATTTTGAGATGCTACTAACCAATAAAGGACTGTGGTAAAACAATCACCAAAAAAAAAAAGAAGAAAAAGTTGACCCAGTTGATGGCCGAGAGCAGCACGTGCAAAATATATACCCGCATTTGCTGCACGAAGGCTAGGGTTTCGACTCCGTCGCGGCCCAAGTCTCATCGATCCGTCGATTCCAGTGTTGCTGCCTACTTGATAACCAGTGATCAAATTGCCGCCGCTGCATCTCTCGGTTTTATTGATCTTCCAGCTTGCCCCTCCCCGGCGTTTTCAAGATCCGGCGATGCCTCCCCGAGCGGTGAAGAAGGGCCCCGTCCTGGGAAGGAAGGCGACAGCCAGGTCTACGAACTCTACCGCGAAGCATCCCGATGTCTCTGTGAAGGCCGACGAGTTGGAGGCGAAGAAGGAGGGGAAGGCGGAAGATATTTTGAAGAGCAAGCTGGACGAGAAACCAGCAGAGGGCAAATCCTCGGCCAATGGCTCCGGTACTGGAGGTGGATTTCTGCAGCTATGTAAATCCCTTGTTAATATGTACATCCCTCTTTATTATGTAAATCAATCACCCATCCACCATTTGATGCAAGCCAGATTGTTAGGGCAGGATCCGTGTATCAGCTATACAGCTGCGCGCCATTAGAATCACCTATTCTAAGCATCCTAATTGAATCCTATTAACGGTCTTGGCTGTTGCAGGATATCCGGCGAGGCCGCCGGAAGTAGAAGAGAAGAACGTACATGCATGCCAACGAATTTCTAACTATTTTAACAATACTAATTACCTAAACTTAATCTTTAATCATTTTCTGGATATCATATACAACAACTATAGGACTGCTTCTATAGGTATGGCTGATATTTGATCGTTATAGGGTTTTTAATGGGTTGCCTCCTATTGCTGCATATCTAATGTACATGATAGCTGACATGGCATGATAGATTAGGATCATTACATTCATTCCTCTCCCACCACAATGACGCACTTGTCGTTTGATCCTGACAGGCTAAAATTCAAAATTGTGTATAAAAACCGTCAAACAACCTACTTGTAGTTGTTCAAAGCAAAGAGTGTCGATGGAAATGGCTGCACGATTGTTGATCACCACAAATTGGTAGTTTTTGATTGCCTCATATCTTTGATCGTTTGGGGAGGAAAGAAATTGTTGTTGTATTTCTCTAGCAAGAGAAAACTTTCCGGCTTTATCACTTCTGCCGGGGTCGAACACACAAATTGTCAAAGTAAATGTTTCTTTATCCCTTAGAGTGAAGTTTGTTGGAGGCTTCATTGGCAAGAAATTTAGATCATATCTCGCGAAATAAGTTTCGTCAAGAATGTTGGTATTGAATTTTTTAGCCTCACTGACACCGTTGGGGTCGTGGCTACCAGGTTTGTCGAAAAGATGTTTAATCTCACTGACACCGTTAGATTATCGATGGAACCGTCAAGAAAGTTGACGATGAAGTTCTTGATTTGGACATGGTGTACCATCGTAGGATGTGGCGTATGAATAAACTCCTGGAGATATTTGTGATGATCGTCTTCCAAATGTTTAATTCTTGTCATCATTCTATCTTCAAAACATTGAAATATTGCCCTTATGGTGTGGTCCACTGCTGGTCAAAAGGACGAGACTGAAAGTTGTTGATAAAGGCATATTGTGGAAGATGAACTGTCATTAAGAGTGACATTAAAAGGGATCTTGATTTCGGTGGCACTGATAAGGGACAAGTGATTGGATTGAGCATTTGCCAAAAGATCATCTTAATGATGTTATTATTTTACAGACGAAAGTATTATATTGTAGTACTCCACTTGTAATTGTCACATTTTACGAGTCTAGCTGAGCCCTACACCATACAACTTATACAAATGGAACATTAAAAAATGGTAAACAAACAACCAAACCATTTCACAGTGTGAGTAAAATTAAGCGGAAGCTAAACATTAATAACACTAGCATGGAATGTCCACATAACTGTAATCTCCAAATATATCATTATTACATTTACACAATAGAGTACAATACAATACTTTGGGTCATGCAAGCTCGATACATCAAATGTGAAAAAATGCATGAATGTACATGAATGTAAAATTTTCAGCTTAAAATCTTGCAATACAACTTCAAGGGAGCGCATCTGCGCTTGCACCTGCAATCAAATATGAAGCAAAAAGCGAGGGTCAGATGGAGCTGACCAAAAATTGCGTTACGATTTCTCTCCTCCTGAGCATCTTAGTGAATTCCGGGGAGTACAAATCCTCGCAGAGCAGCACAACACAATAAACAAAATAAAATGACAAACAATCAACAAAGTGAAGTGTCACAGACATCATACACGTCTATATTGAGTAGAGAGTATTCAACATTTTGAAGGTATTCTTATGCAACAATGAGTCCTTTAGCCTGTGCCCGTTCAATATCTCCTAAATTGGCACTCTCATGGTGAATCATAGCTGGTAACCACTCGTGCTTAACAACCATAAGCATGCCATCAATCATAACATTCTAGGCCAATCGTAGCATATCACACTCATAGCAATTCATATAATGTACACGCTCGTGTTCAATAATCATAAGAGGTGCGGAGGCAATATACATGTATCTTTAACTACATTAAAGAAGTAGTTTGGAGTTGTAGAATTAATTTTAGCCATCCAACATGTGCAAAGCTTTTGATCTCATCCATCCAATGAAGAGAGAGAAAGAAAGAAAGAAAAGAGAGGGGGAGAGAGGGAGAGGGAATCTTTATAGCACTCATATCCCTACATTTAGGGATAGGAGAGGAGAGGGGGAGAGAAGAGAGGGGAAGAGAGGGAGAGAGAACTTGTTTTTTTAGGTAAAAAATTTATGTTTTTTTACAAAATAAAAATAGGAATATTGATTTATATATTTTACGGTCATTTTAAGTACTAATATGTATATGTTTTAAATAAAAGTATGTGCTCATCATATGCTGGTGCAACCAGCTCATAGGAGGGCGCAGTACGATCGAATGTGGGCGAAGCTCGCTTAAAGTTTCCTAGCCTATGCGGAGCTGCTCGTGTGTGTGTGTGTGTGTGTGTGTATATAGAGAGAGAGAGAGACCCAAAGCTAGTTTGGCGACAACATATATATAGACCAAATGTTGGTGCTCTTTCCAACAATTACAATATATACCAGTGATAGGCACAGGCCTCTGACCGTATCCTCAGCTGTGACAGTACCTTGGCGTCGCAGTACGTCAACCGCAAATTACATATGTCGATAGCCCTTGTGCTACAATCATCCGTGATGACAACAGAAGCGCACGTGTACTGTCGCGCCCGAGTGAAACGACACGTGGCTCCTCCCTTGCGTCAACAATCCTAATGTGGAGTGAACAGTCATGAGGATTCACCCCTATGCTGAGTGATTAGGAACGGGGCTTCGTCCCTATTCCAATTTATGAACGTGGCGGTGCTCCGACTATATGCTATCGAAGAATATTAATTCTCATTAACTTGTTGAAGACACAAATTAAATAAGCTAGTGGAAAGGAATGCGGCTTCGCCTCTATGTTGAGTGAGCAGTCACGTGGCTTCGTCCTTATGTCGAGTGATCAAGAATGGGCCTTCACCCCTATACCGATTTGCGAATGCGGCGGGGCTCTGCCCATATGCTATCAAACTCTGCCCATATGCTATCAAAGAATATTAATTCTCATTAACATGTTGGAGACAAAATTTAAATGAGCGAGAGAATAAGCAAGCCCTTGTGAAAGCAGATGAGGTCATGAATTTCGATGTGGTGGTTGGAAATGTGGTAACAGTTCATTGTGGGATAAAGGCTTGAGTGTTGTTGTAGTTTGTGATTTTAAAATGAAAGTAGGTTATATTCAAACAAACAAAAACTCAGCAATTGCTCAGGCAACAACAACTATTTTTAATTTTATAAACAGTTTAAAAATCAAGACATTTACTCCGACAATATTGTATATTAAAATTTCTAATTTGTCATTAATTATATCATCCACTTAGATAAACAATCAATATTATATAAATAAATTTGTAAACAATGTTGCAGATGTCGGGGACACGTCGGTTTGGGTTTTCATGTCGGTTTTTCATATATCGGGGGATATATTGGAGATATTTCATATATCGGATTTTAATAATTAATTAATTATATATGTAATTAAATGTTATTTTTTTAATTTTTATACATATCACAGTACTACCTATTTTACAAACTATTGAATTTTTAAATATTAAAATCTATATGTACCATTTAACATACAACACTTTAAAGATGAAAATTTGCAAAACTAGTGATTTTAAGATTAAAATTCCAAAAATCAAATTTTAAACATATCTCATTCTTCATCACCTGAAAACTCATCTATAGTCGGCAGAGTAGATAGAATATGATGTTCATCCGATGAACCCTCTAGATCTCCCTCGTCCACTTCAGATATTTTTCTCTTTCCCCTTCTTTGATAACTAATTATCACTTCTTTGCTTGTAGCTAATCTTTGAGGTCTCCTTTCATCATGATTAGCGTCGACTATATTGCCAATTTGCGCCCATGTCAGCCCCTCGCCAAGAAAGACTTCATCATCGTCATCTTCATCTTCATCCTCCTCAGGATCAACATTCACCATCCACTTTTGTACCATTCCAGAATCAACATTCTTAGCTGTCAATGGATCCCGAGATGTCTCTGAATATTTCGACTTTAGTAAAGCATTGAATTTTACAAATACTAAATCGTTCAATCTCTTGCTATCAAGTTTATTTCTCTTTTTAGAATGTATTTGTACATTTTTAAAAAGAGTTAAATAATGCATATAATAAGATATAAATGTTTAACTACATAACTAAATTAATGTATACCATC
This sequence comes from Platanthera guangdongensis, assembly GCA_039583875.1. Lineage (NCBI taxonomy): Eukaryota > Viridiplantae > Streptophyta > Magnoliopsida > Asparagales > Orchidaceae > Platanthera > Platanthera guangdongensis. The sequence goes on from CM077162.1 coordinate 14,280,550, forward strand.
TCGAAGGTGTTCCAGTTGCTCTCACAGCCAGAAGATGAAGTAGTCAGATTTAAAATTTTCATGCCCATAGTTTTAAGGTACGGCGTATCAGCACCGTTAAGCCGTCACCAATGTACTGTGAAAATTAAAATGACAACACAATGTATTAAACTATTAATTGTTCATTTATTATACATAAATACATCATTATTGTTAATAAATATATATATATGTACCTGAATTTAAGTTGGGATTTTGTAGCTGCATTTTTGCCATCTCTTTACTAAATAACCCTTGTTGGTATTGGTAAACATCAAGCTCAGCGCTGATGTGATCCTGTGTAGAAGGATCTTTCCTCGATATCTTTGAGAGACACTCAACAAAATCACTCATAAACCTTCCGTCAGCCTTAATCTCCACTCGATGAGAATAATAAAAATATGGGTTTAAGTAATACCCTGCAAAGTGCATAGGACTGTTCAATCTCCACTCGACAAAAATTATAAAAATTTGGGTTTAAGTAATAACCTGCAAGGTGCAGAGGGCTGCTCATATTCTTCTTCCATCTGCTATCAATCAATTTCATATAGGAAGATATTTGTTCTCTTGGTGATCGAGAACTACGGCAACCTCTTCCCTAAATTTTTTGATATCACCATATAACCACCTCATGGATGGTGTATCCCCGTCGACTCTTCTCAAAACTCTCACAAATGGTGTGAATATACCAACAGCCAGCTCGGCATTCGCCCAAAATCTAGCGCTCATCACTATCATTGCAGCATACCAAATGCAAAATAAAATATTGAGAAAATACTATAAAAGGGCAACTTTCAAAACATATATTTTAAATGAAATGAATAAAGAAGCAATAGTTTTACCTGCTTTCCCCCAACACTACTGACCAACTTTGTTGCAACTCACTTTGCAGATGTGAATAAACCCCTCAATTGATTCTTCTTCTCTAAGATGCTCTCTAAAGATAGAAATGCTGTAGCGAATCTCGTCACACTTGGTCGAATAAGCTCATGAGAGTTCAAGTCTTTTGTTGACTCTCTAAACATGTCGAGCGAGATGGTGTGACCATAGATGAATATAGAGAGTTGCCGACCTAAGTAGATAACACTCTTTATTGGCTTCAATTTTCCTATATCTTGTAACAATAGATTAATAGTGTTAGCCGCACAACAAGTCCAAAAAATCGTAGGTTTTTTCAAAGGCATAAGCTTTGCAGCAGCCATATTATTGGACGCGTTATCCGTCACAATCTGCAAGATACCATGCTCTCCTGGGCTTTCAGGGCTATCAATCGCTTCATCCAAGAAGTCAAAGATGAACTTTTCATCGTGTGTGGAGGAGGAGACATTCTTCGAAAGCCAGAATTTCACTCCGAAACTACAATGTATCATGATATTCATCACGCTTCTACCCTTCCGATCTGTCCACGCATTGGTCATGATACTGCAACCATTCAATTTGCAGGTTTGCGTGAATATGCCCAACATCTCCTTCGTCCTCTCCACCTCCCCTCGCAAAATTTTCTCTCTCAACTCATAAAATGTTGGGATCTTCATCCCAGGTCCGCATAAACCAATGACATGAGCCATCTGCTGAAAGGATGAATTATATATGGCGTTAAACGGATCCCGTTTTCATATGCCCATCTACCTATGTACACGACAACATCATCTCTGGCTTTCTTTCTATACTTACTCTCTATCGTGCTCTGTTGGGAATCTTTTCCCTTGGTAGACTCGGCAGCTGAATGAACAAACTGGTCCATTGAACCCTTTGAACCTGTGCTCCTAAGTATGCTAGTGTCCTCTTCTTGATCAACATGAACTCCTCCAGCAACCACCTCATTCAGGATTGCTTTAAACTTGGCACTTTTAGCACTCTTACTCTCTAAATTTGAGTTCAGGGCCGAATTCGCTTTAGCCTTAACGTCGGCGGGAACCTGAGGGCATGACTTAACATTACTCTTCCACCCAGCCAAGTGATGCTTGAAACGTGTAATTCTGTCATTCACTGTCTGCTTGCATCATTGATTGCAAAATGAAGTTGGATAAATAACTATTAATATGGGTATTTCAAATCATTTGTTGATTAATAAACTTGTCAAATAAAAATAAAACAACAACTAATAAGACAAATAAAACAACAGCGCAACCACTATGCTACAACCAGAAAGGCAACCACAAATAAAATAGCGAACCGACATGTCCGACAACATGTCTCTGGTTCTTTTTTTTAGCCCAGAGACACCAATGAGTAGAACATTAAAGATTAAACTGCTATAAGTTTATACTAAACATATTATCTAATATTAACTTTTTAATAAGAATGAATACGTTTTAAAGTTTTAGTAAATAAAATAATATATACATAATAGTCACTTGCATATTTAATTTGTAATGGCCTTGACAAAACCTCAAAAGTAGCCTCTACAAATAAATCAGGACAAGAAGTATCAGTAAAAAGAGTCATCTTAGTACCAATAAGTTCTGTTCACAGTTAGTTGAAATAATCATTATTAGGATCCATGCGGAAGACCTATTCAATTATTAAGAACATTCTTCCTGTCCCTTTCCTATCAGAACATATTCATTCTTATTAAAAAGTTAATATTAGATAATATGTTTGGTGTAATATTATAGCACTAAAAAAATGAAATGCAGAGCGATAGAGCACCAGAGAAGAATGAGCACCAGCCAAGAGAGCACCAGCGAGCAGGGAGAGGAAATGACCAGTGAGCTAGAGAGCACCAGAGAACAAGAAAACCAGAGAGCACCAGCGAGCAAGGTGAAGAAAGAACCAGAGAAATAAAGTGTTGACAGCGTGCGAGAGAGGGAGAGCACCAACGAGCTAGAGAGCACCAGATAACCAGAGAATCAGAGAGCACCAGCGAGCACGGAGAAGAAAGAACCAGAGAGAGAGTGCAGACAGCGCGCGAGAGAGGGAGAGCACCAACGAGCTAGAGAGCACCGGAGAATCAGAGAACCAGAGAGCACCAGCGAGCAGAGAGAAGAAATAACCAGAGAGACAGTGTCGCCGACTCGCGCGGGAGAGCTATGGCAGGAGCGACAGGGAGAGCTAGGGCAGAGCGACGGGGAGAGCTAGGGCAGAGCGGGATGAAGTGAAATGAGCGGGGTCTTGTGAAATGAGCAGGGTCATTTTATTATTAAGAAATAAGAATTAATAAAATAATTTTTTAAATAAATAAAAAAAGGTAAAATAACGCCCGATATCAGGCGTTATTTGGTGCCGACATGTCGGTTTTAACCGACATGTCGGACCGCTATTTTCAAAACGTCACGAAACGAAACTGTGCCGGTTTTGTGTCGTTTTTGCTCCCAAACCTTCATGTCGGCCGACATGTCGGACATGTCGGCCGATATCCACAACACTGTTTGTAAACTTCTGCCACCATTTGAGAGAAATAAGAAAGACTTGAATATTTTCTTACCCCTTCCAAAGGAAAGCAGATGATGCCACACTAAACCTTCATGCCTCTTGGGTGCTACCTCCATCAAACCAGAAATGATAACCATCGCCGTGACATTATAGAATAAATGAATGTAAAGGAGGAGGATGAAGATCAAAATCCATTACCTGTGACTAAGAAGAAGCTGTAATGAGAAAACATGGAGGATCCTCAAGAAGGCGATGCTACAATGCAGGAAGAAGACGTAGAGGCGTTGGGCAAGATCGTCAACCAACCCGTCTGCTTCGATGGGGGTTGAGATCGAGATGATGGAGGCATTGAGGGAGATCATGGGCTCGATGGAGACTGAGATTGCGAGGTAGGGAAGTTCTGCGAGGAGGGAAGTGGCTGGTTAGGGCTCTGATTCGGAGAGATCGGGGGAGCGGAGGGGACACTTTTCTTTTTTTAGCAGAAGAGGATAGGTCACGTGAGGGGCTTGCAAGAAGAAGCAATTCCAATAAAGAATAATGTGATCCAGAGGAGGAAGAGGAAAATTAATATTAGATCGGACGGCTACAATCTTCTCAATGCCTTAATTTTTTTAGCCATATGCCCCTAAATGATATATCTTTTTAATATAGTATAGATACAGACCCGGGCAGTTTGGCGGCAATATATATACACAGTCCCAAGACCGGTACCCTTTATAACGATCTCTGGAAGCAGTGTGTTGCGAATGAGAATAATCATCGTGATAACATGGGGATCTCTCTGAAGGGGATCTATAGGATCAGGTATAGATAGAGATTATCAAATAGAAGAGATGAATGATAACTAGCCATGACGGAACCTATAGACTCATTGACTATGTATCAAAATAAAGCCCAAACCTGGGGATTTGATACTAATTTGACATCGGACAAATCTGTAAGTAATGGACATGCGATGCCTTACCCTTAAATGAAAATGCATGCAACCACGACAAAAGGAGTGGAGCCAACTGTTAACTCAAATCCTGCGACGGGGGACAACATCAGATGACGCAAATCGCAAAGCAGCAAGGCGGACACTTTGGGGTACTCGCGAACATTTTCCAAGCAGTCGCGTGCACACAGGTAATATTCGACAGGAGGTCGCGTGCCCTCCCAATGACTCCTTCGACAGTTCGCCAAAGAAGCCGCGAAAGGCACTCACCAGGAGCTCGCGCAGACTCTTTTCCTCGGTAGCAGCGTGCGCGGCTGCGCGCGGTCTTTTCTCTCACCCCCGCCGCCCGATTTCTCGTGCACCTCGGTCTGCCGCGCATTTAATACCTCATTTAATAGCGTATTAAATGCCCCAACCGTTCGGGCAGCCTACCCTCGCGTATAAATAAGGGGCCATAAGTGCTCGAAAGGAAGGACTTAGCCCGGAATCTACTCTGTTGTAGGTGCGGATACTAAGCTCGTCTCCCAGTTGCTCTCTTTTCTCTCCATTTCCCTTTTGTACTCGTCACTACCCGCTTGTAATCTGTTGTCTGGAGCAATAACATTACCTGCCGCAAGTGGTATTCTCCGCGGGAGGTAAATCCAGTGTCCACCGCTGCCAGCGCCTTCTTCTTTTTCTATTTTCTCTTCCTTGCTCACTAAGCCTCCGCCGGGCTATTAGCTAGTCGATTGCGGTTTTTGATCTCTCCGTCAGACTCCCCAAGCAGTCGTTGAGTGTGAAGGACTATTTGACAAATTTTGCACCAACACCAATGACAACCCTAAAGTTATGAGAGAAATGCAAGCACACAATCCAATGAGCATGACACCTACGACATAAACCCTAAAGCTAATGTGAATGCAAAACTTCAATCAAGCAATTAATTCCGACGAGGGATTAATGAAATAATAAAATTTATAATTCGTGTCTCTAATCACAATTAACCTATATGTCAAATTAAATAATCAAAGACCATTGCAAATTAATTGAGAGTGCTTCTGAATTCAAAGCACATGAAAAATAAGAAATACATGCCTTCAAAAAGTGAAATAATTAAATTAATTTGGATAAAATATTTCTAACAATACCAGGAACCCGTACACTGCGAAAAAATAAAAATTGGAAGTAAAACTTACCAAGTAATCGATGTTGGAGGTGCTGGGGGAGATCTGATGGTGGTGGTGGCTGTCCGTAAGTGTATACACTGCTGTTTGGGGCTATTGGAGGGGAAAACGGGCTATCTATGGAAACAATGACGGGGGAACTCGCCGGAGGCTGGAGCTGTCGGGGGGGGGGATGACATGAAATAATGTATAAAAAAATGAGCCCAATGCGATCACAGACTCCAGCTGTCCACCTGATGGCCCAAAACTATCGATTATATTGCGCGAACGATCTCCATCACAATATATATTGCCTTACTGCATATGGGGTGTATATGTGCGAATGTGGATTTGATTTATAGTGTCTGGTATTATTTAATGCTTTTTTTTGTTTTTTTCTTATTTAAAATCGACTGATATTTTTGATGTAGGTTCTAATATTTTGATCATTTTGTCTCAGTCCATTTCAGCCATGTCTGAGTTTATTATATTCTTTTCCTGCATGAATTTTTGTGATTTTGTAAATATTTATATCAACTGTGTTCTTCTGTTATTTGTGGACTTCATTGTTCACTTCCTCTATTCTTCTTTTTGGGTGTTTGCCACTGCCTGCATAACAATAAGTTAGCATACAAGCTTTTGCCGACATATCTAACTAACTGAAATTGTGAATTTGGTTTCTTTATATGGAAGATGCCGGAAAGGATATTTTAGACGATGAAGATAAAAATGAGCGATTGCAGTTGGACGACAACGAACCAGAATTTGAGGCTGATGAAGAAATAGCTGTTGACTATGATGAGAAGATGATTGATGGTGATGGCCAAGAAGGGGATGAATTTGATGAGGAATTTGAGGAGGGTGATGAGGTCGAAGAGGAAGAAGGTGATGTGGTTGATGAGGAAATTGATACTGGCGGCGAAGATATTGAGGATGAAGAGGGCCATGAAAACATTGAGGAACATGAGGTTGTTGGGGAGGAGGAAGAGCACCATGAAGTGTTCAAAGAGCGCCGAAAGAGGAAAGAGTTTGAAGTCTTTGTGGGAGGCTTGGACAAAGATGCTACTGAAGATGATCTTAGAAAAGTCTTCAGTGAAGTTGGTGAGATTACTGAAATCAGGCTTCTGATGAATTCTCAAACAAAGAGGAATAAAGGTTTTGCATTTTTGCGTTTTGCAACTGTGGAGCAAGCAAAACGTGCTGTTTCAGACCTCAAGAATCCAGTTGTAAGTGATTACTAATGTTTAATCTTTTTGATGCTGTGAAGTGTAGAATTTTGTTGTTGTTGTGATAAATATGTTTGTACTTCAATTGTACAGGTACATGGTAAACAGTGTGGTGTCACCCCAAGTGAAGACAGTGACACGCTTTTCCTGGGGAATATTTGCAAGACCTGGACAAAGGAACATGTAAGAAACTTATTTCCCCTCACTTAGGCTCCGGTTGGGGCAATTGTGTCATTTGAGCAGTATGGTGTGAAATGCGATATTAAATGAAGTGGCGGTGGTTTATTTGCATTTTGGACTTCCATGATAAATTTTTTGGCCCAAAATCGACTTTATGGGATTTGCGTGTTCATGGCCGCTAAAGCTTGACCGCTGCATGATTGTGGTGCCGTTTTGGCCCAAAGTATTATTTTGAGAAAATAATGCTCCTGACCACACTTACATAAGTGAGACCTGTGTTCACAACCGTGGTTATTCTCTCACCACTCTCCCAAACAAGGCCTTAATTATTTATACGGTCATTTTCTTATAATTATTTTAACTTTATGTTTACTTCAGTTGAAGGACACGTTGAAGAACTATGGGATTGATAACATTGAGGATTTGATACTGATGGAAGATCTCAGTAAGGAGGGAATGAATCGTGGGTTTGCCTTCTTGGAGTTTTCATCCCGTTCTGATGCAATGGATGCTTACAGGCGTTTGCGGAAGAGAGATGTTGTTTTAGGAATTGATCGACCTGCAAAGGTTGCTTTTGCAGATTCATTTACTGAACCTGATGAGGAAATCATGTCTCAGGTATTTCTCATTATTCTGTCATTAGGCATACTATTCATACTATGGCTGCGACCATTGTATGTATTTGTTCTTTTATGTTTTTAAAGTCTTAAGATATTTCTTTATGCTTTCTTTGTTCTTTATTTTTTTGTCTGTATCTTTACTTGTCATATATATTTTTTGTAGTGTGAAAATATTTTCTGCGCCTAATTTATTTTTGCACTGAATCAATGAGGCTTTAAGTTTCTAACTTCTGAGCAGTTTTATTTGAAATTCAAGAGTTATTGGAGGACCTGAACTATTGAAATCAGTTTAAACAATGCTTGTTTTCAGGTAAAAACTGTTTTCATTGATGGGATTCCTCCTGCGTGGGATGAAGAACGAGTCAAAGAGCATGTGAAGAAGTTTGGAAAAATCGAGAAGGTTGAGCTTGCTCGTAACATGCCAGCAGCCAGGAGAAAGGATTTTGGATTTGTCACTTTTGATACTCATGAAGCTGCTGCAACATGTGCTGAAAGCATTAAAAATGCAGAGCTCGGTGAAGGGGACATCAAGGTATTTTTTATTTTATATTTACACTCTTTTCTGGTATCCTGTTATGTGATATGTTTTTTTTGCTTCTCTACTTAATAGTTGTTTTCAATTAAATGTGCATTATGTTTATATGTACAACTATTTAGGCGAAGGTCCGAGCTAGATTGTCAAGGCCACTTCAAAGAGGCCGAGGAAAGCACAATGCTCGAGGAGATTTTAGGACTGGCCATTTAGCTAGTCGAGATATTCACCCATCTTGGAATCATTTTCCCTCTCGTAGGTTCCCTCCTTTACGTGAATCTCGAGAAATCATTGGTCGTGGGATTCCAGTTGGTGGTCGTGGACCAAAGAAGCCAATAGGATTCAGAGGCAAACGACCCCTAGAAATTTCAGAGAGAACGAGACACTTGCCTCTCCCAGCGAGGTCCTTTGGCCGGAGATCTCCAAGTATACATTTGACGTTTACTAATTGTTATCCAGCTTTAAATCTTTCTTTTCTGATTTATGATTACATTTTTTAAGGGGTTCTCCTGTATATCCCAAGAGCAGTTTGAAGAGGCATTATGATAGGCAAGATGGACCGGATCCCAGAAGTAGAGCTGTTCTTGAACATGGTTCAGGAATCATCACTGAAGGGAGGTCATCTTATGGGCACGCTTATTCTAGGGGAAGAGGATATTCTGACATCCCACCAAGGAGTTTGTCTCAAACTACCGGCAGAAGGGCCTATGTTGACGAAGGATGTGGAAGAAATGTTGAAACACCACTTCCACCTTATAGAGGGCGTGTACGAAATTACGATTCTATTTCTGGATCCAAGCGGCCCTATTCAGCCATGGTGACTAAACTTATTTCCATTTTCTTTTCGTACCTAGCCCCCTTGCTGGACCCTCGCTGCGCGGGATGCTTTGTGCACCGGGCTGCCCTTTTTTTCTACTTTGTGTGAATGCCACCTTACCTTAATCCTTATACTTTACAAGGACGGCGCCCCTACTCGGTTTTCAGATATAAGCACGAGGCATTCGAGGGCAAGATTGGATTATGATGTCACTGATGGAGTGCACCATGAAGATAGTTATGGTGAAAGGTCCATTTCTGTACTTGTTTTAGATTATATGGTATTAATTTATTCGCAATATTTCTTCAACTTTGTGAACTCATATGGTTATTTTGAATTCTAGCAGGCTGGGACGTTCCCATATTGGATACAGCAGGAATCGCAGCTCGTTGTCTGAGCAGGATACTCACGGGCCATATGGAGGTCGCCATGGAATAAGCTATAGCGGAGGTTTATTAAAATTAAAATTTATATTTTGGATTCTTATCTTCATTGTTTATTTAATTTATTAACTCAAACTTCTACTGTATAGGCTCTTTAAGCGAAGGTGATACTGGTAGAATGCACTCATCATCCGGCTATAGCAGCAGTTATCTGTCCCGTGGTTCTGATGTAAACTCTCCGATCCCCCATCTTATGATGTTTCTGCTGCCATTCCGTTCAACTTTCCGACTTTTTTGTTGCTTGGATTGCAGGTTGGTGGTGGCTCTTACTCCTCAATGTACTCTACTCGTAATTTGGGTAGCAGGGGTTACTTTTATGGCAGTGGCTCTGATTCATACTACTGAGGTGCACCAATCTTGAGCACATGCTTCCATATATACATGTTTTCCTTTCGTGCAAGAGTTTTCCATACAGCTATTTGATTATCTGTAGATTTTAGCTGCTACTAGTCGCTGTTATATTCATAGGTATCGTGATGCTATTTATAATAGGAAGTTTAGTGCATGTTATTTTTTCTTCATTACGTGGGTTTGTATTTGGAAGGGGAGCCTTGATGCACCGGTTGATGTGTTGTCATGTGACCTTGGGGTCTGTCACGGGTTTGAGTCCTGGAAGCAGCGTCTTGCAAAAATGCAGGATAAGGGTTGCCTACATTTGGGACCCTTCCTCGGACCCTCGCTGCGCGGGGATGTTTTGTGCACCGGGCTGCCTTTATTTCTAACATGGGTTTGTATTTATGGTACAGATATTACAGTGAAGCCTTGCACTCTTTGAAGACTGGATAATTGGCTACAACAACGTGGTAGCAATTGCTGTATTGTCCCTTTGACCACCAAGCATTCAGAGTTGAGAACTTTAAGCTTTGTTATGTGGAGATATTTTAGCATGCATTTTCTAGGAAAAAATGTTACGTTTAATCCGTCCAGAGAAGAGTGTGATAATGTAATGTATTGCTTATTTTTATTGTTTCTTCCGAGGCCTTCATTTATCGGGGCATCGATCTTTGCTTTTGAACTTCTATATGAGCAGCAATCTCTGAAATGTCAAAGCCTTAGATGCTAGGGCACTTCACTTGCTTACAGTTTTAGGAATAAAGAAGCTTTATTTATGTTACCAGAATGATAAGCATTGCAGCTATTCTTAAGGGTGTCTGAAGCATCATTACCCTTCATGGGTTTAGAAGTTTGAATATTCCTGTGAAGATGTTCACAAAGAGCAATGTTATAAGCACACCAATTATCGCTATTGACAACCCATTTATATTGACACACCAAATTTTTTTATTTTCACACCAATTCTTTATTGCCACACCGATTGTTAGAATTGTTAATGACACACCAAAAAGTCAAACTTTTTTCTTTTCTATTAGATTTTTGACAGTCCAAAAATACATCCAATAGTCCAAAAATACATCCAACATTAAAAAATTTGAGATCCCAAAAAATCGAGTTAACATGTCCGATTGGCAAATCTCCACCAAAATGTTCTAGACATGCATACATATTAAACCATTTCAAGTTAGCGAGATATAAAATAGAGCCTAAAGCCGAGTTCTTTCTCAGTATCGGATTGGGGAAAAACAAGAGCACATCAAAGGCGATTTGGGTGGTTAGTGCAAACAAGGAACAGCTGCAGGAGCGGTTTGATTGCCTCATTGGGCTTGGAATCGAGCATTCTATGCTCTGTAGAATGATTGCGACTGCACCGAAGCTGCAAAACCAAAGCAGAGACATGCTCCTGGAGAAGACGAAGTACCTTTGCCATGATTTGGGCTATCCAATAGAATATCTGAACACTTTTCCAGCCTTTTTATTCTTTAATTTAGAGAACAGGATCAAACCCAGGTATAAAATCTTAAATTGGCTCAGAGATTCCGGGCTGATGAAAAAGCCATTTGCTCCTGCAACTGTTGTGCCCACCTCGGAGAAAAGGCTCATATTTACCCTTTCAATTATTCATCCGGAAGATCCCAAGCTCTGGCTGGAGTTTTTCTCTTCTCAAAAGGGCGACAATGGTGATGCTGATATGGTTAGATTCTCGAATTCTTGTTCTTGTAGTTTGGAAGAGATGATGAGAAGCAGATCACTAAATCTACAGAAGGAATAAGTGAACTCGCATGTAGGGAACAGATGAATTCAAACATGTGTTCGCAATCGGCATGGTCAGAAGGCCAGTAGGTGACTGCATCATGAAGAGAACTTACTCGTTGACTCATCCAGCCAAAAATAGGAGAAAAAAATTAATGGAGGGTTAGGGTTTGCCCTAGTGAGGAAGGAGGCCAGAAAAAACGGGGGATTCGGGACTTACATGCGAGGAAGGGAAGGATCCTGGTGTCGCCGGCGAAAAACCGCCCTCCGGCGGCCTGCTACACGGGCGGCGAATTGCTGCGAAGGAGGGCCGCCGGTTTCGGTTGCTGGGAGTCGGGGTCGGGAATAAACGGGAGGGAGAGAGCAGGTGTGCGTTTAATGAAGGGGGAAATAGTTTTAGGTTTTATTTTGCTTTAAAATTGGTGTGGGGATAACTGTTTTAGGTGTGCTTATAACATTGCTCTTCACAAAAGAGAACAAAGTTTTGAGTTATTTTCTCATGAACATCATGTTTGATGATATAGGCTCCGTTCGGCGGTCATGTTTGGCATGGAGATTAAATTGTTATTCATTAATGCCCATCTAAGGAACTTCATTCACTTTTATGTTCAAATGCACGATGTTTGTTAGGTAATACTTAACAAATGACGGTTTAATCCATGCATTTAAATATAATATTTATCATCTTATAGTGGTCAACATGAACAGCATAAAAGATTGCCTCCTTAAACCCACCATCATAGAATGCATGTTTGACAAGATAATGATTATGATAGCCATCAAGAAAAGAAAACTAGTTTTGAAAATAAACGTGGATGAAGTTACGTAGGTGAGGTCGGGCATTTACAAACGACGGTTGATAACCACTGCGTTCACGAGTATCACCGCCGCGCCAAACTGATATATGTATGGGAAAAGTTGTCTTTTGGTGAAAATTCAAAATTGTTAAGTATAGCCTTCGTTTTTTTCAATGAATGAGTTAAAATATATTATAATCTATTAAAAAAATTAAAAATAATGCTCATGCAAGTAATTACATCATATTCTCAAATTAAAGTAATGATGAAAATTTAATAAATTAAAAACGTTTATAGTAGAGCTCATACACCTATTATATTAGACATGTTAACTTTATTAAAGTTGGTTTAAAAAATAACGATGAAAATCAATTAATTTAATTTGGAAAAGTAACCATGAAAAATTAATAATATATGAATAATGTCGAAGCTTTTTTAATTAAAGTTGAAAATTGGTGTATAACTATTTTTCACATTAATTAAGGTGATTGTTATCAGCATCGCAGTTTTGGCTAGTCGCAGCGCACTCTTTTAATTTTTCGTGTCTTTTGGAAATACGTTTTGTACATGTATTTTTAGGAAAAATGTTCAACACAAAAGTTGTAGATCTTGACGAAATTTACAACTTTTCCTAAAAATGCATGTATAAGGCGTACTTTGAAAATACGTTAAAGATTTCGTGTCTTTTAGAAATACATTTTGTACATGCATTTTTAAGAAAAACGTTCAACACGAAAGTTGTAGATCTCGATGAGATTTACAACTTTTGTGTTGAACGTTTTTCCTAAAAATGCATGTACAAGACGCATTTCTAAAAAAACGTGAAAAATTAGGAGAATGTGTGGTGCAGCTAGCCAAAACTGCGGTGCTAATAACAATCACCTTAATTAATTAAGAGTGTGTATTCTAAATAGCATTATTTAACTGATAGGAGCGGAGCACCATACCTATCACAATTGGAATATTGTAAAAAACATGGTACTTAGTGGCTGGCCGTAGAGGCGGAGCCTCGTGTCAATGTAGAGATTGAAAATAAGGTAATGAAATCTAAAAATCGTTAAAATTAAATTGTACACACGAGTGTCAGTGCATGAGAATCTCACATGCAGATGCGACAAACAACATCACGGTACGACGACACTCGTCGCTCACAGTCCCCCAAGCGCATGATTGCAGTCCCCTGACATGATTGTCCTCAGGAGAATGCGAGTGACGGGAGTGTCGTCGCGCCGCAGCACAACCCATGTGCACGACACTCATGATATAAGACCCACTACTCTTTATAACACTCTTTTATGTAATTTTTTTTAAAAAAATATCCTTTGATACACAAATAAAAGCACCACCTTTATTATTTTTATAACTATATATATATATATATATATATATGTCTATACTGTGTGGACAAACATTAGGTGCGGACGTACGGGCAAGTGATTTTGGGGGTCAAGATGGTCTCAAAACAAAAAGTGATCAACATGAAAGTTGTAGATCTCGGCAAGACGAACAACTTTCATGTTGATCACTTTTTGATTTGAAGCCGATTTGGACCTCGATTTGGGCCCCAAAATCGGGGGGCGGCGGAACTGCTACAGTAAACCGTTCCGCCGCCCCCGATTTTGGGGCACAAATCGAGGTCCAAATCGACTCCAAATCAAAAGGTGATCAACATGAAAGTTGTTCGTCTCGCCGAGATCTACAACTTTCATGTTGATCACTTTTCGTTTTGAGACCATCTTAACCCCCAAATTCACTTGTTCGTACAGTCCGCACCTTATAGCTGCATATATATATATGTATGTATGTATGTATGTATATATATGTATGTATGTATGTATATATATATATATATATATGTATGTATATATATATATATGTATGTATATATATATATATGTATATATATATATATGTATGTATATATATATATATATATGTATATATATATATATATGTATGTATATATATATGTATGTATATATATATATATACTTTAAAAAATAGGAAATGACAAAATATAGTATATTTCATATCCATCAATCTATCATTCCAACCCATTCCAACCCGGCTCTAAACACGTGCATGCAATAGGTTAGGGACTCCATAAGCTCAGCACTTTAAAGCCACCTTGAGAATTTCTTGGTTGCAGTCATAATCATTGTCATTGTCAAACACATGATGACATTGCTTTTGTCACACCAAACGAACGTATATTCGTAACCACCACATGCAAGATTGTCACCGCCGTGTCAAACAGACTAAGGATGCTCAACTTGTCATTATAATTTACAAGGGCTATTGGACGTCATGAGAAAGTAGGGCTTGCAAGGGCATCATGATCATCTTGAAGCATCATTTCCTAATGCTTGGTCCGAATATCATTTCTCGTATCGGACAAATCATTTTGCGGCTATGTTAAAGTAAGATATCGCCGCCCATTCTATATGGTAGTCTAGTTAGCTCATAGCTCAGTTTTGACTTGCTTTGGGTCGAATCGCCAAAACACCTCTGGACGCCAAAGAAGCATTTGAGGAATTTCTTAAGAGGAATCGCGATATAATTGATCAAAGATGATGTATATTTTTCTTCAATGTAAAAATTCTTGTTAGCAAAAACTCGAGTTATGGAAGTTTTCGTTCCTATCAACTCTTGAGGCATTAACCAGAACGCAGGTAATCCTCTAAAATTTTTCGAAAAAACAAATGGCAATTATGAAACAAGAGTAATGTTATTAAAACCCTAGAATTCGCTATTAGTCACCATATTATATTAGCACCCAAAACATTTCATTTCCACACCAGCAAACTATTAGCACACCGCCACAAAAAAATCTTCATTCTTTTTAAACCACATAACATCTACATCATAGCAATAATTTAATCAAAAGTAAAATCACAATTTATCATGAGATAGCATGACAAGGGAAAGGAATTGAGTATCCAAGGGAGAAAACATAAGCTTACCCTAGCAACTCTGCCGAATTTACAAGGTCCGCGTCATAAGTGAAGCAAATTTTTGTCACGCGAGAGTCGGCGGCGCTTCAACAGTCGCCGGAAACAGACGCAGCAGCCTCCATCGAAAGAGTCACCTGAGGCGGAAATGACGGGCTAATGTGTTATTTGGTATTTTTATGGGGGCGGTGATATTCACAAAATTTGTGTTATTTGGTATTTTTTAGGGTGTTAATATCCATAAGTGGGGTGTTAATATAAATCCTCTAAAACAATTGTATATAATTATTTTTTTAAGGTATAATGATTTACACATGATAAGATAAAAGTAAAATTTTCTTTTAATTTATATATATAGTTTTCTATTTGATGAGAATTACAAGAGCTGAGGTAGAAGTGTTATGAATAATTCAAAATATATTCCAATTCTTCATTTTATTTTCTCATAAGAGAACTTTGAAAGTTTTTATATAGTTGGGAGCTCTAACAATCAAATATATTAGTTTTGGTATGCTGTAAATGTATTTTATACTCAAAATGCATGCATAGGGTCTGTCTAAATAGTAAATAGTCCATACTTTTATGAGTGCTAACTCCCTGAAATGGTGTTTAGGGCGGAAACGCAGCCGCAATCATCCAGGTGTGATCGAGCGTTGCCCCAACCGTTCCAAACATAATTAAAGTGCAACCGCTCCGATCAATATACCGGCACAATCTTATGCTGCACCGTTCAAACTCCACAGCTAACCCAGACAGACCCTAAAAAAGATTTATATACTCGTCGTTGAGCATAATCGCAAGATATAAGTACAGTGATTAGCATCTCAACAGTAAATATCTCATTCTCCTCAAGATTTTAAGGCAAGAGATCATGAAGCAGTTAGCCACAGTTAAGGATCCTTCACATATCCTATTTTCAGTAAATTGGAAACCTTATGCCTAAAACCACCCACTCAATGAAGCATGTCGTGTGGCTCGCACCGCACACGAAGAGCTTAAAGCCTTAAAAATAGAAGGTCCTGCAAAGAAGAGATTTGTTTGAAACTAGAGAAGCTTCTAGAATAAGATAAACCTGTTAACTCATTTGACTGGACTCAAATGTTCACTGTAAGCATTCATAATATATTCCCCACATCTAGAAACTAATGTAGTTTTGTGCATGTAATATAGTTCATGCGCATCTCCGTATGCAACCATTTAGACTGCGTTTGGCACAGCTTATCACAGCTTATTTGCACTGGTGAGGTTGGACAAAAACGTCATTCTATGTTTGGTATGACAATGTTACTACCGTTATTAAAAAAAAGAAACTAGTTTGGGGCATAAGATTTTGATATGACAATGAGGTGCCTACATTACGGTAGAAATGATTCAAAAGTGGCAGCCATTTGGTAAAAAAGAATTCTTGTGAGACATGCAAAAATATCAAAGGGGTGATCATAATAAGCCAAGCATTCTGATCTGAAAGACCTTGTAAAACTGAGCCTTCTTGTGTGAGCTAATGAGAAAATAAAGGCGTAACTGGAGTAATGGAAGCATGGTTAAGAAGCTGAGGCAAATGACAGGATCATTCTGAATAGAGTTTAAGAAATCAGAAGTCTGAAAGATATACAAGCTCTGAAATTGTGTAAAACAATGTAGTCAACAGAAATCTACAGCATTATATATGATGATGCTGAGGTCATTGAAGTAAAGGGGGTTTGGCGCGGCGGAATAGCCATGGCGTGGATCAAGGATCCGAACGGTTGCAGCCGCTGCCTGTTTGAATGGAGGCGCGTGCGGCAAATCAGCGGATTTCTGCAGATCGCGGCTTCAGCCCATGTGCGTCTATGATGGTTCCTATCTTGCTGCTCGGTAGGATCCATTCATATATAAATTTAAACGAGACGGGGGATTTCTCAATCCGCTAGCGTAGAAATCATCGTTGAATTTCAGACTCTAGTAAACGCTTCAATGAGGAAAAGTGGGAACTAGATGTTTGAAGAGCAAAATCTCAGAGTTATTTGTAGGACAATAAGATGCTTTGACAATTCATAATGTTTGAAGAGCAAACTCTCCGACTCTTAGCACAAGCCCAGGTTGCCACAAGAATTGCGATAAGGGACAACCCGGAGATTTCTTGGAACGAAGAAACCACAAAATTTAGCATATCGAGTAAACTATGCAAGATCGAACAAAAAGGCCCGTCTGCCTAGAAAGAGAATTCTAAATATCTGTGCCGTTGATGTTCTAGCTGTCATTTAGAATTGTGAAAAGGAAAAGTCTGGTGATAAAAACAACTAATGAGTCTCTCTGTCTCTTGTGAAGATCGTAGACGTGAGGCTGTCATAGAAAAGAAACCCTACAATTACGTCATCCACCAAAATCATGTTTAAGATCGTAGACATGAGGGCGTATCTTATATAATCGCTCTTACTTCCATTTTTCATTTTTCCTAACAAGACCCTTAAAAATAAGAAGAATCTCTCAAAAATTTTCTTATGCTCGGATCCAACATAGAGATCAATAAACAGAGGAGTGTTATCAGATTCTCCAACGGAATCACTCGCCAATTTCGGCCATTTACCGAGACCTCCCCTCTAAGTTATCCAAATTACAGGTTGCACTCCTCTTATTATTGAAATTACAAAACTTTATTCTGAAAGAGTACATTTCATAACGCACAAAAAGACTTCCCTAAAGATTTACTTCAAGTGGATATTTTTGTGCAAGGATGCTATGAAATGTAAACTTACAATGGAGGTTTTGGTAATTTCAAATGTGAGAGGGATGCAACCTAAAACCAGTTAAAAGTCTTGGTAATTATTCCTACCTATCTACACTAATATATAAAGTTATCCCCTCAGTCAATCAAAGCAATCCTAGCCCTTCGTCAATCATCCTCTCCTCTCATTATTTTCTATCTGGGGCAATGCGGTGTCGCACACGGTGACCGTGGCACTATCCGGGGCACTGTATGTGTGTGATTCCTCCAAGAATTCTCTTAAATTTGGACAGCAGATTCTAAACAGTAAATAAACTGGATCAACATGACTACTAAATGCAAGCAAATCAAGTATTCAACATTAGAATAAGGAACCACATATAAACAATGGGCAGAAAAACATATTACACCAATTTAGATGGGACTAGATCTTCATCCATGGAAGATCTTAAGCCAACAAAAAAGAAAGAAATTGTATCACTGCCAACGAGCGAAAAGCTTAAATAACAAGATGAATCTTACCCAAAAGGATAATTTCCCCTAGAAATGATTCTTAACCCTAACCCTAAACTGCTAGTTTACACAAATTTAGAAGAGAAGGCCAATATATTTTTTTTCGTCAGGAAGGCAGTAAAAGGTCTTACCCCTCTACTTCCCAGTAAATCTCTGAACCATGGCTTCAGCGATCTGGCGCTGGCAATCTAAGATCATCTCTGTACGCTTCAACTCCATCTCCATCCTCATCTTCTCCACCTCCCTCGACATCTCCATCTTCATCTGCTCCATCCTCAGGAAACCGTCCCCGAGAACCCCGAGCGCAGCGGCCAAATCACCGGCGCCGTCGTCGTCCTTCCTCTCCCTCTCCCTCTTTATCCTCCTCCTCTTCTCCTCCACTCTCCGTCTCATCTCTTCCAGTCCGGGCTTCAGAGCATCCTTGGGGCCCGGCCGGAACCCGGCGACCTTCGACCGCACGGCCTTGGGGATGGTGAACCGCAGGCCGGATTCCGAAGCCGCCGCCTCGGCGGCGGCGGCGGCGCGTCCGTTGACGCTGATGCCGCGGGAGGCGGGGGGAGTGGAGGCGGCGCCGCGCTCCATGGCGTCCATCTTGCGGAAGTAGAGCCAGGAGGAAAGGGATCTCTGCTTCTCGGTGCGGTAGCGCTTGCGAAGCTTCTCGACTTTGTGACGGCACTGGACGGAGGTTTTGGGGGCGGCGCAGGAGGAGGGGCAGTCGTGGGAGACGGAGGAGGCGACGGAGTCCCAGTGGTGGGCGCGGAGGTTGCCGCGATTGAGGGAGTACCACTTGTCGCGGTAGGCGTTGATGAGGGCTAGGGTTTCGTCGTGGGACCAGCAGGGAGGGGGGAGGCGGCGGGAAGAGGGAGGGGGAGGGGGAGGGGGAGGGGGAAGGGCTGCGAACGGGGAGGCGGGTCGGTCGTCGCCGGCGGCGGAGGAGGAGGCGGGGGAAGGGGATGCCATGAGGAAAGGGTCGGTGGAGTAAAGGATTGATTAATCGGAAGGGGCGGTGGGATCTGAAGCGGGGTGGGGGGAGGGGGGTTAGGGACACCGCTCAGGGGGATGGGGTGGGCCGCCATTGGGCGAGTGGCGAGGGCGCGGGCATGGGCGGTGGCGCGCCGTACCGCGCCAGGGCGGTGTCTTTACCGGCTAGTACCTGGTCTCTTTTTATCTCCTCCGTCTACGTAACGTCGGTTAAGCTTCCCCACTAGTAGCTAAAATAGTTTTAAAAAAAATATTTGGGTAGTATATTTTTTTACCGGTAACATAGGTGATTTATTATGTGGGATTATTTTTATTTATAAGATTTGTGATTTTAGGGTGGACATTTGGCGTGATATAATACGGGCTGATCCGCCAGTATCAACAATCCGGCCACATTTTCCATAAAGCACGACAACGGCCTTGCAGGCACACCATAGAGCAATTCCGTTACCCGTGTCAAAAAAATTTTACTCTGTTTGAGAAAGCTTTTGCTGATGGAAAATCAGCAAACCGACTATTAGAGGTGTTTGTTGTGCAACTGGTTGAAAAGTGCGTTTATGGTGTTTTTTGAATACCCAGGAGCCTCCAACTTTTCGTGGAGCCAGACGTGCATTCCAGCTCCTAAAAATGTTTCTGGAGAGAGCGATCTTATTCCCCTTTGGCAAGCCCTCTCATTGTCTTATCTTGCCAAATCCCTCTGGATGATAAAGACTACCTTTTACATCGTCAATCAGCATCGCCGGCTCCCTCTTCCGACGTCGACCAACCCTAGCCATCATCCATCACACTTGCTGATTTCGAGCCCTCTTCTAACACACCTGTCGATTTCCAGTTCTCTTCAGTGCACTTGATTCTGTTTGCTTGATATATCTTATGTGCTCTTAACCATTTCCTAGTTGTTGCGGGTCGCCCGGCTTTTTCTCCGATTCGGAGAATCGGACCGTCATAGCTCAGAGTTGAATCGGGCGTGCAAATAGTTAAAGAAAACCACAGCAAATGACAAGAAGACTTTTTTGATGTGAAAAAACTAAAAATGGTGAAAAACCACGTGATTGGATCTGCGCCGAGTCAAATTCCACTAGATCTCATGTGTTTGCAAAGGTTGGGATTTGATCTCGGAGGGCGATAGACCGCTACTCCGTTACAACTGTAGAGAATGAAATTTAACGAGGGGGAAACGACTAAATCCTTGTAGCCTTGATGGAAGCGCCCCAGCCTTGAGATGACGTAGAACTTGTTAGGGTATTTAATATATGTTCGCGCGTGTCGAGACCGACTCGGAACGACCCATTGCGTTTCGTGTCACTTTAGGGCAAGACTCTACGCTGGAGATACTATATAAGGTCATTTCACACTTGATGAGCATTAGTGGACTATCTTGAGCGGAGCCTCAACATTCTCACAGAACCTCGGTGGAAGCATTCCGGCTGGAAAATCTTCTAAGTCCACGAAGCTTCTAGAGGGAGCGCTCTCGTTGATGCGGAGCCTAAATGAGAGCATTCTCGCAGAGACGGTTGACGTCACTTGAGGCGTGAGGAAACCGTAGCGCAAGGAGGAGAGCAGAGTGAATTCCTGAGCGGTGAATCGGTCTAAGTACACGATCTAGGCAGAAAACCTCAGAGATCTCTCTTGCCTCTGCAGTTGTCTGACTTGAAATGAAGGTCTGGGGGCCTATTTATAGTTTTATGGCGGGTCATGATGGTAATTGCGTCAGAGAATGATTTTTGTCGGCAAATGACGTCGCTTCATTTCGATCACGCGGATTGCCAATTTTGCTGAAATGACGAGAATGCCCTCTTCTCCCCGAGCAGTTCGGGCGGCCCGAGCAAGGTGCCCGACAACGGCGACAACGGCCGGAAGTGGCGGAGGTCGGCGGCGGCGGCGAGAGCCGACGATGGCCCCCACGCGCCCGCGAGGGGCGCGACCTGGGGGCATCACGGGTTGGCCGCGCGGTTCTCTTGGGTCTTATCGAGCCTGGCACGTTCACCTGGTCTTCTTGGATGCTTGCGGCTCTCTGCGTGCTATTGGTCCGGTTGAGCTCCCTTGTGCTTGCACTGGCTCAGCTGAGAAATTTCATGGGGACCCTATCATATCATCCATAATTTCAAATAACAAGTTGGATGTAATCTGTTCGGGTCCATTTTTTAAGAATTTTGGTGTACTTTCAATTACTGTGTTCGCACAATAAATAGAGTTGAGAATATTGTGCAGTTGATCAATTTTATTATTATTTTATAGCAAAATGTGCCTCAAACAATGCCTAAGTTAGGGTGATTTGGAAATAAATCACATTTTTTGGCATGACCTAGGTTCTGTTTGGCGTAGCGACAGCGGTCATGAAGTTGATGATTATGAACGTCATCCGTGAACATCATAGCTCAACCAAGGGACTTCATCTATTCTTATGTTTGAAACATTTTATGTTTTTTTGGTGGCGGCCATAATTATTGTCATGCCAACATATATTCTATGACTATACCTTTTTTTGTTCAAATTCATCAAAGCAAAAATGTTACGTCAAACGGAGTCTTAATTAGTAAAAAAAAAAGATAATTAGATCATTGAGCAAATTGTTAATTACCCCCATTTTTTGCACCATAACAATTTGCTTTAATAATAGGTGCATAACCTCCCTTATGTTTCTCATCAAAGTCAATAGTCCTCAAATATTTAAAAATAGGTGTATAATCCCCTTATATTTTTTATCTCAGTTAATAACCCTCCAAATCTTTACAAATAATTTTGAGTAAATTGTTAATAACACCCTTGTCTTTTACATCATATTCAATAACCTCTCTTATCTTTAATAATAGGTGTATAATCTCCCTTGTGTTACTCACCAAAGTCAACAACCCCACAATATTTAGAAATGATGGAGTTCCCCCTGAATTTTCTAAGTTGAACTAGAAAGTTTTTGACCAGAGAAGAAGTCAAAGCCAAACAAGTGTGCTCGCAAGCTCCGCACACGCCTCGCATGTGCGTGCAAGCGGCAACGCGTGTGGCAGTGCACATACAGCAAGCAACACACGCCTCACGCGCAGCATCGCGCGCCTCGCACACGCAACATCGTGCGCCCTGCGCACGCACGAGCGTGACTACGTGCGCTCGAGCTCTGCGCGTGCCTCGGACGCGCACGCGACCACAACACCCGACCCGGCCGACCGCGCACGCAGGCGGCCGCGCGCCACTGTCTCCGGCTGCAGGCACCGCCTCCGACCATCGACGCCGCCACCACCGGCCATAGGCGCCGCCTCCGGCCTCCGGCACCGCCGCCACCGGCCATTGCCAGCCGCTGCCCGCCGTCGGACATCTTGCCCGGGCTGCCGGACTGCCCGGACTGCCCGGGGGCACTTTCGTCATTTTGCTAAAGTTTGTGATCCAGGTGACCAAAACGGAGCGACGCCATTTGTCAGCACAAATTCCCCCCCAATGAATTACCAGCATATTCCTCCAAAAAACTATAAATATTCTCACATGCCTTCATTTAAAGGCAAACAACTTCAAAGGCTAAAAAAAGTTCTGACGTTTTCCGACAAGAACATGAGATTTAGATTTTTTTCACTGCTGGGAATTCGCTCTTGTCCCTCTCTAGTGCGAAGGCATCTCAAGGATCCGGCTTTGCAGAAGCACTTCCATCGAGTCTCTGAGCACTTAACAATTTTCCCGACTGAAGCGCTCTCACCTACGCTCAAGGGACTTAGATTATTTTTTATTGTTTTCATATTCAGAACTTGTAACAAAGAGGTCGTTTGTCACCCTCCGAGAAAATCTATCAACTCTTGTAAAATCAAACAAAATAATGCATTTCAGCTCCTAAAACTTCAGACAAATTGATCTTATTGCCCTTTTGCAATGGAAAAGGTGTTTGTTGCACAGCTGGTTGAAAAGTGTGTTAAGATTGAAATATCTTCAGCAATCAAGAATTGGAAACTCTCAATAATGGTGCGAAGTTTTTTAATTCTTCTCATTCAATTGTAAGCATAATGAAATGTGATGTTTACAAGAGATCTGAGGTAAATATATATACACACCAAATAGAAGAAACAGAAAAAGCTAGAAAATTACAAAATCGTCCTTTAATACTAAATAACAAAAATGTCATTATGACTTTTATCATTCCCTCTCAAGTTGGAAATTGTAACATGTTGCAAATTCCCAATTTGTTGATTAAAAACCGTAGTGTTGAAACTGGAAATCGGTCTTTGTGGAGTTCGGGACTCAAGTAGGGGGCAACTTGCACCTACTTCTCCCAAGCGAGATCACTTGATCGGTCTCGCGGAACTAAGGAATAGACCATGGGCTGCATCATGAAAGTCTCACCATACACCCGGAAGATCTTAGAGCGCTTCCCCTCCCTAGCCAATGTTGAGCTAGGCACCTTGGGGGGAAGAAGACTGCCTGAATCTCCTCTTCTCTCCAGGGTACCTTAAGGGTCTATTCATAGTTTTTCGAGTCTGGTCTGCTGATAGCGTAATTCTGTCTATTGGTTTTACTAAATGCACCCCAAAGTGGTTTATCAACAACCAAACTTCGCTACTTGTATGGGCTATTAGCATGCCAAAATGGGCATCAGGGGGGGGGGGGGGCAGTGCCCGGTGAAGCGAGTAGTCGCCACACTCCCTGATCCTGGATCTCGCCCCTAGGGAGCTAATATCGCCCTAGGGGGGCCTGCACTCGCCCCTAGAGGGCTGAACTTGCCTCTAGGGGTTTGGTCTCGCCCCTGGGTAGCCTACACTCGCCCCTGGAGGGCTGAACTCACCTCTGGGGGGCTAGTCTCGCCCCTGGGTAGCCTGCACTCGCCCCTGGATGGCTGAACTCGCCTCTGGGGTCTGAACTCGCCCCTGGGTAGCCTGCACTCGCCCCTGGAAGGCTGAACTCGCCTTTGGGGGTCTGATCTTGCCCCTGGGTAGCCTGCACTCGCCCCTAGAGGGCTAAACTCGCCTCTAGGAATCTGTTCTCGCCCCTGGGTAAGTAAAGTCCTCTAGGACCTTCTCGATCGTCTTCGGTCTCGACGAATTACGGGTTATACACGTAGTTGTTGATACCCCAAGGCTTTAGTAAAAAGATCTGCCAATTGTAATTTGATTGAAATATAAGTGAGAGCAATGATGTTGGATTCCAGTTTTTCTCTAACAAGATGATAATCTAATTCGATATGTTTTGTTCTCTCATGATAGACGAGATTTTAAGCCATATGTGAGACCACTTATTTTCACAAGCAAGAGGAACTGGAGTAAGGTTGTCAATATGAAAATCCTTCAGTAGGTTAAGCAACCAAGTAATCTTACAGCAAATAGAAGTCATGGCTCTATACTCTGATTCTGTTGAGAACTTGGAAACAATGTGCTGTTTTTTTGTTTTCCAGGAGATGAGAGCATCTCCTATTTTGATACAATACCCAATAATAGATCTCCGAGTCATTGGACAGGATGCCTAGTCGGCATTACAGTAAGCATGCATTTGTAAGGAAAGAGATGCAGGAAAATAGAGGCCCTAATCAAGTGTCCCTTTGACATAACATAAAACTTTATGTGCATTTAAAGGCGAGGACATCTGTGCCTAGACATGAATTGACTTAAGATGTGAACGAACTATGCTAAATCTGGGTGAGATACTGTAAGATAAATCGGTCTTCCAATTAGTCTCCTATAGACAGTCGAATCTGGTAATTCTTCCCCATCAGAATAATTGAGTTTATGATTTTGTTCTAGTGGAATTAGACTTGCCTTCTCAGCACTCAGATTTGCATAAATGATGATATCGTGAGCATACTTGTGCTGATTGAAATAAAGTTCTGAGTTGTTACGCATAACCTCTATGCCAATAAAGTATGTCAAAGAACCCAAATTTTGAATTTCTAAGCAAGTAAATGCTTGAAGTCATCAAATTATCGTCTTGATGAGTACCCGAGAGGATTAGATCGTCGACATACACTAACATGTCTGTAAAATGTGTTATAGTGTGCTCAAAGCATCCGCGTTACCGTCTAGTTTGGAACGATCTACTCGTTGCCCCTATCATGAGTATTTATAGGCAAACCCTAAATACCCGACTATGGGTTGTTGGATTTCTATTGGATCCTAACTGCAACCCATTAAGCATCTGTCAAACTTAATTCAATATACCTCAACAATCTCCTCATATATTGTAAATAGGTGTTAGCACAGTACATGTTACTTAAACAAGAGTTAATAACAACCAAAATGTGAGTTTTCAGAAAGCATAAACATGAGTTTTAGAATGCAGAATATCTAAACTCAAATACATAGTCTCAAACATAGCAATAGAAAATCTGAAAGAAAAACTCAAACTGAAAATTGATCTACGCAAACAGTAGATCATCTTTATCCGGATCGAAATCAACTTTATCTCCTCCAATCTCCATTTGATCTGCAAACATACACCATAAGAATGTCATGAGACAAATCTCTATGAATTATAACATTTGTCAATCAAGATTAAAGTTATTAGTTCTAGCAGTAAAAGAACGTAATACTCTAAGCAGGAAGAAAAAATAACATATCAACATCTCTGCCTAATTTACACAGAATTAGAAAAATGATTTTGTAGAATTAAACTATGTTCCATCAATTATTAAGATTATTATTCATCATTTCACAATTGTGTTATATCGTCAAGTTTAGAATGATACAACACGTTGTGACCATCATAACATCAAGTTTGGAATGATATAATTAATAATCATAACATCAGAACTCATATCAGCAACTTCAGTATTTCTTGTTGGAATGATACTCAATTCAGCCTTTGAATAAAATAATTGCGTAAGTCATCATGTTTGGAATGACTGACTGTTAGTGTTGTGCTCGAAGCATCTGTGTGACCGTCAAGTTTGGAACGGACTACTTGTTGCCCATAACATGAGTATTTATATGCAAACCCTAAATACCCGACTACGGGTTATTGGATTCCTATCGGATCATAACCACAACCCATTAAACACTCGTCACACCTATTTCAATATACCTCAACAATCTTCTCCTATATTGTAAATAGGTGTTAGCACATTACAGGTTACTTAAATAAGAGTTAATAACGACCACAAAAGAGTGAATTTTCAGAAAACATAAATATGAG
The DNA here is from genome assembly GCA_039583875.1 of Platanthera guangdongensis. NCBI lineage: Eukaryota > Viridiplantae > Streptophyta > Magnoliopsida > Asparagales > Orchidaceae > Platanthera > Platanthera guangdongensis. The sequence goes on from CM077162.1 coordinate 14,306,969, forward strand.
TTTTAGAATATAGAATATCTAAACTCAAAGACATAGTCCCAAACATTGTAATAGGAAATCTGAAAGAAAAACTCAAATTTAAAATTGATCTATGCAAATAGCAGATCATCTTCATCCGTATCAAAATCAACTTTCTCTCCTCCAATCTCCATATGATCTGCAAACAAACATCATAAGAATGTCATGATATAAATCTCTATGAATTCTAACATTTGCTAATCAAAATTAAAGTTATTAGCTCTAGCAGTAAAAGAACATAATACTCTAAGCAGAAAGAAAGAATCACATATCAGCATCTCTATCTAATTTACACAAAATTAGAAAATTAATTTCATAGAATCAAACCATGTTCCATCGATTATTAAGATTATTATTCACCATTTCTTAATTATGTTATATCATTAAGTTTGGAATGATACACCAAGTCATGACTATCATATCATCAAGTTTGGAATGATATAATTAATAATCATGATATCAGGACTCATATCAGCAACTTCAGTATTCCTTTTTGGAATTATACCCAATTCAACATTTGAATAAAATAATTGCGTAAGTCATCAAGTTTGGAATGACTGACAACTAATCATCTCTGGCTTTCATTAGATAGCATCTGAAATACTTCAGTGTACTCAACTCTAGATGCTTGAATGTAAGCAGACTACGGTTCTAAAATTTAAAACATAAGCAAGATATTAAGTCCTTATAAATGGACTTTAATCTCATCTCTCTCGATATTTTAGTTGTTAGAACCTTACATAAGCCTTTGGTAAGGACATCTGATACATTATCTTTTGATCTCACGTCCAAAAGGGAGATTATCCCCTGACTTGTGAGATATGTCAACCAGGCCTGTTTCAGCATAAGTTGTCTTCGCTTTCCATTGAACAATGTATTTGTAGCAATGGTCATTGTGGCTTGATTGTCACAAAATAACGAAATAAAGTTCATTTTTAGACTCGTCATTGGAATGTCCATTATCAGATCTCTTATCCACTTTGCTTCTTATCCAGCTGAAGCGAGAGCATAGAGTTCCGATTCCATAGAGAATAGTGTCATGCACGTTTGCCTCTTTGACTTCCAAACTACTGCTACTCCACCTAGGATAAACACAAAACCACTAGTGGATCTACTATCAGCAATTTCTGAGCACCAAGAGGCGTCAGAATACCCCTCAAGCACAGGAGGATGTCCACTGTAACATAAAACATACTTCTCAGTATATTTTAAGTATCGCATTAGCCTTTTTAAGGCATCCCAGTGGTCCTTCCCAGGGTTACTTGTGAATCTACTCAACATGTCGACTGATGAGTCCACTTTATATACCTATTTTCGGACTCATCTGGGCTAGTTTTCACGCGTTTGCACTTTACCTTTAGTTCTATATCGTTCATATTTCATCCTATCTTTATTTCCATAGGAAGTGCACATTTATGCCCGTGGTTGTGTATTTTGTTATTTTTTTAGTTCGTACTCCTTTGTGTGATTGCATGGAATGTCTGCACATATCAGTGGTTGGTTTTTTCTTTCGGTACAGGGGTCGTATGCGTGTTCCAGGATGGTTGTGAAACAGGAATACTGCGTACGATCATGGGATCTAATGTGCACGACCACTGGTCGTGTGCCACTGATCGTGTGCACTACTCTACGTTTTCCAGAATCAGCCTGGGGTAAGTGCACGACCACTGGACATAATGCGTACGACCACCGGTCGAGCGCCACTGATCGTGTGCATTGATTCCTCATTTCTGGAGTCCTGTTTGGGGTAATCGCACGACCATTGAACTTAGTGCGCACGACCACTAGTCGTGCGCCACTGCTCGTGCGCGTTATCCCAGTTCTTCTTCCGAATCTTCCATGTCAGTGCGTACGACCACCGGACATAGTGTGCACGACCACTGGTCGTGCGCCCGTGATCGTGCGCATTGTTCATTTCTGCTTTGTATAAATAATGCAGGTCTCGCCCTAATTTAGAGACGATCCGTAGCTCGACATTTCTCCTCCGATTTTCGCCTTCTCCGCCGTTCCCCTTCATCTTCCACCCTAGGGAGGTACTCCGGGCAAGCTTTGACCGCCAAATCCAAGCCGGAGCTTCCTCTCGGCCTTCTCCTTCATCCGTGAGCTTCGAGTAGGGTTTGACGTCATAGCCATCAAGCAAAGGGAAGCTAGCAAACTTCATCCACTATCGTGACACGAAGAAGACGGGCCATTGGAAGGTGGTGACAACCCTTCTCTACCCCGGACGCAGTTGAGGACCGAGCTTGGACGTGGAATGACAACCCGACGATTCCAACCGTGAATCCTCAGCAAGACTTCGGATTCGGTCGATCTCTTGACTTGTTCTTCCTTTATTGTTGTTTATGTGTTGTTGTAAACCTTATTTATAGATGAAGTATGCTTAGATTGTAAAATGTTTTTATACAATCATGTCTATGTGATTTTGTATTTTCATTATTTGCTCGAGTTGTGCCATATTCCATCCACCACCATCCACCCTTGTCGCACTAGCAATTGCTAGTGGCGTGCGTAGCGAAGAGGTGCTCACGACCCTCATTCCGCCGGTCTAACCATCTCATCCGCAAGCCTACTCGCCCATCTGCCTAGCGACTCGGTGCATAGCGACCCGACTAGTTTTCCATCCCGCCTGGCGAAACATCGCATAGCGGCGTTGCATAGGAGTAGTTGATAGTGTTTTACTTTCCTTTTTTCCGCAAATATCAAAACCCCCCTTAGTTAACTCCGACCTAAGGACTTCAATCTCAAGTCCTCCTCGAAATTAAATACACCTTACTGTGTTCTTTGAGAGATCGATACTTGGGAAAGCCCCCATTTTATATTACTTGTGCGACCGGTTCACTGTCGTGATCTTACGCATCAAGTTTTTGGCGCCGTTGCCGGGGAACACGGTCGTGTGAGTTTGTGGAGAGGGAGATAATAGATTGAACCCCTTTTTTTCATTTGTGCATATCATTTTTTTTATTTTCTTTGGTTATTAGATTTTTTATTTTGTTTATTTTTTTTTTGCCCTTTTCTGATTTTTTATTTAGATAGCAGATCCGTGATATTTTCATTTTAGCTGTGTAGCACTTTTTCAGCAATTATTTTTGTTCGCTATGGATCCGGATGCTGAGTGTCGTCTACTTGACACTTTGCGCCGATCCATCGATGTCATTGCTGTTATGAATGCCGAGCATTGCATTCGGTGTTTGTTATGTCAAGGTGTGGGCCACATGTTAAAGGATTGCCCTCGTTTGTGCAAGCCTTCTCCCTCTGAGGGTGTGTGCACAACAACCTCCCGTTCGCGGAAGACTGTTGTGGACAGGCCTACCAGGGTGTTGTCTGGCCCATACAATGACATAGCACACCTTGCTCATTCTTTACCCGTTGAGATTACTGAAGAATCTCTGGCCGCATACAGCTCTTTCATGGGTCCCTCGATCCCTTTTTACGAGCTTTCCTTGAGTGATGATGATCACTCTAGTGTTAGCCAACAAAAAGAGGAGCAGGAACTCATGGACGCTCCTGTATGGAACGATGAGATTGTTCCGGTCGTCGACGGGGTGGCGTCAGCGAATGATTTTACGATGGGGCCTGCTCATTCAGTGCTTGATTTTGAGAGCAGCCTTGCCCCTCTGCATTTTTTGCCGGATTGTGCTATTCCTCTTTCTTGTGAGTCGGTTGATGATGCCGTGATTGTGGCTGATTCGGTGCCCGAGGTTGCGCCGAAGTGGGATGATGATTCCTCTATCTCCGACGGAGAAGGTGGATCTTCGGAACACTTTTACGTACCCCGGTGGGATGGGAATATCCCCTTTCCGATGCGGAGGTTTGCACCTCCTTATTGGATGAGGTTGTTCCTCTTACCACCGCGGATCTTGAGTTCTCGGATTCCCTCGGTACGACTCGTATGATACCGACGATGATCTCTGCTTGGATCCTGCTGAGAGTGAGACCGGGATCACTCTCCATTTTCTGATTCTTTTAGTTCTTCTTCTCTTTTATTACTTGATTCTCATTCCTTATCTGAGCCTGTGCAGGATGAGTCTCCACAGGTATGTTGGGATGACGATGAGCTTTGTGCTCATGCCGTTGCCATCGCCTCCTGCGGGGATGTGATAGACGATACCTTGCTAGGCAAGGATTTGTTTTGTGGTGAGATGAGTGAGGACCAGGCCTCCCCCTCATCCTACTTCCTATTTCCTCTGCCTGCGAGGAGCATGTATGATTATTTAGGTAGAGGGGTAATTGCTCTATCATCGTATCGGTACCCATTACCGAAACGGATATTAGGTCAGTTACCTGTGTATTTTTCTTTTCATAGGCCCATTAGCTAGAACCTTTTCGTAGCTGAATAAGTCGTGCTGGGAGGACAATAACCCCAGTACTTATCTTTCATTTTCTACATTTTATTTTTCATGTCTCTTTTAGTTTTAGCATTTCTTTTTGTATATTTTGTTTTGTTTTTGCGGAGCTCACCCCTGCAGGTATTCATGGCAAATTCGTATTGGCAGGGTTGTGATTCTTCGTATGGCGGGCCTGCTTCAGGTTTTCACGCGTCTTCTAGTATGCTCACTGGCTGAGCATTGTGTAACCTCTCCTCTTGTTTCTATCTGATTTTAATTTCTATATCACATACTATATTGCTTAGCTTAAGTCTGGGGGAGAGCCCGTGTTGTTACCTTTTGCACGTGCACATTTCTTGTGCATACTAGAAGCTTTTATAGTTTTATTTTGATTAGTTCATTGCATCACACACCACTGCACCCACATAAGCGCGTGCTTAGTTTTTTGCATGCTGCGAGTTAAACTCGTTTCTTTTATATGATTTGGGAAAATTATAGTGCTGACATAGGATTGTGAGACGGAGTAAAATGTTGACCTTGCTGTGCTCCTAGTCAACTGCTCTCGTCTCGTGTAGAAATTCGAGTAGATTTAATTTTTTTGTATGCTTATAGTTTTATATTTTTCTAATTGCGTAAATACTTTTTATTCTACTCAAAAATTGGTGAATCCGGTGTGAATCCTACGGTAGCTTAAGGGATGTGTGTAGACGGTCGTTAGATTCGTATTGCTCGAGTCGGGAGGATGGATAGTATTTCTCGTTGGCTAAGAACTTGCCCCAAGCTATTCTTGAAGCATGGGCATAGGTTAGTCATGCATGAGCGTGATGTAGGCCATCATTTTGGTCTGATTGAGCTTTGTATCATTCCTAACGTTTTATCCTTGCTAGCCTCGTTGTGTCTACCCCTCCTTTTGATTCAGCTCCACCATGATTTCACCAAAGCCTCATAGCCAATCCTAGTCGCACACCCGAGTTGAGCTTTAGAGTTTTACATTTTTATTCTGGGATGTGATGTGGTGATATTATTTGTGAAAATGTGGAAGTGCTCCCAGGTTTATATCTGCTGAATTGTGAAAATAAAATGAAGAAAAAAAATATATATATTTGTAAAGATAAAAATGAAAAGAAAAAGTTTTAATTGAAAATCATTTTGGAAATGAGATTGTATTTGGAGTAGGCGGTACACACACCCATATTTGAAAAATTAAGTCTGGGGGTGTGATGTACCCGCATATATTTTGGTTAGCTGATGGATTCTTTCTTTGATAGCTCATTTGGGTTAGGTGCATAGCCTTCCTGTTTATCTTTGTTTACCTCACCGAAACCCAAGCCTCATCTCTTCACCTAAAGTCCTACTGATTCGTGTGTGAACCCAAACCAGCGCCGTGGAGAGAATGCGAAAGGGTAAGCATATGGTCACCGACATTGGTGGATTCCTTTGGAGGTTATCCGGAGCCCCGATCTTTGGCAATGCTCGCCTAGCGATTAGTCTACATTCTCCCTACGCGTGACCGGATGATTCACCGTGATTCCATTTTTGAGTAATAATAAAATTTTGATACGCATTGTGAAAAGTATAAACTATTTTGTATACTTAGAAATTTCTTCTATTATATTTTTACGCGTGCGAGCATGCGACTTCGCATGGTACTCTGTATCACAATTTCCTTGTTAGCTAAATTATTTTCCCTATCTGCTTAGATTTTGTTTGCTCTGGACGCCCAAACAGTTAAGTCTGGGGGTGTGATGAGTCCACTTTATATACCTATTTTCGGACTCATCTGGGCTAGTTTTCACGCGTTTGCACTTCACTTTTAGTTCTATATCGTTCATATTTCATCTTATCTTTATTTCCATAGGAAGTGCACATTTGTGCCCGTGGTTGTGTATTTTATTATTTTTTTTAGTTCGTACTCCTTTGTGTGATTGCCTGGAATGTCTGCACATATCAGTGATTGGTTTTTCCTTTCGGTACAGGGGTCGTGTGCGTGTTCCGGGATGGTTGTGAAATAGGAATACTGCGCACGATCATGGGATCTAATGCGCACGACCACTGGTCGTGCGCCACTGATCGTGCGCACTACTCTACATTTTCTAGAATCAGCCTGGGGTAAGTGCACGACCACTGGACATAATGCACACGACCACGGTCGAGCGCCACTGATCGTGTGCATTGATTCCTCATTTCTGGAGTCCTGTCTGGGGTAATCGCACAACCATTGAACTTAGTGCGCACGACCACTGGTCGTGCGCTACTGCTCGTGCGCGTTATCCTAGTTCTTCTTCCTAATCTTCCATGTCAGTGCGCACGACCACCGGACATAGTGTGCACGACCACTGGTCGTGTGCCTGTGATCGTGCGCATTGTTCATTTCTGCTTTGTATAAATAGTGCAGGTCTCGCCCTAATTTAGAGACGATCCGGAGCTCGATATTTCTCCGCCGTTTTTCCGCCTTCTCCGTCGTTCCCCTTCATCTTCCACCCTAGGGAGGTGCTCCGGGCAGTCTTTCACCGCCAAATCCAAGTCGGAGCTTCCTCTCGGCCTTCTCCTTCATCCGTGAGCTTCAAGTAGGATTTGACGTCATAGCCATCAAGCAAAGGGAAGCTAGCAAACTTCATCTGCTATCGTGACACGAAGAAGATGGTCCATTGGAAGGTGGTGACAACCCTTCTCTACCCCGGACGCAGTTGAGGACCGAGCTTGGACGCGGAATGACAACCCGACGATTCCAACCTTGAATCCTCAGCAAGACTTCGGATTCGGTCGATCTCTTGACTTGTTCTTCCTTTATTGTTGTTTATGTGTTGTTGTAAACCTTATTTATAGATGAAGTATGCTTAGATTGTAAAACGTTTTTATACAATCATGTCTATGTGATTTTGTATTTTCGTTATTTGCTCGAGTTGCGCCATATTCCATCCACCACCATCCACCATAGTCGCACTAGCAATTGCTAGTGGCGTGCGTAGCGAAGAGGTGCTCACGACCCTCATTCCGCCGGTCTAACCACCTCATCCGCAAGCCTACTCGCCCATCCGCCTAGCGACTCGGTGTATAACGGCCCGACTAGTTTTCCATCCCGCTTGGCGAAGCATCGCATAGCGGCGTTGCATAGGAGTAGTTGATAGTGTTTTACTTTCTTTTTTTCCGCAAATATCAAAACCCCCCTTAGTTAACTCCGACCTAAGGACTTCAATCTCAAGTCCTCCTCGAAATTAACTCCACCTTACTATGTTCCTTGAGAGAACGATACTTGGGAAAGCCCCCATTTTATATTACTTGTGCGACCGGTTCACTACCGTGATCTTACGCATCATCGACCGTAAAGGCTATGTCAAGTCTAGTGCAGGTTGTAGCATACATGATACTTCCTATGAGTTTGGAGTAATCCAACTGTCTAATAGGTGAACCTTCATTCGGTTTTAGTCTATTGTTGTAGTCGTTTGGAGTATCAGCCTTTTTGCTATTAACGTAACCCCACTTTTCTAGTAGATTTCTAACGTAATGACTCTGACTTAGGGTAATACCCTTTTCAGTGAAGTTTACTTCCATACCTAGGATGGTCTTCACCACTCCCAAGTTTGTCATGCTAAATTTAGCCGTCAAGACAACTTTCACGTCTTCCACCTCAGACTGATCAGTGCCCAGAATTAGCATGTTTTCAACGTACAAGCATATAATTGCGTCTTTTTTTGAACTTGTTCTTACATACAGACATTTATCTGATAGACTAGACTTGAAGCCCAAGTTTTGACACAAGTGTCAAATTTCTCGTGCCACAATTTTGGTGCTTGCTTCAATCCGTATAGTGACTTAATCAACTTACAGACCTTATTTTCTAGACCTTCTATGACAAACCCTTCAGGTTAGTACATATAGATATTCTCAGTCAGATCTCCATTAAGAAATGCAGTCTTGACATCCATCTGATGAACAACAAAATGTTCAATATATGCTAACGCGAGAAGTATCTTATTTGTCGCAATGTGACAAACAGGTGAGTATATATCAAATTAGTCTATACCACTCACTTGAGTGTAGCCCTTGACAACTAGACGTGTTTTGTATTTAGTGATAGTCCCATCATGATTAAGCTTTTTCTTCATAACCCACTTACTTCTAATGGTTCAAGCGCCTTTGGGCAAATTGACCAAAGTCCAAGTGTGGTTTTATAGTAGAGAATTCATCTCATCATCTATGACTTCTTTCCATAACAGAGAATCCCTAGATCGCATCGCCTCCTTATAGGTCGATGGATCAGCTTCAACTTCGTAAGTCACAAAGTCTGTACCGAAGCGTTTAGTCACTCGTTCTCTATTAGATAACCTTTTAGATGTTAAATCACTAGTGTCTATAGGCTTAGTGTTAGAGTTTCTCATTTCTGGCTCAACAATGAGCTTAGTAGTAGTAGCTGACAAACCAGGAAGCATTAGGTTTTTATCCTTAAGGAACTTATCCTCAAAGAAAACCGCATCTTTAGATTCTATTACAGTATTAGTTGAGAGATCTAGAAATCTATCTGCAGCACTATCCTCTACATATCCTAGATAGACACAAGTGTTTGTCCTAGGTCCAATTTTTGCTCTTCTAGAGTCTGGTATCCTAACATAAGCGATACAACCCTAGATCTTAAGATTGTCAAATCTAGGAGGTCTCTTAAAGCAAAGCTCATAGGGTGTTTTAGTCAACTTTGCATGTGATACTTTATTAAGAATGTGATTTGACGTGAGGACGACTTCACCCCAGTAGGCCGCAAGCATGCCAGCAGTCAACAACATGGAGTTTAACATTTCTGTTAAAGTCCTATTTTTCTGCTCAGCGATACCGTTGGATTGTGGAGAATATGGGGCAGTGGTTTTAGGAATTATGTCATTATTGACAAGAAAATCTCCTAACTCCCACGAGACGTATTCGCCTCCTCTATTACTCCTTAGCCTTTTAATTTTCATGTCTAGTTGATTTTCAACCCTATTTTTGAAAATACGAAATTTTTCAAAAGCTTCATCTTTGGATTTAAGGAGGTAAATGTGACTGAATCTAGAGTAGTCGTCAAAAAAAGTTATCAGATACTTCTGACCTCCTCGGGTGACAAAACTTTTGTAGTCACAAATATCGAAATGTATTAACTCTAGCAATTGTGTGCTCCTAGAAAACTGACCAAAAGGTGTTCTAGTTATCTTATTTTGAGAGCAAATTTCACATTTGTCAAACTTAATGGTTGTGTCTAGGGGAATGTTGTGAGTTCTAGCTCGTAAAAGTAGTTTCATATAGTTCAAGTGTCCTAGTCTTGCATGTAAAGTCTTAGAATCTATCAAATTTGAACTAACATGATTGACTACCTCGTTTGCTAGACTCAGTCTATACATTCCATTAACTATATACGCACAACCAAAGTAATGCGAGTGAACCATAAGGGTTACTCGGCCACCACTAATGTTAAACGACATACCCGCATCGCATAACAGACTTATAGAAATTAAATTAGTAGCTAACGAGGGTATAAATTTAACATTCTTTAAAAGTAAACACGTACCTGAAGAGAGAGTCAGAGTAGCATTCCTCATCCTCAGCACATCAGCTGCATCGCCATTTGCAATAATGACAGTCTCTTTAACATCTTTGAACACCTCCAGAAGAGCAGAATTGTTGCAGATATGGCAGGTAGCACCTGAATCAAGCCAACACTCTGAACTGGCCTTCCCCTTTCGGACTATGACAACAAAGTCGGTAGACGCAGTCTGATAAACCATATTAGCTTTTTTATCAGTCCTGGGTGTGCTGGATTCGCCTCTTTTGGGCTGCTTGACGTCAGAAGCGCAGTGACCCCGCTTGTTGCAGTTGTAGCACTTGCCTTTGAACTTTTTTATCTTTTTGCTGGTGGCAGCAACTGTGGGTGCACTGGTCGGTGGTCTGGTCTTTCCAGGCTCAGGCTTGCGCTTAGGATGCATGAGCATGTTAGCAGCAAAGGTCGGCTGGCTAACCATCTCTAAGGCGTGCCTAGTCTGGTTCTCATCCTCAATGCATATGAAGCTTGAGATCTTTCAGGCTCACCTGCGTCTTTTTCTGATACATCTCCGTTTTGAAGGAGTACCATGGCGAGGGTAATTTGAAAATTATCGCTCCTGCAATGAACCCATCTGGCAGAGGGATGTTTTCACTGTTCAGCCTGTCCACAAGATTCTCAAAGTCTGCAACTTGAGAAAGAATCTCCCTGTCTTCTGTGAAGGTGAAGGTCATGAACTTGTCCACCAAATGCGTCTTGGACATGTTCTCTTCCTCTCTAAACTGCTCCTCCAGTGCGTCCCAGATCTCCTTTGTAGTTTTCAACTTGTTGTACGTCTCTGCAAATCTGTTTGAGAGGCAGTTGAGGAGGTGATCACGACAAAAATCCTCGTCGTGGATCCAGTTATCCTCATCCTCTCCTCCTATATAAGACTCAAAATCGGACTGTATGGTATATAAAATATTCAAATACTTCATGCCAAACTGCGTGTTCCTCTTCCAAGCGCTAAACTTAGAATTGGAGAATTTCTCCAGCTTGATCATCGGCACGGGAGAATTCCCTTTCGACATTGTATGTCTCATTCTAAATTTCTAAGTTTCACTAGGAAACTAAAGCACACGTAGAAAATATAGAAAGAGGTCACCTGAGCCGCGAAGACGATGAGTTTTTCAGATCCAATACAAAGAATTTTGTTTGCTCCTACTGTAGAACTGGAAATTCCACGACAAAACTCAGCAACAAACCAAGATCTGAAAATCTTGCAATCGATAAATGGAAAGAAACGACTTTTCTCCCACGATCTCCAACAAATCAACGAAACAGAGAGCGAGAAAAGGCGGGATCTGCGACTCCTTGCTATGAAACGGCTTGATCAGCGACAAGAACAAAAAACTTCTCCTATCCGTCGGCTGGTCGCGAAAAATGAGAGACCAAAGAGAAAAACTAGTGGCATGCTCTTTGCGGGCGGCGCACTGGCCGGAATCTAGACGGGATTTTCTCCTCCTAACCCGATCTAGATCTGGCGGTAGCGAGCAATGCAAGGATTGGTGCTGTCACTGTCCTTCCTTCCCGGCGACAGCGAACAAGAAAACCAAGAGCGGTGCAATGATTGACGTCCCCTGCTTCGCGATCAGCTAGGGTAGAAAATCACGAGATCAGGAGAGGCGGCTAGGTTACGAGAGAGTTTTTGTTATCTTGCACAGGAGCGCTGGCGATTTCATCTTCTCCGATCGGCAACCTCCAAGGAACGACACACGATCTCGTGAAAAAAGGGAGAGATGATGGCTTCCCGTGAAAGCAACGACGGGACACTGTTTCCTCCAACGCGATCGGCAGCGGCGATGGCGATGCAGAAAAATCGCGAACGGGGATGACGACTGCGGGAGCGGGGGATGTGCGGGAGATGGGGCTAGGGCAAAATGAAATATCTTCGAGAATGTTAGTGTTGTGCTCGAAGCATCCGCAAGACCGTCAAGTTTGGAACAGACTACTCGTTGCCCCTAGCATGGGTATTTATAGGCAAACCCTAAATACCCGACTACGGGTTGTTGGATTCCTACCAGATCCTAACCGCAACCTATTAAGCATCTGTCACACCTATTTCAATATACCTCAACACTGACAACTAATCATCTCTAACTTTCAGCAGATAACATTTGAAATACTTCAGTATACTCAACTCCAGATGCTTGAATGTAAGCAGACTACAGTTCTAAAATTTAAAACATACGCAAGGTATTAAGTCCCACTAAATGGACTTTAATCTCATCTTCCCCGATGTTTTAGTTGTTAGAACCTTATATAAGTTCTTGGTAAGGACATCTGTTACATTATCTTTTGATCTCACGTCCAAAAGGGAGATTATCCCTTGACTGGTGAGATAGGTCAACCAGGCCTGTTTCATCCTAAGCTGCCTTCGCTTTCTATTAAACAACATATTTGTAGCAATGATCTTTGTGACTCGATTATCACAATAAATCGAAATAAAGTGCATTTTCAGACTCGTCATTGGAATGCCCATTATCAGATCTTTTATCCACTCTGCTTCTTCTCCAGCTGAAGCGAGAGCATAGAGTTCCGATTCCATAGAGGATAGTGCTATGCATGTCTGCCTCTTTGACTTCCAAGCGATTGCTGCTCCTCCTAGGGTAAACATAAAATCACTAGTGGATCTACTATCAATAATTTCTGAGCACCAGTAGGCGTCAGAGTACCCCATCTCCTCCAGAGACAGTGACTCCAACCATGTGACTTGCTAAGCTCTCCTTCCAAGCCAGCAGGATCTCCAGCTCCAACAAAGACGGCGGATTGGCCCAACCTTGAACAGAAGTGACAAAGGCCACATATTCCTTCCGCAAACCGTGAATTATGTGCCTCTTCAGCTTTGCCTCTGAAATAAGCTCATCAGGGTCCAACGCTGAAATCTTAGCGCACAAGTTCTTCATCTTCAGGAAGAACGACGAGGCGGACAAATCTCCTTGAGTGGCTCCCGCCAACTCATTCTCCAGGAACTGTAGCCGAGCTACATTCTTCCTGTTGAACAACCCATCAAGGGAAGTCTAAATCTTTGCAGCAGACCAACATTTGATGATGTGGTCAAAGAGTTCCGATGAGATAGCCCGCTTGAAAGTAAACTCCGCTTTCACGTTTGTCTTCCTCCAAGCTCTCACCGCTCCAGCATTGCCAGCATCAGCAACCACCTCTTGTCTTTCATCTCCGCGGATGACCTCCCAAAGGTCCTCGCCTAGAAGATAGCTTTCCATACATGGCTTCCACTTTTTAAAGTTAGTCAATGTAAGAAGCTCAATTCTAAGACCTCTTGCCATAGCACTTTCCATTACACTAACGCTGGTTACTTAGACACCCAAAAGCAATGAAACAAACTGCCGGATGATTCACTGCTCAGGCCTTTGTTCGCTCTGAAACCATGTAAAAAATTTGAGATAACAGGAAACGGGAAACTAGATGCATGAACACTCAACCTATCCGGATCCAAATAACCAGATGCAAATAAAAGAACAAGAAACTTGTACTATCAAAAAATATTTACGAGGCGATGTATACATGGCGAGACATGATTCGTCGATGTACCCGATGGAAGCAAATTACAAGGCAGAGAAAACAAGTCGCGCAGACTCCAAGAATAACCGCCGACCCTGCTGCTAACCGCTACAGAGTCCGCTCAAACTGACAGATCGCCAAACTGCAATCGAGCCGCGCTTACTGCTTATTATTCCAATGTTGAACTCTAACCACCGATTTGCAAGCCGCCTAACCGCACGGTTGCTAGCCGCCAGATCGCACGACCTGCTGTTGAACTGAACCAAACTGCTAGATGGGGACAATTTATTGATCTGGGAAACTAGTTGCAGAAGAGAGAGACCGCCTAATCGCAAAACGCGACCTGCTGCTAACCGCCGGTTGCTATCCGGAGAGTCCGCACTGTCCCTGACCGCAGCCAGAACCAAGTCCCTGGCTTTCCAGCGCAACCCGCACAACTTGTAACACACAAACCGGTCAACCTCTTCAAACCGCGCGGATACAAAATCCTAACAGCAGCAACTATTCGCGAGTTCACTTACTGTTCAGCTAGATATGAGTTGATGTGACAGGGGGTCCTATTTATATGCACGAAGATGAGTGTGATCACCGCCCTAGCTGATAGGATAACCGCCCTATCTTGCGATGAGCACCAAGTGTATCCGTCAAGCCGCGGATACACAACCAGACCACAACAACTAGGCAAGACAGTCGGTCCTCCAAGGTTGCACCACCAAGGCCGGACACCAAGCCAATCCGCCTTGTCGCCAAGGCCCAGCCAGACTTGATCACCATAAAGGCGAACTCTGCGAGATCTGCCCCAGTTCGCTCACCTGCGGACACAACTCCAGTCCGCTCGAGCTTGTGAACACCACTCCAGTCTGCATATCCCGAGCTCGCAGCCAAGACACACAAGGCTAACTGTCGAATACGACAGACAGAGATATCAGTCCGCGCAGACCGCGCGACCTCCCGGACTGAGCCATCCCGCACAACCCGGCGAATTCCGGCACAAGTCCGCTCTAACAGACGAACTCCGCGGTTACCACCAACCGCATCACCAGTGCTTGACCAAGGCACACGTCATGCCGATCTCCCGAGCTCTGGTCCAGTCCGCAACCTGGACTCCGCAAACTTCAACCGAGTCCGCACCTCACCAGTCTTGGCGAGCTCCGCGGATAGCAATCCTATCCGTCCGGTTACTTTTGGGAACCAACTGTCGGCTGAACACAACCCAGCCTGGGAAGCCGCCTCCTCTGTTCGCACAAACCACACGAACAGACCGCCCATACTACCAGAGCAAAAGCCGACTGTAACACTATTGTCAATCTGGCTAACCGCCAGTCCTGTCCGCACAGGCTGCGCGGACAGGTCGCCTAGTCCACCACTTTCACCTCATGATTTTTAATAACCACCACCCGGAATGCTTCGAGCGACATAACACTTTTAGACGCATAACATCATCCAAATTATTATGAATCACCTGCTCAAAATGATCGGCACAAATACAGAGCACGCACCCTGACTCACGATCAATGAGTTCATCATCAAATATGTCTGTCGTGCAGCTAAATATTGGATTTTGGCCCGACACAGATCCAGTCACGTGATTTTTCATCATTTTTTGGTTTTCCACGGTAAAAAAGTCTCTTGTCATTGCTGTTTGGTTCTCATTGATTGATTGCACGCCTGCTTGGTCCGACTTGATGGCGCGCCACGACCCACTCGCGTGTACACCTGCAGGAGGCGGTGATCCGCTGCCCGGATGGGCGTTCAGAGTCCATGGTCGCTTCCGGATGCTCGATTCCAGTCACTTTCATGTTTTATGTTTTTTGTTTGGATGTATATTTAGCCCCCGATCGCCCCAAACATTATGAGTCATCCGATCGGGGTAGTTGTATTTATTTTATTCTGTACAGGTGTGTGCTGGTTCAAAGGGGGAAAGCACCGGTTCTCCCCTAGGGTTATAAATCCAAGTGGTTTTGTTGGAGGAGGCATCGAGGGTTTTACACAAGCTTAGAACCGCTTGGTCCTGCTCTCTGGTGCGACGCCAGAGCCGACTCCCGCCCCTGGTGTGATTCCAGGCCGCTTCCTCCTTCCCCGCCCGCTGGTGCGACGCCGGCGCCGCCCTTTCTCCTCCCGGCCATCCACAACAAGCCCGCACCTCCGCCCTTTCCCCTCCAGGCCAGCCACAGCAAGCCCGCACACCCCCATCCTTTCTCCTCCCGGCCAGCCACAACAAGCCCGCACCTCCGCCCTTTCCCCTCCCGGCCAGCCACAGCAAGCCCGCACACCCCCGTCCTTTCTCCTCCCGTCCAGCCACATCTAGCCCGCACCTCTGCCCGTTCTCCTCCCGGCCAGCCACAGCAAGCCCGCTCACCTCCTCCTTTATTCTCACCGTCGGCCTCTGAAGCCCTGTTTTCCCCTCTTAACAGTCTTCTGGAAACATTCCCGCACGACTCTGGCCTCATCCCCCTTTCCCAATAGCAACCTACTACCCCACTGCCTCCTAAAATGCAACTTACCTCACCAGGACTATTTATCCCGTCCGCCTGAACCCCAACAGCCTTCCCCATCTCCATTTTCCTATCCCCTGTCGTGAAATCCACTTCAAACAGCCGCACCAGTACAACAACCTCAGCTTCCCTCCTCCAACATTGATGTCGCCTACGTATGCAACCCGTGGTATAAAGTTCTGTCCTTTACTGTTGTTTAGTTTTGTACTTATACTGTGGTGGATTTCTAGTATATTGTGCTATTAGTTCAACTGTCGTACCATTTGCGGGATTTATTATGTGTTCACTTAATTTTAATTGCGCCTTGTTCGATTGCAAAATTAAAACTTTGTTCTTTTGTGATTAATTGCTTGCAACCACGTGTGTCTCTGCTGACTTTTAGAATAATTGATAACCTGTTGCAATTTTAAGTGGACCGCTCTTACACGGCGCTACACAGCATTTGCATTTAATATTGCAATTAGAGAAGCTCTTCTTGAATCGACGCTCCACTGCATCAAATTGGTATCAGAGCCCTAAGTTAGGGTCATTGCATGTTACATAGTGGTAGGAATTATCGTCATTCCATGTCAAGTCAAAATCATCCCAACGATAGGACTTCTAGCTCGCAGACGGACATGACACCCGCGGAATTCCAAAGGCTTGTCCTTGATCGATTTGATCAAATGGGCGTCCAATTCGACACACTTAGAGGTGATATTGTGAGGGTTAGTACGAGAGTAGACCAGTTAGGGACACCGAGAGATCGAATGAACCATGTACCTCATGTGGAACCTCTCGAGGACCTTCCAGATGCCACACCCCCTCCCCCGAGACATGGTAAAGATGACCCTCGCAGAGAGTTCCCGCCTGCACCGGCAACAAATTATCATCGTGGTTTCGAGTTTCAACGAGCTTGCCCTTTGGATGAGCCACGTCATCCACCACCTCGTCGAAGGGACAGACACCGATATGACTATGACGATGATGATGAATACGGTGACTCCGTGAGCCCCGTCGAGGCATGACTCCAGAGGAGGATGACATTACCCGACGGATCCGTATTGATGCTCCTACCTTCGATGGTCACTTGGACCCGAATGCATTCGACGATTGGCTCATGGACATGGATCACTACTTTGACTGGTTCGAGATGAACGACGAGAGGCGAGTACGGTTCGCGAAGATGAAACTAATTGGTCAAGCGAAGATTTACTGGTCAAGTCTGGAGAGGTCCTTGGAGCGTGATGACTATTATCTCATTACCCAATGGGATGAGATGAAGCAGCGCTTACAGGATAAGTATCTTCTTGTTTCTTACCGAGACCAACTGTTAGATCAGTTGTACGCGCTACGTCAGGGTACTCTTTCTGTTGCTGATTACATGTCTCGATTTGACGAACTTATAGTTCACAACGACATTATGGAGGAGCACATTGCCACGACCTCGCGCTTTTGTACGGGTCTTAGATCAGACATCCGAAGGGAACTAATTCCCCACAAGATGGAGTTGGTTGAGCAGGTTTTTCAGCTTGCCCTCGAATACGAGCAGTATTTGCGCTCAACCGGCCCGAGACATACCACCACTAGACCCGATGCTTTCATATTTAGGAAGTCCGTCCCTGCCACGACTCCCACCACCCCTCGCCCATCCACAGATGCAACATGGAAAGCTATTGTTCTAGGAGGCCCCAAACCTGGGGGCGTCCAATGCTATCGTTGTTACGGTAGAGGGCATTTCATTGCCCAATGCCCTACCAGGAATTTGTTGATTGAGGATTCTAGCGAGCCTAGTAGCGAGGCTGAGGGCGACGCCACTGAGGAGGTTACGGCTATTGTTGAGGATGGTTGGGAGAGCGATGCTGAGAGATCGTTAGAGGCAGGAGTCCTCCGCCGCATCCTCCACACCCCACGTGCTGAAGAGGATTGGCGACGCACCACTATATTTTTCACTTACTTCCAGAGCGCAATGTAACAGCCCGGCCCATGGCACTCAGAGGCTGCGCACAGCATGGCCCAAGCTCCGGCACTGCTACAAGGCTGCAGCCCAATACACCCCAACGCCTCTCCCGCCTGTTTCTCAGCAAGGCGCGTTGTTGGCGCTAGGTTTCGAACCCGCAACCCTTGATAGCCACTCTTCCAACAGGGCTCATCACCACTGAGCTGCATTGGGCTGCAGCCCTGTAACGGTCACGGGTGGCCAAGCTGTGCGGCCCATGCGTGGGTGCGGCAGCCTCTGAGCCTAGGCTGGGTCGTTACACGCAAGAGGACCCTGCAAGCTCACCATCGATAGTGGTAGCTGCATAAATATCATTGCTAAGAAAGGGCTGGAGAGGATGCAGCTTACTACTGAGCCCCATCCACATCCATATCGTGTCCTTTGGGTAGACAAGTCCACCATACAAGTTACACAACGGTGCCTGGTGCCGATCCGATTAGCGTCTACAGAGGACCGGGTTTGGTGCGACGTTATCCCTATGGATGTCGCTCACGTTCTCCTAGGGAGACCCTGGCTTTACGATCGTGATGCCACGTGTTATGGTCATTCCAACACGTGCGTTTTTTTGACAAGGGTCGAAATATTACTCTCACCCCAACTCAGCCCAGGGATCCTCCCAAGGGCAAGTTTGATTCGTCAGCTAGTGCGGGATCGTCGAGACCCCTGCATATCTTTGGAAGGGGTGACTTCTTGAGAGAGAGCCTGAAGACTGTGATCATGTTTATTATAGCAGCCATGTTGGCGACCGAGACCCCTAGCGAGGCTGAGATTACTGACCCGGATGTTCAGCAGTTGATGGATGACTTTACAGACATTATGCCCGAGGAGCTCCCCGATGAGCTTCCCCCACTGAGGGACATCCAACATGTGATTGACTTGATCCCAGGGGAATCTTTGCCCAATCTGCCACACTATCGTTTAAACCCAACTGAGCATGCAGAGCTAAAGCAGCAAGTTGATGAACTTTTGCGGAAAGGGTTTATACGAGAGAGTCTCAGCCCGTGCGCCGTGCCAGCCCTTCTGAATCCGAAGAAGGATGGTAGCTGGCGCATGTGCATCGATAGTCGTTCCATAAATAAGATCACGGTGAAGTATCGTTTTCCGATTCCCCGCCTCAATGATGTCCTGGATTCAATGACTCGTGCCCAGATCTTTTCGAATATCAACCTTCGCAGCAGGTACCACCAGGTCAGAGTTAGAGAGGGGGATGAATGGAAGACGACCTTCAAGACGAAGGATGGCTTGCACGAGTGGATGGTGATGTCGTTCGGCTTATCGAACGCACCCAGCACATTCATGAGGGTGATGACACACGTTTTGCGACCCTATATGGCAAAATTCTTGGTTGTATATTTCAATGATATTTTGATATACAGTCGGAGTCGCACCGAGCATTTACGCCACATTCATCTGGTGTTCAATCTCCTCCGAAAGGAGCATCTATACATCAACTTGAAGAAGTGCTCGTTCTTATCCACGTCCGTTCATTTCTTGGGTTATGTTGTATCATCATCTGGTATTTCTATCGACCCTGACAAGGTCAGGGCGATTCGAGAGTGGCCTATCCCCTCGAACATTCATGAGGCTCGTAGCTTTCATGGACTTGCCACCTTTTATAGGAGGTTTGTCCGAGCCTTCAGTTCAGTCATGGCCCCCATTATGAGCTGTCTTCATAAGGGAGAATTTATTTGGATGAAGGCCGCCACTCGAGCCTTTGAGGAGATCAAGAAGAGACTGTCTACGACCCCCGTATTACGTTTACCATATTTCTCCCAGCCCTTCGAGGTAGCTTGTGACGCGTCAGGAGTTAGTATAGGCGCAGTCCTTAGTCAGGAAGGCCACCCAGTGGCCTACTTTAGCTAGAAGTTGAACGAGGCCCGTCAAAAATATTCTAATTATGACCGGGAGTTCTATGCCGTTGTGCAAGCACTGCGATACTAGCGACATTACCTCTTGCACAAGGAGTTCATCCTATACTCAGATCATCAGGCCCTGAGATATCTCGACTCTCAAAACAAATTAGGTCATCGTCACGCCAAGTGGGTGGAGTACATGCAAGAGTTTCACTATGTTCTGAAGCACCGAGCAAGTGTTGAGAACAAACCTGCAGACGCCTTGAGTCGCCGAGTTAGCATCCTCCACACCATGCGTACCCGAGTCGTGGGATTCGATCAGTTAGTCTATGTCTATCCTGAGTGCCCAGATTTTTGGAACGTCTACATAACACTATCGAGGGACCCTCTCGATCTGCGAGAGGGCTACTCGATTTCTGACGGGTATCTATTTATGAACTCTCGCCTCTGCATTCCATAGTCATCCCTCCGAAATTTCCTCATCTGGGAGTTACACGCAGACGGAGCCGCGGGGCACTTCGACGGGGATAAGACGATTGCATTGGTAGAAGATCCTTTCTTCTGGCCCGGCCTAAAGAAAGACGTCACCAGGGTAGTGAGGCATTATGGAGTTTGCCAGTTGGAGAAGGGATCTCGTCAGCCTACCGGCCTATACACCCCACTTCCCATCCCTGAGAGGCCCTGATCTGATATTAGTATGGATTTTATTCTCGGGCTACCTCGTACTCTGAGGAAGCTAGACTCGATATTTGTTGTAGTTGATCGCTTTTCCAAGATGACGCATTTCATTCCTTGCCGAAATATCGCTGACGCCTCCCACGTGGCATCGTTATTCTTGAGGAAGTATTTAAGTATCATGGTCTCCCCCCCCTCTATAGTCTCTGATCGCGATGTACAATTCATGAACTATTTCTGGAAGACCCTATGGAAAAAGACGGGTACGACCCTGAAGTTTTCCTTCGCCTACCACCCGCAGACGGATAGACAAACGGAAGTGGTTAACCGTAGTCTTGGGGCTCTTCTTCGTTGCCTAATTGGGGATAGTCCATCGACCTGGGATTCTGTCCTTCTCATAGCCGAATTTGCATACAATAGCTCAGTCAATAGGACCACAGGCTTGAGTGCATTTCACATCATCTTAGGGTATGAGCCTAGGAAACCAGTTGATTTGGTGGATATTCCCCTAGGATCCAGACCTAGTTTGTCAGCCGAGTATTTCATCCAGCATGTGCATGCATTACACGAGTCGGTCCGAAAAAAAATTGCAGCTAGCAATGATTATTATAAGAATCAAGCAGACCAACACAGACAGGAGCAAATCTTTGAAACAGGGGAACAAGTATTGGTTCGCATTCATTCTGAGAGGGCCCCACAAGGGCCAACAAAAAATTAAGCGCACGTAGAATCGGCCCTTATACAGTGGTACAACGGATTGGTACAAATGCATATGAGGTAGATATCCCTCATGGTATGGGCATCAGCCGAGTATTCAATGTAGAGGATTTGACTCCTTACTACGAGGAGCATACGTACGTGGACCCACTCTCCACCCTGCCACCCGAGCCCTCATCTTCCATATCTCCACCTCCCGAGCCTTCTCATCATGTTGCCCATACTTGTCCCTCTTTGTTATCCCCCGTGGCATCGCGTCATGCAGATGGGCTTGCACCTTCAGCGGTTCCACTGATATCATCACCAGACGGAGATACATCATTACCAGACGGAGATACATCATTGCCAGACGGAGATGCATTAATGCCAGACGGAGACACATTGGTACCACCTGCTTCTACAGACGACGTGCTTCAGATCGTTGGACACGACTTCCATGCCACGGGTGGGTAAGATACCCTATGCTATCGTGTCCGTTGGAGCGGCCGGTCCCCGCACGATGCTACTTGGATCTCCCCGTAGGAGCTCGAGAGACTCTCCCTATGGCTCCGCAACTACTACGATCACGCGCACTCATCAGAGTTAAGTGCTTTTAAGCCCGGGGAGTTGACGGCGCGCCACGACCCACTCGCATGTACACCCGCAGGAGGCGGTGATCTGCTGCCCAGATGGGCGTTCAGAGTCCATGGTCGCGCCCGGATGCTCGATTCCAGTCACTTTCATGGTTTATGTTTTTTTGTTTGGATGTGTATTTAGCCCCGATCGGCCCAAACATTATGAGCCGTCCGATCGGGATAGTTGTATTTATTTTATTCTGTACAGGTGTGTGCTGGTTTAAAGGGGGAAAGCACCGGTTCACCCCTAGGGTTATAAATCTGAGTGGTTTTGTTGGAGGAGGCATCGAGGGTTTTACGCAAGTTTAGAACCGCTTGGTCCTGCTCTTTGGTGCAACGACGGAGCCGACTCCCGCCCCTGGTGCGATTCCAGGCTGCTTCCTCCTTCCCCGCTCGCTGGTGCGACGCCGGCGCCGCCCTTTCTCCTCCCGGCCAGCCACAGCAAGCCCGCACCTCCGCCCTTTCCCCTCCCGGCCAGCCACAGCAAGCTCGCACACCCCCATCCTTTCTCCTCCCGGCCAGCCACAACAAGCCCGCACCTCTGCCCTTTCCCCTCCCAGCCAGCCACAACAAGCCCGCACACCCCCGTCCTTTCTCCTCCGGGTCAGCCACAGCCAGCCCGCACCTCCGCCCGTTCTCCTCCCGGCCAGCCACAGCAAGCCCGCTCACCTCCGCCTCTATTCTCACCGTCGGCCTCTGAAGCCCCGTTTTACCCTCCTAACAGTCTTCCAGAAACATTCCCGCACCACTCTGGCCTCATCCCCCTTTCCCAACAACAACCTACTACCCCCACTGCCTCCTAAATTGCAACTTACCTCACCAGGACTCTTTATCCCGCCCGCCCGAACCCCAGCAGCCTTCCCCATCTCCATTTTCCCATCCCCTGTCGTGAAATCCACTTTAAACAGCCGCACCAGTACAACAACCCCGGCTTCCCTCCTCCAACATTGCCGCCGCGTACGTATGCAACCCGTGGTATAAAGTTCTGTCCTTTACTGTTGTTTAGTTCTGTACTCATACTGTGGTGGATTTCTAGTATATTGTGCTATTAGTTCAACTGTCGTTCCATTTGCGAGATTTATTCTGTGTTCACTTAATTTTAATTGCGCCTTGTTCGATTGCAAAACTAAAACTTTGTTCTTCTGTGATTAATTGCTTGCAACCACGCGCGTCTCTGCTGACTTTTACAATAATTGATAACCTGTTGCAATTTTAAGTGGACCACTCTTCACGACACTACACAACATTTGCATTTAATATTGCAATTAGAGAAGCTCTTCTTGAATCGACCCTCCACTGCATCACGACTCAGAGCTAAGGTGGAGGAGAACCGAACGACCCGCAGCAAGAATGTAAAATTTATGTTGTAGAAAAGAAAATATTGGGAAAAAATTTAGAGTATACTCATATGAAACAAGTGATAAATATGGTTTGAACAAAAATTGTGGTATAGTAAGATAATATAAAATTAATACAGTTCTAATACCAATTATCAGATGAATCAAACTCCAAATTCATAATCGACTCAGTTTTCTCGATTTACCGGCCATATAAGCCGAAATCGAACCGAATAAGGCTATGTTTGGCTCAGCGGCAAGAACTGCAGAAGCAGTGGTGAAATAATCAGCTGTTTTGCAGAGTGGTGCCAGAATCTGTGAAACTGTTTGGATAAACAGCTTTTGCAGAGCTGTTTCAAACAGAGAAGCTGTTTAATTTGTTTGGCAAAACAACTGTGCGGTGGACAATTCATTTTCTTGAAGGTAAACACAATAAATAAAAAACATAAAAAGAACCATTTAACTTAATACATTCTAAGTGCCCAGTAACAAAATTTTAAAAAAACAAACTGTTTTCAAAAGGATTATTTCAGTTCTGAAAATCATAAACGTGCTCTGTCATGCGGATGAAACGTATCCCTCGATCATCGAGCGTTAACTCACACAATTACACACATACATACACATTGTCCCAAAGACAAACACACATACAAACACACACACAAACACACACACACACACAAACATACAATTACACAATTACACACACACATAAACAGACACACAAACATACACTTACACAATCACAATTACACACACAAACACACACTTACACAATCACACACTCACACAATTACACACATACACATTGTCCCAAAGACAAACACACATACAAACACACGCACACACACACACAAACATACAATTACACACACATAAACACACACACAAACATACGCTTACACAATCACAATTACACACACACATAACACACACACACACAAACACACACTTACACAATCACACACACACACACACACACACACACAAGCACACACTCACACAATCACACACACAAACATACATACACACCCTAAACACACACACATAAACACAATCATGCACGCACACACATTCCCAAACACCCTAAACACACAAACAAAAATCATACACAAACAAGCACAAATCACACACATACACAAACACAAATCAATCACACACACATGCCATAAAAAAATCACATTTAACAGTGCTACTACTAAAACAAAATCACATACACTTGTGTGTATTCTCTATTTGCAGGAATCAAACTATGACAAAATTTTTTGAAAAATGTATACCTTGCGGGGTGTGAAGATTCCCTGAGAATGATCGGAGTAGGCGTTGAGGAAGATACTCCTCGCTATGGTCGCCCGAGAGGAGGAAAGGGGGCGGCACTTGGCTCGATCGCCTGGGGACGGCGTGCAGATGGAGGAAGATCGGGAAGGAGGAGATCGGGGTCGGCGAAGCAGCGATCGCCTGGAGAAGCCGAGAAACGCCGCGATTTGGAGTCGAAAATCGGGAAGGAGGAGATCGGGGTTGGCGAAGCAGCGGGATCTCCTCTTGCGGTTAGCCGGCGGAAATGGGGAAGAAGAAATCGCCTCTAGGGTTCAAATCGCGCAAATTCCGCGATTCCAGAGTTGTGATAATTTTTCACGACTCCGGAACGCCGGAAAATACCGATTCGGGAGCCGGGGCGACTCCAATCGCTGGCCTCAAAATATTGTTTGAAGCGGCTTTTTCAAACGCAGCAGCCCCCCACCCTCTAAACGCCCGTCAAACAGAGCCTAAACATGATTTTCAGCCCATCCAAGTTGAAACCAAACCGGTTCCATTGGTTCGGTACGGTTCGATTTTTCCATCCAACCCCTGACGGAAGCCCACCGAGTCCCCACTGGCCCGATTCCAGTCCGTATGCGCGGTAAGCTGTAAAAGTTTCACGGCGAACACCACCGCTTCTCTTCTATCATCTTCACTGTTTGTTCCTCCAAATGGAGGTGGCCTTCTCAGCAGAGCTGCGCGTCGTCCCCTGCAACTCGAATTTCTCTCGAAGCGTTGGTAATGGACTCACGCGGATTGGGAGTCCTTGCCCTCGCTCCCCCCTCAGTGCTTCTCTGAGGAGCGACTTCACTGCTTCTTCCGTCGGAGGAAGCGTCTCCGCCCCGTTCTCCGGTCAAAAAATCCGCCCTCGTTCTCTACGTCCGTCTCCTTCTGGTCGAGGGGGCAAGAGAGGCGTCGTCACCATGGTACCTTCCGTTTTGTTTCTTTGCCTCTCCCCGTCCTTCTGATTATCATGATCCGTCCAACGGAAGAATATAGTTGAATTCGTTTTGTTAACTAATTTCAAGTGAATGGTTGTGAAGAATTTGAGTTAGATGTCCCGGGTGCTTTGGAAATCGAGAGCTACCATTTGGCACATCTTTTGATCTGTCGGAAAAGGGGATTTGCTTTCATTGGTTGAACTTTCATATGAAATGCAAGAATGTAAATGTGCATTGTGAATTGTTGGTTGTAAACTAATGACAAATGCTAGAGTTAATTGTTAACCCAGAAATCGGCAATCCCTCCCAAGGTAGCCAGCTCGCAAGTCGCGGCCTGCTCCAGGTTCCCCCTGGAGGTCGCGGCCTGTCAGCCCCCATGGGTCAGGCGGATAGACTTCTCTATCCGCCCAGGCCGTGCGGCTAGGACGGTCTGCCCAGTCTAACCTCCCAGGTCGCGCAGCAGACGTTCGTCCTGCAGTGGCTGCGGACTGCTTCCATAGTCCGCCCCTGCAGGCCGCGCGGTTAGGTCAGCTAACCACGCATTGATGTTTTCACTCAACAGGAGCGGACTTCCTATTTCCCTGATCAACAGAGGCGAGCTCCAATTCACCATGCCCGCTTAGCAGAGGCGGACTGCCCCTCAGTCCGCCCAATGGTTGTCCAGTTTTCCCAGCTCTGATCAAGTCTTGCCGGACTCCCGACATGGTGTCCTCCCAGCCCGCACAACACGGCGCGGACTCAACTCCAGCTCGCCGCATGACAGCAGTGGCGACCTGCCTCCAGGCCGCGAGTCAGCAATGGCGACCTACCTTCAGGCCGCCCACCATCAGCAGCGGCGACAAGCCTCCAGCTCGCCGCATAGCAGGAATGGCGACCTGCCTCCAGGCCGCCAGTCAGCAGTGGCGACCTGCCTCCAGGCCGCCAGTCAGCAACGGTTACCTGCACCTCGCCAGCACGTGCGACCTGCCTCCTCAGTCCGCCAGGTTGCCAAGCTCCTGTCGCCCAGCAGGGGGGACAAGCCTCCAACAGCAGAGGCAGACTCATCCTGTCCGCCGCGAGCTAGGCGGACTCATTATGCAGTTTGCCAGAAGCACTTCGACTTCCTCAGTGCCAGCTTCTCAGCAGTTGGCGACCTGCCTCTTCAGTCCGCAGCATGTCGCGGACTCGGTCAAAGCTCACCGCCCTACCGGGGGTAACGTTACCAAGACCGTCTCCAGCCCGAGCCTATAAATAGGCCCCCATACCTCTCATTCGGCAGGGCAGACTGGAGTGGGACAGCCGGGACAACAAAGCCTGCGGACATAACTTCCCAGTCCGCCGCCACTACTCAGCGGTCTGACCGCCAGACCGGGCGGACTCCTACAGTCAACCCGCGCGGCCTGAGACATCAAGCCGGGCGGCCTGACCGACCTACTCTTCTCTAGCCTCTGACATCTTCTTTTCTCTAGCCGCCAGCTTCCCCTTGTACCCTTTGTATTCCTCGTGTAAATGACTCAACTCAAGCTGTAATATCTGATTCATAATAAAAGGAAAGCCCGTCACAGGAGTGACATTCAAGCCGCGGCGGGCGAACTCTACTGTTGCCGCTGCCAGCGGCCCCGCTCTCCTCTTCTCTCTTTCTCCACTCTTCGCTCGCGACTCAAAGTAACCAGCTGTTCAGCAGTTCCACATCCTCTTCTCCTCTATCCCCGCATCCCGGATCGATCGTGCTCCACTCTCGAGCAAGCTAGCAGAAGCTCGCATTTTCCGCATCAACATTTAACACGCGACCTTCAGATCCTGAGCAGTTGATGAACATCAGTTGCAATGAAGACATGAGATTGAGCTCAAAATACATCTCAACTTCAAACAGCCATAACTTTTGATCCGGGTATCCGATTTCAGAAATTCAAAGCTTGTCGGAACCGGCTCGACGAGATCTACCCCCCGACAAACTGGAACCCGTTCAGACGCTTTTTCGCCCATCAGATTGCCCAAATTCCACTCTGTTTGGAAGTTATTGAAGTTTTTTCTCTTTCGTCAATTCCCGTCTTCAAGGATTTTCCATCAAAAGATCTCGAGCGCACCTCTAATCATTCAGAAGTGTCCGTCTCGAGTAGCGACTACAATCTCCTACTATCTAAGGAGTTTACATCTCTCATCGCAAGCTTTATAAGGTAAACATGAATGCTTATCCCCATATACCTGATGGACTAACATCTTTTGCTGGAGAAGAACAAGTTCCTTCTCCCTTCACACCTCATATTCGAAGGGAAGTGGTTCCATATGATTTCAAAGAACCTCGTCTACCAATCTATTCTGGGACAAGTGATCCGGTATCTCACTTACAAGTTTTCGAATCAATTGTTTCATTGAAAGCTCTATCAGATGGGATCAAATGCAAGCTTTTTGTTATCTCTCTTGGAGCTCAAGTGCTGGACTGGTTCTATCATTTACCACCTCTATCAATAACTTGTTTTAGCGATTTTCAAAGAGAATTTCTCTCAAGGTTTGGAACCTTTAGGAAGAGAAAGAAAGACGTATCATCTCTTTTTCAGATTAAGCAAGGAGATGACGAGTCTAATGCTCACTTCATCGACCGATTCCAAAAGGAAACTCTTGACGTTGTCAATACTAATCAAGACTATTACAAGTGTGCTTTCATAAGCGGACTTCGAGAGGGCCCTCTAAAATTTGAAGCCACTGTAAAGAAACTCAAAACCTATGGGGATCTTATTAATTATGCGAATCAGTTCATTGGAGGTGAAGTAGTGAATTCTGGCTATATAGCTCGTCTAAATCAGATGGCTCAAGCGCAAGAAAAAATTTCATGTCATCAGCAAGGTGATGGATCTCTCCATGAATATCCACCTCTTGACCACAACAACCCATTGCAATATGATCAAGATCCTAATCTCCCGGTATCTCAACATGTAATATGTTATGACCATGGCAATTCATCTACATCTCAATCAAAGCATTCAGAATCATGCCTTGATACCTCTGATATATCAATCCGGACTTATGATAATGAGCCTCACGCTTCTCGCCAATACAAGCAGGCCGGATCAAAAAGAAAGTATACAGACTTAACTATCTCTATGAAGGAAGCTCTTCACATTATCAAACAAGAGCCAGATTTTGAATGGCTTTCCCATATGCGACCTGGTCGAAGATGTCACAAGGATTTATTCTGCCAATACCACATGTGTGTGGGTCATGATAAAGAAAGATGCCGAGCTCTTCATAAGCTCGTGGAAAAACTGCTGAAAGAAGGCAAGTTGCAAGAATATATTGCTTAAAAGCGTCATTGTAAAATCTTCTCTTATAACGTCGAGTTCTTACTCAACACTAGAACTGCTTTCAAAATTTATTACTGGTAAAGTTTGTTTTACCCAATCTCCTTCAATCATGCTTTTCAATCATTCGCACGATTGAACTTGTTCTGGAAACTTTGCGGCAATCAAACCCACTTATTAGTGGTCGCCTGAGTTTTCTTTTTGCGGCAATCAAACCCACTTCTTAATGGTCGCCCTAAAGCTTTTTTCGGCAATCAAACTCACTTCTTAGTGGTCGCCCGAAAGCTTTTGAGTCTGTTGTTCAGTGTCCTCTCTCAGTAGAGGTGTTCCCTTCTCTTTCTTGAGTTTACAACTTTTGTGGCCTCGTGGGAAAAGCTCTGCCCACTTGGCGCACTTAGTCTAACCGATCAGCGATGTTTGTAACCCGAGGCATGAGAGCAGTGTATCCGCCGTTCCTTCTTAGGATTTTGTGCATGTCTCCCTTTTGTGCCCTTTCAAGGGAGTGTGGCTAGTTCACTCTAGGTAGGACTACACTCTTGATGACCCTTCGTGGGCAGGTGATGCTTAAGGCCCCCGGGGAACACCTGGGGCGCTTCCGGCCTTTTTTGGTCATCTTCGAGTGTAGACCTCCTTTTATCAACTGCCTTTTTACAGCTTAGCAGGTTAAAGCCAACCTATTCAAAGGATTTTCAACATCTTTGTTGCTTGCGCTTATCCTATATACTCGGCTTGCACAAATCTCTATCAGATGATGTCAAGCTCCCTGTTACTCTTACTGAATTTTTCTGGCACTAATTGATAGTCAGAGAATCTGGTTCTCTTTATTAACAAACTGTTCGGCTGAAGTCTAGTCAGTGCTTTCATCTTACTGATTATGATTTCATATTGGGATATCATATCTGACCAAGCAAGAAGCTTATTGATGTGGCTTGATCTCTACTTGATTTTGCTTACTCAGTCAACAACAGGATTTCATGGATATTCCTTCTGCAGTCTAATCATATCTATCTTATCACAATAACTCTTAGCAGAAGATTTATCCATAAACTCATCAGGTACTCGAGTTACTCTTCTTTCATATCTGCTACTCACTCTTCTTTTGCAGAAATTAACAGATATTTGCAAGTCCCCTTCAGGTACTTGCAAAACACCAAGGACCACCCGCTGCAGGCAATGTGGGACTAATCCAACCACGGGATGACGGGGATATTCCGCCACACGGGGGGCCCACCGGGGTCAACACCCAGACCTGGAACGCGATGGAGAAGCCCAAATATGCGGTCACACACACACCCAATCCCGCTGGACCTTGATTCTCAACAGTACTTACAACTTAGTTTTCTTTCATATCTGTTTCTTACTCTTCTTTTGCAGAGATTAACAAATATTTGCAAGTCCCCTTCAGGTACTTGCAACTTAGTTTTCTTTCATATCTGCTTCTTACTCTTCTTTTGCAGAGATTAACAGGCGCTTGCAAGTTTCCTTCAGATACTTGCAAGTTATTATTCTTCTATGCCTTCCTTTCACCTTTGTTTTGCAGAGCTCGATGGAAGACGTTCACAAGTCTTCTTCGTTTTGCAAAAGCAACTCAAGTACACACAAGATGTACCTCTTTTTTGCCTGCATTAACTTTTCCTTTGTAGGAAAAAGATAGGCATTGTAAAACCTTTTCTAAGGAGAGACATCAGGTTCTATCTCTCCCTGCCTCTTATTTTCTCGAGGGCAGGATCACGATTTTCGTGGGTCTCCTACTTTTTCAAAGTTCCCTTCAGGACTTAAAAAAGTGCGGGGATTATGTTAACCCAGAAATCGGCGATCCATCCCAAGGTAGCCAGCTCGCAAGTCGCGGCCTGTTTCAGGTTCCCCCTGGAGGTCGCGGCCTGTTAGCCCCCATGGGTCAGGCGGATAGACTTCTTTATCCGCCCAGGCCGCGCGGCTAGGACGGTCTGTCCAGTCTAACCTCCCAGGTCGCGCAGCAGACGTTCGTTCTACAGGGGCTGCAGACTGCTTCCACAGTCCGCCCCTGCAGGCCGCGCGGTTAGGTCGGCTAACTGCGCATTGATGTTTTCACTCAACATGAGCGGACTTCCTATTTCCCTGATCAACGGAGGCGAGCTCCAATTCACCATGCCCGCTTAGCAGAGTCGGACTGCCCCTCAGTCCGCCCAATGGTTGTCCAGTTTTCCCAGCTCTGATCATGTCTTGCCGGACTCCCGACATGGTGTCCGCCCAGCCCGCACAACACGGTGCAGACTCAACTCCAGCTCGCCGCATAGCAGCAGTGGCGACCTACCTCCAGGCCGCCAGTCAGCAATGGCGACCTACCTTCAGGCCGCCCACCATCAGCAGCGGCGACAAGCCTCCAGCTCGCCGCATAGCAGGAATGGCGACCTGCCTCCAAGCTGCCAGTCTGCAGTGGAGACCTGCCTCCAGGCCGCCAGTCAGCAACGGTTACCTGCACCTCGCCAGCACGTGCGACCTGCCTCCTCAGTCCGCCAGGTCGCCAAGCTCCTGTCGCCCTGCTGGGGGGACAAGCCTCCAGCAGCAGAGGCGGACTCATCCTGTCCGCCTCGAGCTAGGCGGACTCATTATGCAGTCTGCCAGAAGCACTTCGACTTCCCCAGCGCCAGCTTCTCAGCAGTTGGCGACCCGCCTCTTCAGTACGCAGCATGTCGCGAACTCGGTCAAAACTCACCGCCCTACCGGGGGTAACGTTACCCGGACCGTCTCCAGCCCGAGCCTATAAATAGGCCCCCATACCTCTCATTCGGTAGGGCAGACTGGAGTGGGACAGCCAGGACAACAAAGCCTGCAGACATAACTTCCCAGTCCGCCGACACTAATCAGCGGTCTGACCGCCAGACCGGGCGGACTCCTACAGTCAACCCGCGCGGCCTGAGACATCAAGTCGGGCGGCCTACTCTTCTCTAGCCTCTGACATCTTCTTTTCTCTAGCCGCCAGCTTCCCCTTGTACCCTTTATATTCCTCATGTAAAGGACTCAACTCAAGCTGTAATATCTGATTCATAATAAAAGGAAAGCCCGTCGCAGGAGTGACATTCAAGCCGCGGCGGGCGAACTCTGCTGTTGCCGCTGCCAGCGGCCCCGCTCTCCTCTTCCCTCTTTCTCCACTCTTCGGCGTCTTCGCTCGCGACTCAAAGTAACCAGCTGTTCAGCAATTCCACATCCTCCTCTCCTCTATCCCCGCATCCCGGATCGATCGTGCTCCACTCTCGAGCAAGCTAGCGGAAGCTCGCATTTTCCGCATCAACATTAATGGATTTTAAAGGTTTTAGGGTTTAAGATCATTGAATAGGTTTACCAGTTGGTGTAAGAATGAGGTACACTGGTTTAGCGGTGCTACAGTTGATCAAGGCACATGACCACACAGGTCCCCTAAGGTTGGTACTGGGGATGTTGTCTTGTTCATTATATGCACATGAAGTTCTCGTAGGAGGGTGTGGACCAAGGTTGTGAAGATCGAGATCTTACTTAGGATCGAGAGGCATCCCTAAGGCTTCATTTATTTCGACGGTGGCTGGTCGATTCGGCGGGTGGAAACGGAGTGTTCGAAACGGAGGGGGGAGGTGACTGCTCCAAACAGAGGTTTTTGGGGCGTTTCTCAAGGCGGGCAGGTGGAAACGGAGCAAACGCCGCCGAAGGTTCATTTGTTTACCCTCCTTCCGGCGGCGTTTGCCCAAAACGGTGCAGCGAAACACCCAAACAAATAGAGCCTAAGATCGTAAAATGTAGGATCGACACGGATCGCAAGATCGTATTATAATAAAAATTTAAAAAATTATACACATTGGAAGAATTATTTTTATAAAACAAAAGCATCAAAAAAATGTCAAACAAAAGCATGAGAAATATGTAACAATCAACATTCGACAAATATTAATATAAAAGACATTGTAATTAATGCATAGTCACATACCATACCATCACATCAAAAAGACAATCGTAGAACAACTACCGCCGATAAGGCCAGAAAAATGGAGTGAATCGGTTTAGGTGGGATCTGATATTATACCAGCCCAGGAGAAAAACTTCCGTGTAGGGATTCTGCTGCTGAGAACGAATGATGAAGAAATCAGTTAGGAGGATGGGGAAATCGAAGTATCGCTAGTCGATCGTAGAACAACTATCGCCGATAAGGCCAGAAAAATGGAGCACCTGCAAAAAAAACCAGTTAGAAGAAGAAGAAGACGACACCTGCTGCAGAAGACGCCGATATCTGCTGCGACGGATCGGGACCGGGATGACCTAGAACGATGGATTGAGAAGAATTAATGAGCGGCGGGATCGGAAAATTTACTTATGCCGGATTTTAGGATCGATGCGCCCGTCGATCCTACCGATTTACGATCTTGCCCTGCGATCCTAACGATCTTAGTGTCCCGGCGATCCCACGTAGAACGTGGATTGGTCGCCTGTGTAAGATTGTAAGATCGGATGATCTTACGATTTACATCGCGATCTTAAAAACGTTGGTGTGGACCTCAATAAGGGAGTCCTTGTAATGATCTATGCATGATGAAATGGTAGCCACTGTCTTCTTTAACTTCTCTGAGGCTTTGAGTGTGATTCTGCCATATATGGAGTGAGGGGAATGATAATTGATGGGGTTCCCCCCGAGGTTTTCTGAACCAAGCCAAAGGAGCCGAGCGACCCCACAAGGCCAAGTGTGCAAGCAACATGTGAGCAAACTCACGAGCAGCGCGCACACGTGGGCAGCGCGACCACGCGCAGACGGTCAGCCTGTGCGTGCGCACGCTGGCGGCTGCCGATCGCCTCTGGCCATCTCCATCGCCGCTGGCCGCTGCTGGCCACCGCCAGCTTCCGCCGCTGCCAGGCAACCTGCCCGGCCCGACCGGATTGCCCGAGGGGCATGCCCGTCATTTCTTGAAAATTGGTGATCCAGGTGACCATAATGGAGCGACATCATTCGTCAGCACAAAATCCGCCCCGACGCCATTACCAGTATATCCCTCCAGAAAACTATAAATAGACCCCCAGACCCTCATTTGAGGAGAAGTAACTCCAGAAGTTAGAGAGAGTTCTGAGATTTTCCGGCGAGGACGTGAGACTTAGTTCGTTCTTCCACTCGGAATTCGCTCTACTCCCTCTCTAGGCCGTTTAGCGCTCAACGATACAAGGACTTAGTCAATTTGTCACTCTAGAGGAAGCCGCAGTGGAGTGCTTCATTGGACGCTCTCGTCAGAGCATTGCAGACTTAGTTTATTTTCTGCTGTTATTGTATTCAAAGCAGAAATACGAAAGCGGGAATTTTATGCGATTGTCCAGTCTCTGCGCTACTGGAGACACTATCTCCTTCCCCGGGAGTTTGTGCTTTATTCGGATTACCAGACGTTACGATATCTAGATTCGCAGTGCAAGTGAGGACACTGACATGCCAAGTGGTTCGAGTACCTCTAGGATTTCCATTACGTTCTCAACCGAGCTGGCGTTGAGAGGCTGATGCGTTGAGTCGCCGTGTCTCCTTGTTACAGACGATGAACGACCATGTAGTGGGGCTTGAAAGAATGATCCTAAACTATCCGACACGCACCGATTTTGGCGAGATTTATAGTGCCTTGCAAGGTTGTCAGGATCGAGATCCTAGATGAGATTGTTTTGAGGTAGGATCAGATCTGATAGTAGGGTTGGATCGACTATCGCTTTACAAAATCAGGATCGAATTACAAAATTTGGATTGTAGGATCGTAAGATCCTATGATCTGAATCGTGATCCTGACAACCTTGCTGCCTTGTCCTGAGACTCTCCAGACCTTGTTGAGGGCTATCAGATCTTTGAGGGATGTCTGTACCGAGGCACTCGCCTGTGTATACCCCAAACTTCCTACCGTGATTACTTGATCTGGGAGTTGCACACGTGCGGGGCCGCTGATCACTTTGGGCGGGATGAATCCATAACCATTGTCGAGGATCGCCTCTACTGGCCCAACCTAAAGAAGGACGTGGCTCGCGTTGTCCGCCACTGCCGTATCTGCCAGACGGCCAAGGACACTAAGCGGAACACGGGTCTGGACACATCTCTACCTGTCCCACACCGCCCTTGGGAGGACATCAACATGGATTTTGTGCTCGGACTCCCCCGCACTCTTCGGAGACACGATTCCATCTTTGTGGCGGTCGATCGATTCTTGAAGATGTCGCACATTTCCACCTTCCACCGCCGAGGACAGTCACCTACGCCATTTTCCATGCCTCCGGTTTCACCTCAGATCGTCGTCCATGCATCTCCGGCTCCAAAATCTTCATTGTCTTGGCCAGCCCACTACTAGACGAGTCTTGTTGTATTGGACTATTTTATTCAACATTTTTTTATTGGATTGTTCACCATATTTGCTCGGGAATCTTGTCTGTGAAAATTTGCCTCGATATGCTTATAATTTTCAGGTGAGATTTATTCGCCGCACGCTTAGCTTTGGCCCGCTGACCGGAGGAAAGCCATTTACTTATTTGTCTACTGAATGCTATTTCACTGTTTAATTTATTTTGCATGGGTTGAAATCTTTATTGCTTGAATTAATCCGTCGCCGTCACCGACGGTATCATTGCATTTAGGTTTGAGTTAGTGTTAAGTCTACATTTCACCCCTAAAAGTCTTGGTTTTGTGCACCCCCGTAACCTACCCTACATCACAATTGGTAGGAAAGGAAATAGCTTTGGAAATAATTAATTTTGAGAAGAAAACTTATACCCAATTAATGTGTCAAGACGTCATTAAGGCACCGTTTGGGGGAACTTATTTTCACCGGTCAAGCGGTTACGACCGCATGAACCGGACCTTAATTAAGGTCCGGTTCATGCGGTCGTAACCGCTTGACCGGTGAAAATAAGTTCCCCCAAACGGAGCCTAAGTAACAAAAATAGTTTCATGCTATGGAAGGATGTCAATTGAACACCATAATGGCATTGCAGTATAACAATTTAACATACAGAACAATTACAATGCTACAATTGCACTACAAATTTAAATACTACGATGGTACAAATTCAAAATGCTACAACAGTACTGCAAAAGGAGGATGGAAAACAATAGATTCATTTCAAATTGCTACAATGGCATTACAAAAAGAGGGATGGGAAAAGATTGAACTAATATCTGAATAGAAACCACTACGGACATGGTGCAAGAACATCCAGTGCATCCCTGATAGCACAATTGAACTTGTGGCTGAAGCCTTTGTAGAATCAACCGATTTCTGCATTTTGCGCTTTCAATATTTTTGTGCAAGCAGGCTTGGTAACCTAGGGTCCATTGATAATTTCCTGCCACCACAATTCAAGAACGTCATACGAGTTCTCATCTAGCTTAATGTCTATGGTTTTTTTTATTTTGCATTTTGAAATATATATTAAAATAAAGATTAATTATTGTATACCAATGGATAATCAATATGAACTAATCTATAACACATGATGAAGATATATCTTATGTTCACTCTGTTACTCATTTAAGAACTTTGATAATCTAATTATTGCCAGTATAAACGAGCGGATATAATTGCTTAAGATGTCAAAGTCAGATAGTTTGTCTTGCTGACTATGATTTTACTTCATGACTAATGCCACTTTTATTGTAGGTAATTCCATTCCTTAGAGGAAGTGCATGGGAACAACCGCCTCCTGATCTTGCTTCGTATTTGTACAAAAATCGAATTGTATACTTAGGTATGTCCCTGGTGCCTTCGGTGACGGAGCTAATGCTTGCTGAGTTTCTCTATCTTCAATATGAAGATGAAAAGAAGCCTATTTACTTATACATTAATTCCACGGGCACAACAAAGGTAACTGATTCTTCTCCTTGTCGTGGTTTATAAAATCTATTTCTCAATCACTGTACGATTAACTTAATAAAGTAAAAAAAAATCGAGTTGTCTTGATAGCTTGGTAGATTTAGTTGGGCATGATGGCAAAATATTGATCATTTCTACCACTTTGGTATTCAGTGCTCTAAAGATCTAAAGTGTCTATCCACCTACTTCATTCAACAATGCATGTGGAGGTTCCCTATCAGTGCAAGTTATGTTGAATTCTTTTATACGATGAAACTTTTGACATGCTTTGACGCACAAAATATCACGAAATATCATCCAATTCTAACTCTCTTCTTGAAATTGGGCATGTAATAAATATCTATCATGCCTAACTTGCCCATAATTTTTCCAAATGCATCTAGACTCAATCCCTTGGTGAAAATATCAGTTAGCTGTACATACGATGTACTCACTACTCCTCTTACTATATTCTCGTTGTTGAAATGTTTGTTCACTTCAACATGCACCTGCTCATCATCTTCTCTGTCGTCCCTTCCAGATATATGGTTGACTTCAGTAGGGGTGTCAGTGGGTCTGCACCCGCTCATTCTTGATGTCTCAAGCAAATCAAGAATGTCTTTCTCTGAAGAGATGAAAATCCTGGGTTTAGATCTTGCAATTTCAATACCCAGGTAGTACTTGAGATTTCCTTGGTCTTTTATTTCGAATTTTCTTGCCAGTCTTTCCTTCAAAGTCTGGATCTCATTCATATCACCCCCTAATAGAATAATATTGTCCACATAGACGATGAGAGTGGTCAATTTACTTACCTTGTTCTTTATAAACAAGGCGTGGTCAGCATTGCTCTACGTGTAACCAAATGTTGTCATGACTCTATGGAACCTCCCAAACCAAACTCTAGGAGACTTTCAGGCTGTATATGACTTTTTTCAACCTGCAGACCTTCCCTTCAG
Source organism: Platanthera guangdongensis (assembly GCA_039583875.1). Lineage (NCBI taxonomy): Eukaryota > Viridiplantae > Streptophyta > Magnoliopsida > Asparagales > Orchidaceae > Platanthera > Platanthera guangdongensis. Next base: position 14,344,324 of record CM077162.1, read on the forward strand.
ATCTTTCAGGAGCAAGACCCGGAGGTAGGGACATTTATACATCCTCTTCTAGATCCCCATGGAGGAAAACATTCTTCACGTATAATTGACTGAGATTTCATCCTTTGCATGCCACACAAGAGTTGACTTGTATGAAATTCATCTTTTCGCTACCAGAGCAAAAGTTTCCTGATAATCAATCCCAACATTCTGAGTATAGTCTCGATCCACCAATCTTACTTTGCATATTTCAGTAATCCCTTGAAAGTTCTGTTTTACCGAGAAGACCCATTGAAATTCAACAACAGTCTTCCCTTGGGGAAGGTGCACCAGATCCATGCACAGTGGAAAGATCTGTGCAGCATTTCCGTGACAGGAGTTGGCGACCTCAAATCTTTTTCAGATATCAGCCGTTGTATTCAAGAACAAATAGTTACAGACAATGGATTTCTGCATGGAGTTGGTAAGCCACAACATAAGTAAGGTGTTTTCCGAGTCCCATTGCAACCAATACGGTGAAGTCAGAGCGGGTTCTTTGGTGGTGCCACTGACATATCCAAACATACGATCACTTTTTAGGGTAAAGGCGATGGAGCGAGTCCATGAAAGGTTGTTAGTGCCATCCAATCGAATATTGGTAATTTGGGGAGTGTTGTGAATTGTGATCATTGCACGTATGGATCCCACGGAAGTCATGGGAGAGGAAGATGCATTTTCGTCGGATGAAATAACTGGAGAGTCAACACTTCCTGACATGACGATCCAAGAATAAAAATCGAAGGATTGCAAAAACTAAAAGTAGATGATCAAGTTGGGCTTGTCCCCAAACCAAGCAAAACAGAATAGGTTGTAGGAATGTGGAGGAAGTATCATCCTCTCAAGAATGGAGAGAGTTGGACAATGAAGAGGGAGTTGGAGCTCCATCGAGGGTTTTGTTGCCCGCACTTGCTGATCTCAAAAAACCGAGAAGATACAAACGCTGCACGCTCGCTGCGCTTGTAGGCATGTGACGAGATCAATGTGAGACAGGAGACTGGATGATAGAGGAGGCGCAGAATCGAGGAGAATCAGACTAGAGAAGATCGACGAGTTGTTGCTTACGCGCTGCGTTGCGGAGCGCAAGACAGAAACGGAGTCGAGAGCGTGAAAATTGGGGCTGCTCTGTTACCATATTGGAAATTAGGATCGTTTACATAATAATTGAGAGTAACACTCCTATATATATAGGAGTGGGGGGGGGTGCAAAAGAGTAAAAAAGAAATATATGTTTTAAATAAAGTAGTGGACATGCTAGCCTGGTGACATGCAAGCCTAACAAATTCATATAGATTATTTAAACATATATTGCCAGCCTGGTGACATAACATAAAATAAAGTAGTGGATGATATGTTTAAAAGCCGCATCGGACAATATGCCGGAAAAAAATCAGATATTTCGGTCCATATATTTTACTAAAGAACATGATGTTTTCCCCTCAAAAACGAGATATGTCGGTAGACATGTGGGACATGCCGGAGGATATTTAAAACAATGATGGGATCTCCCCATCAAATCATCCCAACTGCCAAAAAAATCAACCCTTTGCACTGACAGAGAGAATAAGGAGAAAGAGATTTAAAATGTCCTCTCCCCTGATTAGAATATTAATTTTATGCTTTGGTGAAGGGACTGAAAATGATCTCTAAAATTACTTAGCATGGCTCTTTCCCCGTCTAGCATCATTTTCTTGTAATTTCAACTGTCAAATGGATTATGATTGTGATAATGCAACTCATTTCTATATAGAAAGATATGTTTAAGTTTATCGTAATAGAGTACTCATTGCTGTAGAAAATTGCTAGAGGTGGCCATTTCAACACTCGACTTATGTTGAATTTATTTAATTGACGTACACTCCAAGTCCAACTTTATAATTTATGTGTATGACATCGTGAGCAACATCAAAAACAATATTGTCGATGTGTGATGAGTCATGCAAGAATCATTTATATAATGTTGAGTTTCAGTAAGACTAAACCGTCCTCTTTGGCCTAACTGTATATAAAATTATCTTATTTTGACATCGTTGGCCAATGTTAACCAATACATCATCATTGGGTTATGCAGTCGTCGACGAACATACTCAATCTTTCTTAGGCAATGATGTAGATGTTGACTGACATGTCCGACATGTTGGTCGATATAAAGGTTTTGGGCAGAAAACGCAACGACATTGATATTTTAAGCAAAAATGTCATTTTTGAAAATATCCATATATCGGTCTTCAGACCCCGATATATCGATCTTCTGACCCCGATATATCGATCTTCTGACCCCGATATATTGGTCTTACTCGATATATCATGTAATATCTCGCGGACGATATACGACGAGTACTAAAAATATATAGTTTTCATTTTTTTAAGCATCCAAGCGGTGATATTTTGTTTTGTGCTAAATTTCGTACATCGCTCTGAGCCAAGATTGTTTTTTTTCTCGTCTCACTTTCATTTGGCGCTCTTTATGACGGAGGACGAATCTATTTGCGGCGGATTAACGGTGATCTAACTCTACATGCTACGCAAAAGTCCGATCGATAAATCACAATTAGATAATAAATACTAACATCCCACGTAGATAAATTCACAACAAGCCAAAATATTTTATTAGGACAAAAACAAACTTGAGCTTTCCTCTGCGTGGAGGGCCAAAGCAGGAGCGCGCGACGAATAAATCCTGCAAATCACGATAATTATCTAATAAACCACCACAATACAATATGTTCAAACAAATATAACATTAAGTTCAATACAAATATGTTGAAAATACTAATCCAGTACGACGAAGACTCTTTAAGTAGTGGGCTGACCAAGATACTGAAGAATCCGGAGCCGGAGATGCGTGTACGACGATCCGAGGTGGAACCGACGACGTGGAAATGATGGAGGTGATTGTCCTCGGCGGTGGATGATGGAATGAGACCAGAAATGAATAGATCCGGCCACGTATGGATAGATCCGAGCGGGGAAGGGTAGATATGACAATATTAGATCGGATCCGTGTTGAAAAATTCCAGATCTGGGCTGATCCGGAAGGGAGCAGTTAGGGTTGGTGGATCCACATGAAGGGGCAAGGGAATGGTGCTGGCGGCTGGACTGCTTGCCGGGTGCGGGGGAGGGTTTCTGGAGAGGCGGCGGTGACTTGGGAGGGGGATTATGTGGGTGGCTGGGCCGGTGGTTGCAAGGTGGAGGGGAGTCGATGGCTGGTAGTGAGGGGAAGGCGGAGGCCGGCAGGTTGGAGGATGGAGGGGGGGGGGGGGGGGGGGGTTTGGTCAGCTGCAGGAAACAGAATTCCAATAAGGGGCGACGGTTTGCTAGAGGATGGAGGGGCGACTGCAGGTGGAGTTGGGAGGCCGACGGTGGAAGGAGCGGTATAAATTATAGGAAAAACACAGTAAATTTCATTAATGAACAATAGACAAGAGTAGAAAATGGGATTTTGGACAACCAACTATGACTGGATTTGGGGGCTGTAGGGTGGCCGCGAGATGGAGTTTGGGAGGGCAAAAGAAACTTATGGTTAGAGCAAATCTGGGGAAGGAGATACACACCTAAGAGTCGTCACCTAGGGTTCCACAGAGTAGACATTATTGCGGGATCGTGGGAATCCGAGAATACTTTTCATCAAATTCTGCAATATCTCAAAATCAACCACTACATGTCATTTATAAAAAAACAAACGCTAGGACAATCCACCTTTGTCGACTATGATTGGCCGGAGGTGGGGTCACTCAAATAAAATGATAATAAATCAAAAATACTAAAGTAATATATGAATTTGACTTGCAACACGAATCCAGACGCATCCACGGAGTCCGATCATCGATTCAGGCAAGCCATATATGGAAAGTCGCCAATCGGCCCCGAACGGGCCCAAAACTTGTCCTCCACTGTAGGTCATCGTCTTTGCTCTGCATCAATCTCCCGGCTCAAAAGAATTCATCTCCCGATGAATAGAGATCAGAATTCTCTCGATGTATGCCAGATAAGACTTGAAGAGGCCCATCAGAAGTCGTCCAAGTGCCGTCGACGAAAGAGTGTCCTCGTCAATCAACTCCCCTCGATTGAAAAACTGTCATTTCTAGTGAGTGGAGACGGTCGTACTAAAGTCGAAGTCCAGGGGTGAGTCAATCAAGCTCTGCTGCAAGTACCCGGGTCTCATCAACGTCTGTAGTAGGAATGTTCTAGTGGGGTTTGGTCTCCATGATGCTCTCATTGCTCAACTCACGAGTGGTGGATCCCAGTGGGATTGACGACGCCATATGTAGAACCAAAGAAGATGAGTCCCCCAGTGGGTGGACGTCAGAAGCGGGTGAGTAGTGGTGGTCATCAGACGTGGGTGGGCTATGAAAGTGGTACGACAACGAAAGTGGAGGTGTGGGCGGCTGGAAGTCCCCACTGCTTGGATCCACATACTTGCGAGGCTTGTGGTATGACGTCAACTCTTCAACATCAAATACCGGGTGGATACCCATACTTCCAGTGATATCAAGATCATAGATGTTTGCTTCAATCCGTCTTATGATTATATAGGGATGCATTCGCCTAACATTCAAGCTTTTAACAAGCCTTGCACGGAGCCTCACAACGCAGATTCTCATCATCACCTGCTCGCCTTCATGAAGTACCCGCTCTTGTCAGTGAACATCTACACGTGACTTACAAAATTTATTATCATTATGGATTATTCGTCGGACCGACTCATAACACACACAAATGATGGACAAACAACTCAACAGACACTTGCAAATGATGAAGAAATGACTTAACAGACTCATGCAAATGATGTAAATGATGCAAATGAAACATGACCGACACAACCTGCTCTCTATGAGAAAATCTAATAATGACCTGAAAATCTATCACAGGAGGTGGCCTACCAGGAGGCTCTCTCGGGGAGTGTAAAAAAACTCATCCCATGTGTGCCGAGTGTTCTTGTGATTTTGCGAGACATCTACACTTAAATACAAGCTCATAACGAGTCAAATGTCTCTCAGAGAACGTAGCACATCAGGGGGCTCACCAGAGGTGTGTATGAAAAGTCATCGCGAATGAGACAACCACCTGGGGAAAATCATGTATACCTACTAGAAAGCGTGACTCTATATTGTGGGGAGTATCCCCGAAAATAAAGAACTTATCTGGTTGGTCAGCAGGCGGCGCGTCCCAAAACTCATCGAGAGTATGATGCGTCAGCAGGTGGTGCCCTAGACACTTGATGCTCCACACAATACCCATCCTCTGGGGCAAGACTATGGACAATAATAGAAGAAGCACCAATAAATCAAAACTCGTAAACAAGCGGCTCACCTGAATCGCATCCTTACCAGGATGTGGCGGCTCATGGGGAGGCTCAACAGGTGGGCCGTCATAGAACTCGTCACTAGGGTTGTTGATGTGCGGAAACGTCGCGGGGCACCAGGCAGCTAACACGGAGGGGGTGTTCGGTCTCACAAGCTAGGAGAGGAGGAGAGGAGGAAGGAAGGAAGCCTCTGAGTGCTCGAGAGTGGAGAAAATGGCTTGTCAAAGAGGGTTGCGGGGATAGAGGAGAGAAGCTTGATCAACATAGCGGGTTGATCAAGAGAGGAGAAGGAGGTTGATCAGGAGCTGTCGAGCAGACGGCTAATGTGACGGCTGTGCTTGTAGGTTGGTTGCCGAGAAGAGCTGAGCTGAGCAGAGAAGAAGCTTGCTGAGCAGAGGAGCAAGGCTTGCTGAGCAGAGAGGAGAAGAGGGGCCGCTAGCAGTGGCAACAACACACTTTGCCTGCCGCGGCCTAAATGCCACTCCTGCGACGGGCTTTCCTTTGATTAATAGCTAGAGATTACAAGCTTACAAGTACTCCTTTACAACAAATCACTAAAGGGGTACAAATAGAAGCTGGCGGCTAAGGGAGAAGAAATTGCCAGAAAGCAGAGGGGAGAAGCTGCCAGAGACTAAGTAAAAGAGTCTGCCAGCTGCTGGAGGACTGGAAAACAGAGTCTGCAGTGTCTGCTGGCAAGCTGCTGGAGAGCTGTGGAGGACTGCGCGGACAGGAAATCTGAGTCCGCAGAGCTTGCTGGAAGGGTGATGACGGACTGCGCGGACTGGAAAACGGAGTCCGCAGGGTCTGCTGGAAAGGTGGCTGATGACGGACTGCGCAGACTGGAAAACGGAGTCCGCAGGGGGTGCTGGCAAGACTTGTATCCACCTTCTGGCCTCTGGAGCGATGCAGAATGAGAGGCACCAGGGGCTATTTATAGGCCCGAGGAAGTTCTTCTAGAAGCGGGGCCCAGTGACGTCAGCATGACGACCTGCGCGGACTCCGCGGACTGGGAATTTGCGTCCGCCACCTTGACCGATGAAGCAATCAGGAGAGCCTGGAGAGAGGCCACCCCCTTGCGGGCGACCTGGGCGGACTCCGGGAGGAGTCCGCCCGACAGGCCGGAGGCCGCCCCCTAGCGGGCGGCCTGGGCGGACTCCGAGTGGAGTCCGCCCGGCATGCCGGGCCGTCCCCTTGCGGGCGGCCGGGCGGACTCCTGGGGGAGTCCGTCCGGCTGGATGCCGAGGCCGCCCCCTAGCAGGAGGCCTGGGCGGACTCCGGGTGGAGTCCGCCCGGCGGATGCCGGGGCCGCCCCCTAGCGGCGGCCTGGGCGGACTCCGGGTGGAGTCCGCCCGGCGGATGCCGGGGCCGCCCCCTAGCGGGCGGCCTGGGCGGACTCCGGGTGGAGTCCGCCCGACGGATGCCGGGGCCGCCCCTAGCGGGCGGCCTGGGCGGACTCCGGGTGGAGTCCGCCCGGCGGATGCCGGGGCCGCCCCCTAGCGGGCGGCCTGGGCGGACTCCGGGAGGAGTCCGCCCGGCGGATGCCGGGGACGCCCCCTAGCGGGCGGCCTGGGCGGACTCCGGGGGAATCCGCCCGGCTGGCGGGCAGAGGCCGCCCCGGGTGGGCGGCCTCGGCGGACGGCGGCAGGAGGCCGCCGCCCCTCGGGCAGCAGGGAGGCCGCCCCTGGTGGGCGGCCTCGGCGGACGGCGGCAGGAGACCGCCGCCCCTTGGGCAGACTAGGAGGCCGCTCCTGGTGGTGCTGTTGGCGGACTCCTGCAAGGAAAAGCACTGCACGATTAGCGGACCTAACCGCATGTCCCGCGAGGGTGAGCCATGGGAATAGCCCGCCGTCCCGCAGGGCACGCGGTTGCTAGGAGACCTAGGCGGATAGGGAAAACTGTCCGCCTACGCTGGGACTTGTCGCGATCGAAAGGGAGAATCTAAGGGTCGCGACTAGCCAGCTGGCCACCTTGGGAAGGATCGCCGATTTCTGGGTTAACATAATCCCCGCACTTTTTCAAGTTCCGAAAAGAACTTCGAAAAAGTTGGAGACCCACGAAAATCGTGATCCACCCCAACGGAAGAAGAGAAGGGGCAAGGAGAGGCAGAACCTGAAGACTCTCCTTAGAAGCTTGGTGCTTCCTGTCTATTTTCCTGCAAGAGGAAAGTTAGGGTAAGCACGTATGGGTGGCACATCGAGTGTTCACCTGAATTTGTTTTTGCAAAACGAAGAAGGCGTGTCTTCTGTAAATGTTCTGCAAAACTAAAGTGAGGAAAACAGAAAGGCATAGCAACTCGCAAGTACCTGACAGAGACTTGCAAGCACCTGTTATCCTCTGCAAAAAGGGAAGGATGAAGAGTATGCAAGAAGGAGAAAAAATGAGTTGCAAGTACCTGGAAGGGACCTGCAAGGCTTTGCTGGTTTCTGCAAAGGAAGAGTTAAGAGTATGCACAATATATGAGAGTAACTTGCAAGTACCTGTGAAGAAACTTGCAAGGGTTTGCTGATCTCTGCAAGAAGAGAGTTAGGAGCAGGTATTGTATATAAAAATAAGCTGCAAGTACCTGGATGAGGCTTGCAGGTGTCTGTTGTTCACTGCAGAGAAAAGGGTGACTAGCAGATATAAAATAATGATTTAGACTGCAAGTACCTGGATGAGGCTTGCAGGTGTTTGCTAATCTCTGCAGGGAGAGGAGTTAGAAGCAAATAAGACATGAAAATAACTTGCAAGTACCTGTGAAGAGAAGACTTGCAAGTGTTAACTGTTGACTGTTGACGAGATAAGGCCGATATGACCAATTAGCAAGGAGAATGCCTGATGAATACTATTATGAAGCCCAGATCAATAAACTGAGCGTTAACTGTTGACAGATATGATTGGATTGCAATATCATGGCTGATAGTGCTTGAGCAAGCAACGTATAAAAGATGAGAGCAATAGAGCTTATATAGGTAGAGTGCTTGTCATCATCCGATAGAGCTTTGAACAAGCAATTCATATAGGATGAGCATGAGTAAAGTGATTGCTGGAAATCCTTTTGGTAGGTCGGATTAACCTGTTCACCTGTGAAAGAAGGCAATAGACGAAAAAGGGGGAGGTCTATACTCGGAATGACTAAAGAAGGTTGAATGCTGCCACAGGTGTTCCCCGTGGGCCTTATGCATCACTTGCCTGAAAAATCATCCCGAGTATAGTCCTACTCAAAGCGGGCTGGCCGCGCATCCTAAAGGAGCAAAAAAGAAAAGGTCCATATTCGGAATGACTAAAGAAGGTTGAATGCTGCCACAGGTGTTCCCCGTGGGCCTTATGCATCACTGGCCTGAGAAAATCATCCCGAGTATGGTCCTGCTCAAAGCGGGCTGGCCGCGCATCCTCAAGGAGGGCACAAAAGAGAAAAGCAAGGGAAGGTCCTGAGAAGGACCGCTAGAAGCAAGGAAGATCCTGAGAAGGATCGCTAGAAGCACTGCTCTCTTGCCTTGAGCACAAGCATCACTGATCAACGAGACAGGTTGCGCCAAGAGGCCTATATTGTCTGTGTATTGATCAGTGGAGTTGTGAGAACGAGAACGGAGTTGTGGAACCGAGAGGCACGGATCGAGGGTACCGGAGAGTACTCGGCCACCACAGTTGAAGGATGATCAAAGAGACAAGGCTACGCTTGATCGCCATTGCTTGTCCAGCAAAGATCATCCTAACCGTAATGTATCCTATAAGACGCACAGCAGAGCTAACACATGGGGCTCCCCTAGCACACACTCTGTGTCAGATGCCGGCTAGGATCCTAAGTCTGAAGCCCATAATCGTAGAGTGAACTGCTCCCACTACACATATGAGTATACTCCCGCCATATGTGGTCGAAGCGGTAGTGCGAGAACAAACTACGGAGGGAACGTTTCAGACTCGGCGATATCTCATTGGCGTACTGATCCAAAGAGAGAGAGAGAAGAAGAGGAAGGGGCAACACAAAAAGTGAACTGTGTCAGTACGGGATCCCTGAATAAAAGCTTTGTAGAAAAGCAAGAAAAGAACACAGAAGTATTGTAATGGAAATGTTTGAAGAGAGAGAGAAAGGGTTGAGATAACCCCTGAAGGTTGTAAGCAGCTCTGGAGGACTGTGAAGTCCATCGCTTTGGAGGACTGTGAAGTCCATTGCTAGCATTGAATCATTCCCAGCACACCCTCGTCGTTGGCATCGAAGCATTCGACTTCTTTGTTAACAACGAGGAGAGGAAGCTCTTCGACTTGGCTCACCCCTCTTGAGGAGCAAGGAACGTCTGAAATTCCTTTGCCCTTTGAAGTTGATGGATCAGGGCGATCTTCTTTAGGAAGCAGGTCATGCATCTTGCCCTGCCGGAGCATCCTTTGCACAAGCTGGCGGAATGCTCGACAGTCTTCTGTTCGATGGCCTGACTCTTTGTGGAATTCACAATAAGGCTCTGAGTTTCTAGACCTCTGATCGGTCGGCCGATAGGGCTTCTTGTAGCTTGCCCTATCTTTCATGATCTGGATTACTTCTTGCACGACGTCGTCGAGATCAGACTCATGCAAGTCATCGTCTTGTTGCTGATGAATTGCTGCTGCTTGAGAAGGAGCTAGTGGTAGCAATGGATCTTGAGCATCGCGGCTCGGGAAGGAGTATCGCTGGCGATGAAGCCTTCTCTCCTTCCTTGAGTGAGTTGGGAAATGATTGCAAGGAGACCTCGGAGGCTGCTTGCGAAACGGATCTTTCTCTGATACGAGCTTGGAGACGAAGCCTGGATTACTCTTCTCGCCTCGGATGTACGAGTTGGCTAGAGCAATCAGCTCTTGGTACGTCCTTGGAGCACGGACATTGGCTTCAAATTTGAGAGGCCCTTCACGAAGACCGTGGATAAGAGCCACTCGATACATTTCTTGATCAACGATTTCGATGTCCAGAATCTCTCTCTGGAGTCGATCAACAAATTAAGACCAAGTTTCATCGCTGCGCTGCCTGATCTCAAAGAGGGCTTCAGGACCGCCCTTTCTCTTGGAGGAGGTAGAGAATCTGAGAAGAAACTCTCTACGAAGATCGACGAACGAAGTGATGGAGTGAGGACGGAGGCCATAGAACCAGTCCCTCACTTGCCCATCAAAGGTTGTCACAAGGAGCTTGCACTTTGTTGCATCTGACAGAGTCTTGAGAGCAACGGCTGATTCAAAAGCTTGAAGGTGCTTTACTGGATCAGCCTCTCCAGTATAGATTGGCAGTCGAGGCTCTCTGAAGTTTGTTGGAGTAGGTTCAAGGCGAACGCTCTCGGTAAAGGGCGATGACTCTTCCTGCTCTCCCACAGCATAGGGATTAAAGGGAGCATAGGCTGCAGCTGCAAAAGAAGCAGGAGGGTAGAAAGGAAAAGTTGCTGCAGGAGGAGCAGAGGCAGGAGCTGGGGGGTAAGGATGACTTCCTTGAAAGTTAAGAAATCTTGCAGGACTTCCACGGGCTGCTTGCCGGAAGAAGTTATGGCGAGCAGCGAACTCTTCATCTTGAGTTCGCAAAGGAGCAGCAGGACCTTGCGGGAAGGTTGGGGTGTAAGGCGGATAGAACGGCGGGCAAGCTTGAGAATAAGCTTGCTTATGCTCTGATGTTGGTGTTAGATTGATTGGAGCAGCTGGAGCAGTTGCTGGATGAGAGTCTAACCGCTGCGTGATTGCAGCAAGAACTTTGTTGATGGCTTGGAATTGTTGAGCATTCTCACGGCGCGACTGCTCAAAGGCTTCCCAGAGAGGATCTTCACTGGGACTTGGAGCAAAGTTCTCGGCTGATTGATCTGACATGGCTAACTGTCGCTGTTCACCGTCTGATCGGATCTGAAGGTCGCGTGTTAACTGTTGATGCGCGGAAACGTCGCGGGGCACCAGCCAGCTAACACGGAGGGGGTGTTCGGTCTCACAAGCTAGGAGAGGAGGAGAGGAGGAAAGGAAGGAAGCCTCTGAGTGCTCGAGAGTGGAGCAAACGGCTTGTCAAAGAGGGTTGCGGGGATAGAGGAGAGAAGCTTGATCAACAGAGCGGGTTGATCAAGAGAGGAGAAGGAGGTTGATCAGGAGCTGTCGAGCAGACGGCTAATGTGACGGCTGTGCTTGCAGGTTGGTTGCCGAGAAGAGCTGAGCTGAGCAGAGAAGAAGCTTGCTGAGCAGAGGAGCAAGGCTTGCTGAGCAGAGAGGAGAAGAGGGGGCCGCTAGCAGCGGCAACAACACACTTCGCCCGCCGCGGCCTAAATGCCACTCCTGCGACGGGCTTTCCTTTGATTAATAGCTAGAGATTACAAGCTTACAAGTACTCCTTTACAACAAATCACTAAATGGGTACAAAGAGAAGCTGGCGGCTAAGGGAGAAGAAATTGTCAGAAAGCAGAGTGGAGAAGCTGCCAGAGACTAAGTAAAAGAGTCTGCCAGCTGCTGGAGGACTGAAAACAGAGTCTGCAATGTCTGCTGGCAAGCTGCTGGAGAGCTGTGGAGGACTGCGCGGACAGGAAATCTGAGTCCGCAGAGCTTGCTGGAAGGGTGATGACGGACTGCGCGGACTGGAAAACGGAGTCCAGGCTCTGCTGGAAAGCTGATGACGGACTGCGCGGACTAGAAAACGGAGTACGCAGGGGGTGCTGGCAAGACTTGTATCCACCTTCTGGCCTCTGGAGCGATGCAGAATGAGAGGCACCAGGGGCTATTTATAGGCCCGAGGAAGTTCTTCTAGAAGCGGGGCCCAGTGACGTCAGCATGACGACCTGCGCGGACTCCGCGGACTGGGAATTTGCGTCCGCCACTTGACCGATGAAGGAATCAGAAGAGCCTGGAGAGAGGCCACCCCCTTGCGGGCGACCTGGGCGGAACTCCGGGAGGAGTCCGCCCGACAGGCCGGAGGCCGCCCCCTAGCGGGCGGCCTGGGCGGACTCCGAGTGGAGTCCGCCCGGCAGGCCGGGCCGCCCCCTTGCGGGCGGCCTGAGCGGACTCCTGGGAGAGTCCGCCCGGCTGGATGCCGGGCCGCCCCCTAGCGGGCGGCCTGGGCGGACTCCGGGTGGAGTCCGCCCGGCGGATGCCGGGGCCGCCCCCAAGCGGGCGGCCTGGGCGGACTCCGGGTGGAGTCCGCCCGGCGGATGCCGGGGCCGCCCCCAAGCGGGCGGCCTGGGCGGACTCCGGGTGGAGTCCGCCCGGCGGATGCCGGGGCCGCCCCCTAGCGGGCGGCCGGGGCGGACTCCGGGAGGAGTCCGCCCGGCGGATGCCGGGGCCGCCCCCTAGCGGGCGGCCTGGGCGGATTCCGGGGGAATCCGCCCGGCTGGCGGGCAGAGGCCGCCCCGGGTGGGCGGCCTCGGCGGACGGCGGCAGGAGGCCGCCGCCCCTCAGGCAGCAGGAGGGCCGCGCCCTGGTGGGCGGCCTCGGCGGACGGCGGCAGGAGACCGCCGCCCCTTGGGCAGACTAGGAGGCCGCTCCTGGTGGTGCTGTTGGCGGACTCCTGCAAGGAAAAGCACTGCACGATTAGCGGACCTAACCGCATGTCCCGCGAGGGTGAGCCATGGGAAATAGCCCGCCGTCCCGCAGGGCTCGCGGTTGCTAGGAGACCTAGGCGGATAGGGAAAACTGTCCGCCTACGCTGGGACTTGTCGCGATCGAAAGGGAGAATCTAAGGGTCGCGACTAGCCAGCTGGCCACCTTGGGAAGGATCGCCGATTTCTGGGTTAACAAGGGTCATGAGCCTCCACATGAGTACCATCGTGAAGGGTAGCGTCCCCGTGAATGGGTGACATAGCCATTACGAGATCAACACCAGGCTCTGGGCTCTCGGTTGTGATGTAACTCAGGGGTAATGACAATGTGATAGCGACATATACCTATACTCAAGAATGGATCCGTGTGTGCGGTGTCAGGAAATGAGTCCGTGGTTGAGGTGCTAACTAACCCAGTGTATGATAGAGGAAGGGTGCGAGTAAGGGACACAAATCACACAACACTACAGACTCAATAGGTCGCTCAGGCTTGCTCTCAGTCGGGGTCACAAGAGACGGGTCAGAAACAAGAGATATGTCACTCACTGGGCTAAGCAACTCACTGGGGTGAGAGCAATCCGCATCAGACATCACTTCTGTGGTGGCTGACAGAACAGTGGTAGACATCATGGTGACCTCAGTATGAGAGGGACTCGTACTGTGAAGGTCAAGGTGAGAATCCTATCGACCAACTCTTGCGGATCTCAAAGACTGTTCATAACGATAGACGAGCTGATATGTCTGCCCGAAGGACTTCGAGCTATGATAAACTACCTTAGTGCGTATGTCAGACCAAAGTCTAGACCGAAATCGGGAAATGGTCATGGCTGGGTCCTTACGGATATCACTCCTCACCAATAACTCATCAAAACGGTACTTGTATTTAGCGACAGACATGGATCCTTGCTAAAGGGAAAATAATTGGTCTAGCAAGTGAGTCCGATACGACGAATGCAGATACCTTTGACACAATGTACGCTTCATGTCCACCAAACTGGTGATGCGATGTTGACGCTCTCGCTCGCGGGTCCTCTCAACGGTAGACCGATATGCCCTCGTCTGATCTAAAAGTCTAAGTTTCGCAAGCTTGACGCGACGCTCACCGAATAGCTCAAAATGATCAAGACAATACTCCATATCCCTGAGCCAATAACTGAAAGATTTGTGACTCGATGAGCCGTCAAAGGAAGGTACAACAATACAAAATTGACTCTCAAGATCTCTCTCAAAGCGTCGATCATCATAATAGTCATCCCTAAGGTAATCGAGTCGTGTCGAAGGATCAACGCGATCTGCTAGCGTGCAAGGATATGAACGATAACGATCATCATATTGATCGTCTCTAGTGTAGTGGGGTCGTGTCGGTGGACCAACACGATCTCTAAAAGTGATGTGCTGCGATCGAGGATAGTCGTCATAGTAACATGAGGATCTCCCTGACGGGGCTCTGTGAGAGCGGGTGCAAGTGGACTCGAGATCTCCAAAGTGAGGAGAGGAATAATTGTGACCCCTAAACATAATGAAAAACCTATAGGCTTTATGACTGCGTAGCAAGAGAGCGCATAACCTGACTCTGATACCAATTGACGTAGAGCGAATCTATAGGCGGCGGATTAACGACAACCTAACCCTACATGCTATGCAAAAGTCCGACCGATAAATCACAATTAGATAATAAATACTGACATCCTACGCAGATAAATTCATAGCAAGACAAAAATTTTTATTAGGGAAAAAGCAAGCTTGGAGTTTCCTCCGTGTGGAGGGCTAAAGCAGGAGCGCACGACGAATAAATCCTGCAAATCACGATAATTATCCAACAAATCACCACAATATAATATGTCCAAACAAATATAGCATCCAGTCCAATACAAATATGCTGAAAATAATAATTCAGTATGACGAAGACTCACCGAGTAGTGGGCTAGCCAATACACTGAAGAATCCGGAGCCGGAGATGCGTGTACGACGATCCAGGGTGGAACCAGCGACATGGAAATGATGGAGGTGGCTGTCCTCGGCAGACCAGAAATGGATAGATCTGGCCACATATGGATAGATCCGGGCGGAGAAGGGTAGTTCCGACAATATGAGATCGGATACGGGCTGAAAAATTCTAGATCGGGGCTGATCCGGAAGGGGAGGAGTTAGGGTTGGTGGATCCACGTGAAGGGGCAGGGGAAATGGAGTCAGCAGCTGGACTGCTTGCCGGGTGCGGGGGAGGGTTTCTGGCAAAGTTTGTCAGGATCGCGATCCAGGTCATAGGATCTTACGATCCTACGATCCATATTTTGTAAATCGATCCTAAATTTGTAAAGCGATCCTCAATCCGACCCTACTATCAGATCCGATCTACCTCGAAACGATCTCAACTAGGATCTCGATCCTGACAACCTTGGTTTCTGGAGAGGCGAGAGTGGCCTGGGAGGGGGATTATGCATGCGGCTGGGATGGTGGTTGCAAGGTGGAGGGGAGTCGGCGGCTGGCAGTGAGGGAAGGCTGGAGGCCGGCAGGTTGGAGGAAGGGGGGGGGGGGGGTTGGTCAGCTGCAAAAGAGAATTCAGCAAGCAGAGGTGGTTCGCTGGTTTGCTGGAGGAGGGAGGGGGCGTCCCCAGTGGTGTTGGGAGGCCGGTGGTGGAAGGAACTGTAGAAACTATAGGAAAAACACAGTAAATTTCATTAATGAACCGTAAATAAGAGTAGAAAATGGGATTCTGGACAGCCAACTGTGGCTGGATTTGGGAGTTGTAGGGGGGTTGCGGGAGGGAATTTGGGAGAGGAAAAGGAGCCTAGAGTTAGGGCAAAATTTGGGGAAGGAGATGCACACTTAGGAGTCGTCACCTAGGGTTCACGGAGTCGGCACCGTGACGGGATCGCAGGAATCCGGGAATACTTTTCACCAAATTCTGCAATGCCTCAAAATCAACCACTACATGTCTATATATAATAAAACAAAAGCTAGGGCATCCCACCTTCGACGACTATGATTGGCCGGAGGTGGGGCCACTCAAATACCATGATAATAAATCAAAAATACTAAAGTAATATATAGATTTGACTCGCAACGCGAATCCGGACACATCCGCAGAGTCTGATTATCGATCCGGGCGCGCCATATATGGAAAGTTGCCAATCGGTCCCTAACGTGACCTAAACTCGTCCTCCACTGCAGGTCCTCGTTTCTGTTCCGCATCACTTTATGTGGTTTACTGTCGTCAACACTTCTTTTTTGTGTAATTTATAAACATAAGTTATGTGTATATATGTTTATTGTGTAATTTATAAATATACATATATGTTTATTATGTAATTTATTAAAATACATTATGTATGTAACTACACATATTTACAAAAAAATGTTTATATATGAATCAATTTATTTAAATATTAAAATCCGACATTGTAAAATATTCCCGATATATTCCCCATAATCCGACATACTGATGTAAACTAAAATCTAGGGTTTTCAAGATAAAATTAGAGCTTTGAAAATAAATTGATTGGGGCCAGGCGACCAAGTTCGACTTGTCGCGCGCAAAATCACTCTCAACGATAAACTCCCACAGATCCGTTAACCGTTATATGAAAGAAGTTCCCTTGAGCATTTAATGATCGGACCCGTCGCGAGATTTGTAATTTCCAAAGCAAAATACAACTAATAATTTATGAAATAACGACAATTAAAATAGATTGAACGTTCGATGACAAACTTAAAGTTATTTGGCGAACTGCATAAAATGAAACCAATAGGCGTCAGCAAAGATAGGGCAAAGATAACACGTGGAAATTGATTTGAACTAAATACGAATGAACACAGTTCCACCACACTGAGCTTGGCCTCCTACGGGCGAACGGGCTGGGCTGTAGTTCGTCGGCTCCAGCACTGCACGAGATCGGCAGAATGAACTTTTCCGTAGTCGACGCCGACCCAGCAATAGAGGGGTTGCGGTGGAGGAACCTGCGTCGATCGGTGTCTTGAAGGAGGCGATGCCCTAGGTCGTCGGGCTAGGGTTGCCGGTGTCGACGACGGCCCAACAGCGGCCCTTCGGCAGGAGACAGCGCCGACAGGCGGATTTCGCCGAAGCTTGATCGGAATGGACGGCTCCTGGACTGGCGGTGGAGGAGTAGCGCTGGTCGAGGAAGTTACCGGTAATACAGGGAGAACGAAGAAGACTTCGTTCCCTGTTTCTATCCGGCTCCCTTTTTCTTCTTTACCTGCAGCAATTTAATAGGAGAAATTTGATTTTTTTTGCCTTGATTTCCTCTTCCAAATGTGTGCCAAAATATTGCACATAAATTGTTTCCAAATCTATGCCAATTGCTTGGCTGTACAATTCCAAATAATTTGTTTCCAAAATATTGTACCTAAATTGTCCGGCAATATTGCAGATAATATGTTGCCCCCCTTTTTGTTGCCATTAATTTTAATTCTATGCATTTTTAGATACTTTAAGCTTGCTACTTGTTCTAACTATTAAAATTGTTGGACCTATTTATTCAGGGTCTCATCGGACGGTCAACCCGTTGAGCCAACCAACTACAAAGAAAAGCGTGAAAGAAATACATGCTCATAAACAACTGCTAAAAAATAAAATAGGTAATTTAGGATGCGACGAAGGATGTATCACATACGATATTTCAAATTCAAACCGATATGAACCGGACATCCGACATCTGCAACCTTATTCTTAGGTGTAAGAAGGATGGGAATGACACGTTGAATACTATTGTGAATTATCCTTACTCAAGAGGTCATCAATCTCGCTTTCGAGCTCAGCACTCTCAGCTTTCCCCTTGAATAATGTGGAAGCTTGGGAATTGTAGAACTAGGCACCAGTCAATCACGTGTTTGATATTTCCCAAATGGGAATGATGTGCGGCAAGCCTCAGGACACATCTTAGAGATTAGGGCTCCGTTTGGGGGGACTTATTTTCACCGGTCAAGCGGCTACGACCGCATGAACCGGGTGATGCAGGACGACGCGTAGGGTTTACGCGTCTGTTGGCTTTTCTCTAGAAAACCCTAATGCATGCGATGATAAAAAAAATTTTAACAGAAAATTAGAGCGGGCGTTGCACAAACTTTGAAATCAAACAACTTTTATAATTTTGTAAAGCACAATCGCGCTATTTTGTTAAAAATTAGATTTTCTTAAAATGGTTCAATTTCTAAATCCGGAAGGAAGCTCGCAACTTCGTTCCGTTCCCTTGTCGTAGCAAACGGAAATCGTGAACTCCAAATACGTTTCGTTTGGAATTTTCGAGACGTAGCTTTTGCGACATTTCGGGCGACAACCCAGCAATGAGTCTAATTATCTACGAGAAAATACAGAGACACACACAAGGAGAAGATAAAAACAACTACCCATGGAAGAGACGTCTTCCATATTTAAGTCGATGACGATCACGCGAGAAACTCCTCGTCACCTTCGATCTCCCACTCCGAGGTCGGCTGCTATCGCACACGGGCACCCATGAGAATTTTCCTCACTCTCACAAGTAGAGGATCCACGAAATCTCAAAAACACTCGAGAGAAGCCACAAACTAACACCTAAATTCACTCACTCCTCACACTCGGAGTGGTTCACGAAATCTCAACTCACTGCGGTGGCTCTACGGTAATCAAACTAATACCAATGTCACTCGTCAACTGTTCATGGATTTAGAACAGTCAGCACACTTTCCTATCCCTAAATACTCATGAAGACATCATCTACAGAAAAATAACAGCAGCAACTATACATGGAAATCAAATACACCATTCATCATCTTCTTATAGCATCAGGACAGACAACTTCACTCCTACAGGAACACCTACAGGAAATCAACCGAATTTTCTATTCACTCTAACATCGCAAATGAAGTCAGCAACAAACAACACTTGTAATACCACAACTGTTCATGGAAGCATTCAACCATTTGCAGAACATACAGGAATTCAAAATGCAAGTAGCAATCTCCTAATTTTCAACAATCTAACAGGAAGCTTTACAGGCATCGATTGAAGCAGAAGCATTCTTCTTCAACAAGCGTTCACAGAGCAGCAACGGGAAGAAATCCGCAAAGCTTCAATCACTGGACTCAGCAACAGGAAGCAATGAACAAACACAGAAATCGATTTTAATCTTTCCAATCATACATCACACGCCTAACACCTACAACTCTCACAAAGCTTCAATCGCGCCTAATTTCTAACATTCATTCGATCTCACACAAAAATCACAAAACAACAAAGCGTCTCAATACATTCATATACTCATCAAATTTTTCACACACACACACATATATATATAATATGCTCTATTTGGAGTACAACATAAACTCCCAAACATGACTACGCTCGCAGGCGCGTACAAATATAATTTGCAATAAAATAAGACACAGTAAAATAAATCGCGAAATGCGATAATTTAGAGACAGTAGAAGTCCCATCGGATGCGACGTCGGACATTTTTTCGTTGACTTGATCGGGGCTGGTCTCCACCAACTCTCCCCCTCTCGAAATCACTCATCCCTGGTGAGTGCTCCGAGCGGTAGTACGGGAGAAGATCAACATTTACACCAACGAACCGAAGATCTCTGAAAGCCAATAGCTGCTCGGGACTGTAATAGAGTATCTCCTGGTGTCTTATGCTCAACCTGAAACTGTGGTAGCGAAAAACAGAAGGAACTACAATGAAAGTGTCAGTAGCGGAATGAATGTAGGTATGTCCTGAATGTGGCTCCTCACTCTCACTCACCAACCCAGAAGAATCACATGGAGAAGAAGACAATGAAAATTCTAAAGACTCATGCGAGTAATCGTAGAATTAAGTCAGATTGGCTACGTTAAAAACAGGATTTGCTCCCCAAACGGAAGACATCTCAAGTTCATACGCATTTTGCCCAATCCGCTTTATTACTCGAAAGGGTCCAGTCCTACGGTAGCTAACTTCTTTACAGTACCAGAAAGTAACCGTTCCGGATCTAGCCGAACCATAATTAAGTCATCCATTTTAAAACTAGTAGCTCTTTTATGCTTTTAAGTTGAGTTGCATAAAAATCACAAGTACTATGCAAATTTCCGCCCATATTTTAATGCAAATCATGCAAATGCAATAAATGAACTACTAATATGACTAACGCCACAAACCGATGGTTTTAGATACCAAGAGCAACTCCTGAGAGAGGTACATGATCAGGAGACTCAGAGGGTGGATCATAAAAGAATTCATCGCGGGGGCGATGAACACTCAAGTGCAAATAAGAGACATCAGTAATCAATTGTGTCAACATAGTGTGCAAACTGTCTCTGCAAGTGCAAGTGACAAGATATAACATCAACGAATCAGTGAGTGCACCCTCAAACTCGACTGTGTCACTAAAGATGGAAACATCCCAAATGTGCGGTGAACCCATAAGTTGTGCATCTGGGGGTTCACCGGGAGGGGTAAAATAAATTCGTCGCAAATGCGACGCGTGCAAACGTAGGCTCCAACAACATATGAAGTGCTCTCAAATAAATGTGCACAAAGTGTGACAATCGTAATAAATGTGCTAAGGAAAGTGAGGCATCAGGAGGCTCACCAGGTGGGACATAGAAGAACTCATCGCAAATACGATGGTCAGCAAGTGGTGCGTCCCATAGCTCATCTAGAGTGCGAGTCACCAGACGGCTATGCCCCATCACTATCAACATCAAGTGAGACAATGGAGCAGGTATCCATGTCTTAAAATTCGCAAGTGTACTATTGAAATAAAGCTCATCCACATAATGACGAGGTGGCTCATCTGGAGGCTCAATAGGAGGGTCTTCAAATGACCCATCAGTCGAGTGATGGTCCTCCATAAATGAACCATCAGAAGGGGTCATATTCCCAGATAGGGCAGAAGTGACTGCCTCGTGATCACTACTAAGCTCTCGGCTCCCGATCGTAATGTCACTCGGTGCGCCATCAGGTGTGGTGATGTGACGCGATGCGCCATCGGGTGTGGTGATGGGACTCGGTGCGCCACTAGGTGAAGTGTGCAATGAATCTATACTCAAAGGAGAGCTAGTATATATCGAATCAAAGGCGGGTTCACTAAGTGGAGCAGACTCACATGTGGGTTGACTCCACACATCCTGTACTAGAACATCAGATAGAGTCGGTGATGTCTCCCTGCTTCGGGCAGTAGAAGGCTCTTGCTGCCCCTCAATATCTATCATCATGTTCACCTTCGGAACACTAGGAGGATCGCTAGGTGTGACGTACTCGTGACGATAGTGACCTCTATAGATAGTTCGAGGGTTAATCATGATGAGTGTCCATATTCATATACCTCTTTATGAGGATAGGATTCAGTATCCCTCTTTAGATACTCCTTTATAGGTCGCACATATGTAGTCTCAGATTCCTCATATAAAGGAGACGTGTAGTATCGATAACTAGAGGGATACTGAATCCTATCTCATAATAAGGTGCGAGGGACCAATAGGATCCACTTGGGTACGAGGATAATAACGATGATGGTCATCGTACTGATCGTCTCTATAACGAGAACGTGTTGGTGGGTCAACAATGATCTCTGGAAGTGATATACGGTAATCGAGGGTAATCATCAAAATATCATATTGATTTCTTTGATGGATCTCTATAAGAGGGAGTGTAATTGTAGTCATGATCTTCCAATAAAGGATTCTCATGAATGTAGAACTTTCTACATAGTGATGTGAAACACCGTAATGTGGACGGACAAAATGCTCATCCCGAATTTGTGGTGACAGTGTCGCTCGAGGGGTACTTCTAATCTACTCACCCTACCTCTGAGGCATTCTAACCTTTCACGCAACTGACATGTACTCTCGGTTAATGTCGTCATTTGGTGGGCGGAAGGTATAAACCACTGGGGTGGTTCTTCCCCTTCATCCCCTGGAGATTGGCCACGTTCAATGCGAAGCGTCATATCTCTACACAGATACATGCTAACACATAAATTAAATGCAATATATGATTATGCAATAATAACGAAACTCTTTTTTTTTATGGAAAAAAAATTTTAAAATGATATCCGTGTTCTATTCTACGCAGGGCGGATCCCAAAACTTAGAAAAATTTTGGAACCTCTGCTCTGATACAAATTTGATGCAGGACGACGCGTAGGGTTTACGCGTCTGTCGGCTTTTCTCTAGGAAACCCTAATGCATGCGATGATAAAAAAAATTTTAACAGAAAATTAGAGCGGGCGTTGCACAGACTTTGAAATCAAACAACTTTGATAATTTTGTAAAACACAAATCGCTATTTTGTTTAAAAATTAGATTTTATTAAAAATGGTTTAATTTTCTAAATCCGGGAAGGAAGATCGCAACTTTCGTTCCGTTCCCCTTGTCGTAGCAAACGGAAATCGTGAACTCCAAATACGTTTCCGTTTGGAATTTTCGACGTAGCGTTTGCTGACAAATTTCGGGCGACAACCCAGCAATGAGTCTAATTATCCTACGAGAAAATACAGAGGCACACACAAAGAAGAAGATAGAAACAACTACCCACGGAAGAGACATCTTTCGTATTCGAAGTCGATGACGATCACGCGAGGAACTTCTCGTCACCTTCGATCTCCCACTCCGAGGTCTGCCGCTATCGCACACAGGCGCCCAGGAGAATTTTCTCTCACTCTCACAAGTAGAGGATCCACGAAATCTCAAAACACTCGAGAGAAGCCACAAACCTAACACCCTAAATTCACTCACTCCTCACACTCGGAGTGGTTCCACGAAATCTCAATCACTTGCGGTGGCTCCACGGTAAGCAAACTAATACCAATGTCACTCGTCAACTGTTCATAGATTTAGAACAGTCAGCACACTTTCCTATCCCTAAATACTCATCAAGACATCACCTACAGGAAACTAACAGCAGCAACTATACAGGGAAATCAAATACACCATTCATCATCTTCTTAATAGCATCAGGACAGACAACTTCAGTCCTACAGGAACACCTACAGGAAATCAACAGAATTTTCTATTCACTCTAACATCGCAAATGAAGTCAGCAGCAAACAACACTTGTAATACCACAACTGTTCATGGAAGCATTCAACCATTTGCAGAACATACAGGAATTCAAAATGCAAGTTGCAATCTCCTAATTTTCAACAATCTAACAGGAAGCTTTACAGGCATCGATTGAAGCAGAAGCATTCTTCTTCAACAAGCGTTCACAGAGCAGCAACGTGAAGAAATCCGCAAAGCTTCAATCACTGGACTCAGCAACAGGAAGCAATGAACAAACACAGAAATCGATTTTAATCTTTCCAATCATACATCACACGCCTAACACCTACAACTCTCACCAGAGCTTCAATCACGCCTAATTTCTAACATTCGATCTCACACAGAAATCACAAACAACAAAGCGTCTCAATACATTCATATACTCATCAAATTTTTTCACACACACACACACACACACATGCTCTATTTGGAGTACAACATAAACTCCCAAACATGACTACGCTCGCAGGCGCGTACAAATATAATTTGCAATAAAATAATACACAGTAAAATAAATCGCGAAATGCGATAATTTAGAGACAATAGAAGTCCCATCGGATGCGACGTCGGGCATTTTTTCGTTGACTTGATCGGGGCTGGTCTCCACCACCGGATCATGCGGTCGTAGCCGCTTGACCGGTGAAAATAAGTCCCCCCAAATGGAGCCTAGATAGGCTTCAGGGTACTATGCTAGATGTGCTTAAAACTTTTAGAGCGAACACTAGACTGTGACGAACCTGCTGCCTGAATTCATAAGTATTTTCATTATGTGGGGGAATATAACGTCTTCAGTTTTGCGGAATTTAGGATAATCTGTTTCTTCCCAAACTTAAAGGTATATTACTGCTTTTAGATTTTGTGCCTTTTCTTGATTATCTCAATCTTGTATAATAATGATTTTCTATTTTCCTTTGAGTTCTGTTTCCTACAATTTTCCAGGGTGGTCAAAAATTGGGGTACGAGACCGAGGCATTTGCAATATATGACGTTATGAGGTTAGATAATGGAAGTAGATGGCAGTCTTTTATGGGTTTCTTTACCTTTGTTTCATTTTCTATAATTATAGCTTTAAGATACAGTGATTCGCAAAAAAAGGTCTTGTTTAGTTCAGCATTTCTTTATTTTTATTTTGCAAACTCTTTCTGAAAGTTTGATCAAACAAATATAGCATAATGCTTGTTATGAAGCATGTAGAAGTACAATTTTTAGTCTGTATTTTTATTAAATAGACTATATATATATATATGAAATTACTTCTTCTTATTGTCTCAAATAAGGTTATTGCGAAGTTTGAAGAAGAGAGGACAATTGAATGTCATTTAGTTTCTACTTGGGTTATAATTCAATAATACACGATAGTGATATGGGGAGGTTGATAGCTAATCGCTATCATTCAACCACACAATAAGTAGATTAATCGTGATTGTGAAACAATATATCGAGATATGCTCGATATCTATCACTTGATGGCAAGATCTCCCTAAGAGTTATTCTCTCCTATGAGAGCCTAGATAATGATCTCAAGATACCCAAATGACTCTCCCCAACTCCCTTTGTACAACCCCCGTATTCGCCCCGGTATAGTTTTAAGCTTTTGGGAGATTTTGCACTCTCGGTGGCCAATTTTGGCTCTAGCTCGGAAACATACTAGTAGGGGGGAAAAATCTACCTCCCCCCAGTGCCCTCTTTTGGGGGCGGGTGCGGCAAGTTGGCTAACACCAGCCCCCGTCCCGATAGGTGCCTGGGCGGCCTGGTGGGGGCGAGACCGGCCGGGGGCCGGGGTCTCGCCCCTGCTCCTTCTAGCCTGGCGCCTGGTGGGGCGAGACCGGCCGGGGGTCGGGGTCTCGCCCCTGCTCCTTCTAGCCTGGCGGCCTGGTGGGGCGAGACGGCCGGGGGGCCGGGGTCTCGCCCCTGCTCCTTCTAGCCTGGCGGCCTGGTGGGGCGAGACCGGCCGGGGCCGGGGTCTCGCCCCTGCTCCTTCTAGCCTGGCGGTCTGGTGGGGCGAGACCGGCCGGGGGCCGGGGTCACCCCTGCTCCTTCTAGCCTGGCGGCCTGGTGGGGCGAGACCGGCCGGGGCCCGGGGTCTCGCCCCTACTCCCTTCTAGCCTGGCGGCCTGGTGGGGCGAGACCGGCCGGGGGCCGGGGTCCTCGCCCCTGCTCCTTCTATTCTCGCCTGGCGCCTTGGTGGTTGCGAGACCGGCCGGGGGCGGGGTCTCCGCCCCCAGCTCCTTCTAGCCTGGCGGCGTGGTGGGGCGAGACCGGCCGGGGGCCGGGGTCTCGCCCCTGCTCCTAGCCTGGCGTCCTGGTGGGGCGAGACCGGGCCGGGGTCCGGGGTCTCGCTCCCTAGCTTCTCTTCTAGCCTGGCCATGGTGGGGCGAGACCGACCGTTGGGCCCGGGGCGACCTCCTCGCCCCTGCTCCTTCTAGCCTGCGGCCTGGTGGGCGAGACCGGCCGGGGGCCGGGGTCTCGCCCCTGTTTCCTTCTAAGCCTGGCTGCCTGGTGGGGCGAGACCGGTCCGGGGGCCGGGGTCCTCCGCCCCTGCCCCTTCTAGCCTGGCGGCCTGGTGGTGCGAGACCGCCCGGGGCCGGGGTCTCGCCCCTGCTCCCTTCTGCTGGTCGGCCTGGTGGGGCGAGACGGCCGGGGCCGGGTCTCGCCCATTGCCCCCCCCCGCCCCCCCCCCCCCCCCCCCCCCCCCCCCCCCCCCCGCAGTTTTACCTTCTTGCCCTCGGGGGAATTCCCTCTTTACCCCCCGGCGTGGCTGTTTTCTATTGGCCCGAGGTTTTTTGGGTGTAAGGTATTTCGGTCTTTTTACCCCAGGACTTGGAAAAACTATAAATAGACCCCCTTGGGTGCCTTGGAAAAGGGCCTTTTCTAGCTTCCTCCTCCCTTAGTCTTCTTCTTTGGTAGAGTAAGAGAGCTCTCCAAGGCGCCCTGCCTAGCCCTTTGGTAAGGAGGGGAAGAGCTCAGGTAGCCTTCCCGGTGTGAGGTGGGACCTCCGTGCTAGAGCCGAGGGTCTGTTCATAGTCTCCTAAGTCTCCGGTCCGTGACGTTCTCTCAAGTGTTAGGTGTGAGGTCACCCCTTTCAGGACCCCCGAACTCCACAGAGGTCAATTTTGGCTTCAACACTTTGGTGGTGCGGTGAGCGTGGAGAGTGACCAGCACAGAAGATCTCAGGAGAGTGTCATGACGGGAGGTCAGGGAGGTAGTGATGATCTCGGCGAGCTCCCTAGCTCAGGAACCTTTGTGGGGAGGCAAGAGTTCATGGCCTTCATCAGGGTATCATGGAGATGCTGCGAAGCATTGCTCCCCAGGGTGGCAGCTCCACCCTGACCACCCAGGAGCTAGCTCCCCCCCTCGACGAGTCGACTCCCAGGGGTCTAGGCGAGATGACCCCAGCGGGGGGAGAAGGAAGCGCACCAGGAAGAAGCCCGGGAAGGAGAGGATGGGAGATGGGGTCGAGCGAGACCTCACTGCCGGAGTTGTTCTCTAGCCCGGCGAGTGCCAACCTCTCAGGCGAGCAGGTTGCGCGAGTGGAGGTGCGAGACCACCCCTTAGGGGGTCACCTTTTAGCGAGCTGATCATCTCAGCACCCGTTCTCGAGGGATTCAGAGAGCCAGACATGGCTTACTATACCGGAAGGATGACCCCGTTCAGCACCTACAGTGGTTCGAGGACGCCGTCTCCATCAGGCCGATGACGGATGCCTTCAAGTGTCGCCTCTTTGCGATCACGTTGAAGGAGAAGGCAAGGGACTGGTTCCATCAACTCCCTCCAAGGTCAATCTATGGTTCGAGGACTTGAGCCGAGCTTCCAGCTTCGCTTCTCCACCTCCAAGAAGCGGAAGAGGAGTCCCGAGTCCATCTTCCTGATAAGGCAAGGGGCCGAGGAGTCGCTGGCCCGTTACGTTGACAGGTTCCAAGAGGAGATCCTGGAGGTCCAGGAGATGCCAGGGTATGCTCTCCAGATGGCCTTCACCGTTGGGCTGAAGGAGGGCTTCTTCAAGATGAGCTTGACTCGGAAGGCCCCCCTTTCCTTCGAGGAGCTGATGGAAAGAGCGGCTGAGGAGATTGCCATGGAGGCAGCCAACCCTACATTTGTCAAGAAGTTGGCAAAGCTGACAGAGACGGAGGCAAAGGAGCAAGGTGGCTCGAGGCCTCAGGAGGGGAGAAGGAGAGAGGAGCGGAGAGCTCAGGAGGGTCCGGAACCAGTTTGGAGGCAGCAGGAGGACCCGCTCAGGGCCCGGGAAGAGGTTACGCCCATGATGGGGAAACTTCCATGGGGGCCAAGGGAGGTTCAACTTCCAGAGGCAAGCCCCTAGGCAGCTCCTACCCCCACCACAGCAAGCGATGGAGATTGGTCGAAGGGAGAGAGGAACCGCCAGGGAAGGAGAAGGGTCAGGGTAGAGTTACCCTACTGTGACTTCCATCAGGTGGAGGGGCACGCCACGGCTACCTGCCCCGAGTTCCTGGAGGTGAGGGGGGCGAGAGTCCCTGCCCAGCCACAGCCACCGGTGCGGTTTTGAAGAGGTTCTGCCCAGAGAAGGAGGGGATGATGTTTGTGAGGACCGGGTCGATGTCGGACCCCGAGGCGGTATAGCGGTGATCCATGGTGGAGTGGGATCGAGCCACTCGGAAGGCAAGCCTCCATGTCATGTACCGAAGGAGCGTCGCCTCAACCTCCCAGACGCCGCCCCCAGGAGGAGAAGGTCACATTCTCGGTGAAGGACCTGCCGGATCATGAGGATCCGTTTTGCGATGCGCTGGTCATCCAGACGGCCATCGAGGGCTACAGCGTCTCCCGAATCTTGGTTGACAACGGCAGCTCCGTCAACGTCGTTTTCAGGAAGGCGTTTGAGGAGATGAGGTAGAGCCAAGGAGGGTGTTGGCCTCGGACGGACCCCTGTTCGGATTCTCAGGAGAAAGGAAGGAGGTCGAAGGTGGAGTAGGACTCCAAGTAAAGTTGGGAGGGGTCTCAAGGAACTGCCGGTTCGTCATTGTGGACGCTCCAAGCAGCTATAACGCCATCTTCGGAAGGCCCCATCAGCGCCTTCCGTTGCGTGCCATCTTCCTTCCACCAATGCATCAAGTTCAGCTCCGGAGGGATCCAGGTCAGAGTCAAGGAGACTCCAGGATGGCACGACAGTGTTATGTCACGGCCGTCAACACCATCTCTTGGTTGGCCAAGGCAGAGGAGATGAAGAAGATCGTGGAGAGCCTAAGCAGGATGGAAATGTCCGGTGAGCAGGAAGCGGATGGCGACCACCAGGCCCAGACCCCCTGAAGAAGCCTCGTCCCGGTAGAGTCCTGTATTTTTCTTATGTTGTATTGAGTCCAGCCCCCGACCAGCTGAGTCGGGGGGTCATGTAACGCATCTTTTTCCCCATTTGAGGATGTAAGATTTGCTAAGGACTGATTGAGATGCTTAGTTCTTTTGCTCCGAGATGGTCCCGCTGCCCAGGCTCTCACTAGCTGGGCAGGCCGGTGGTACC
Organism: Platanthera guangdongensis; assembly: GCA_039583875.1. Classification (NCBI taxonomy): domain Eukaryota; kingdom Viridiplantae; phylum Streptophyta; class Magnoliopsida; order Asparagales; family Orchidaceae; genus Platanthera; species Platanthera guangdongensis. The sequence continues at coordinate 14,372,646 of CM077162.1, forward strand.
TCTCGTTGATGCCTAGTTTGTCTCACCTCGGGATGGATTCCGCTGCCAGGCTCTCACCAAGCTGGCAGGGCAGGTTGATCTCTCGGAGGATGGAAAGGTCTCACCTCGAGATGGATTCCGCTGCCAGGCTCTCACCTAGCTGGCAGGCAGGTTGATCTCTCGAGGGTGGGTAGGTCTCACCTCGAGATGGATTCCGCTGCCAGGCTCTCACCTAGCTGGCAGGGCAGGTTGATCTCTCGGAGGGTGGGTAGGTCTCACCTCGAGATGGATTCCGCTGCCAGGCTCTCACCTAGCTGGCAGGGCAGGTTGATCTCTCAGAGGGTGGGTAGGTCTCACCTCGGATGGATTCCGCTGCCAGGCTCTCACCTAGCTGGCATGGCAGGTTGATCTCTCGAAGGGTGGGAAGGTCTCACCTCGAGATGGATTCCGCTGTCAGGCTCTCACCTAGCTGGCAGGGCAGGTTGATCTCTCGGAGGGTGGGTAGGTCTCACCTCGGGATGGATTCCGCTGCCATGCTCTCACACCTAGCTGGCAGGGCAGGTTGATCTCTCGGAGGGTGGGTAGGTCTCACCTCGAGATGGATTCCGCTGCCAGGCTCTCACCTAGCTGGCAGGGCAGGTTGATCTCTCGGAGGGTGGGAAGGTCTCACCTCGAGATGGATTCCGCTGCCAGGCTCTCACCTATTGGCAGGGCAGGTTGATCTCTCGGAGGGTGGGTAGGTCTCACCTCGGGATGGATTCCGCTGCCAGGCTCTCACCTAGCTGGCAGGGCAGGTTGATCTCTCGTGGAGGCCAAGTCCTTTGCTCCGAGATGGATTCCGCTGTCAGCTCTCACCTAGCTGGCAGGGCAGGTTGATCTCTCGTGGAAGCCAAGTCCTTTGCTCCGAGATGGATTCCGCTGTCAGGCTCTCACCTAGCTGGCAGGGCTGGTTGATCTCTCGTGGAAACCAAGTTTGTTACCTAGAGAAGCTCTCGCCACCTGGCTCCCATAACTGCGTGGCAGGGTTGACTCCCTGGAGTGGCGTGCAAGGAAATTGCACTCGGCGAATACGTTGGTTGGACATTTCTTTCCGAGTTTGTGCCAACCTCGAAAAGAGCGGGGATGTGTACAACCCCGTATTCGCCCCGGTATAGTTTTAAGCTTTTGGGAGATTTTGCACTCTCGGTGGCCATTTTGGCTCTAGCTCGGAAACATACTAAGGGGGAGGAAAAATCTACCTCCCCCCAGTGGCCCTCTTTTGGGGGGCGGGTGCGGCAAGTTGGCTAACACCAGCCCCCGTCCCGATAGGTGCCTGGCGGCCTGGTGGGGCGAGACCGGCCGGGGGCCGGGGTCTCGCCCCTGCTCCTTCTAGCCTGGCGGCCTGGTGGGCGAGACCGACCGGGGGTCGGGTCTCGCCCCTGCTCCTTCTAGCCTGGCGGCCTGGTGGGGCGAGACCGGCCGGGGGCCGGGGTCTCGCCCCTGCTCCTCTAGCCTGGCGGCCTGGGGGGCGAGACCGGCCGGGGGCCGGGGTCTCGCCCCTGCTCCTTCTAGCCTGGCGGTCTGGTGGGGCGAGACCGGCCGGTGGGTGGGGTCTCTCGCCCTGCTCCTTCTAGCCTGGCGGCCTGGTGGGGCGAGACCGGCCGGGGCCGGGGTCTCGCCCCTGCTCCTTCTAGCCTGGCGGCCTGGTGGGGCGAGACCGGCCGGGGGCCGGGGTCTCGCCCCCGCTCCTTCTAGCCTGGCGGCCTGGTGGGGCGAGACCGGCCGGGGGCCGGGGTCTCGCCCCCCGCTCCTTCTAGCCTGGCGGCCTGGTGGGGCGAGACCGGCCGGGGGCCGGGGTCTCGCCCCTGCTCCTAGCCTGGCGGCCTGGTGGGGCGAGACCGCCGGGGCCGGGGTCTCGCCCCTGCTCCTTCTAGCCTGGCGGCCTGGTGGGGCGAGACCGGCCGTGGGCCGGGTCTCGCCCCTGCTCCTTCTAGCCTGGCGGCCTGGTGGGGCGAGACCGGCCGGGGGCCGGGGTCTCGCCCCTTTCCTTCTAGCCTGGCGGCCTGGTGGGGCGAGACCGGCCGGGGCCGGGGTCTCGCCCCTGCCCCTTCTAGCCTGGCGGCCTGGTGGGGCGAGACCGGCCGGGGGCCGGGGTCTCGCCCCTGCTCCTTCTATCCTGGCGGCCTGGTGGGGCGAGACCGGCCGGGGCCGGGTCTCGCCCTTGCCCCCCCCCCCCCCCCCGCAGTTTTACCTTCTTGCCCTCGGGGGAATTCCTCTTTACCCCCCGGCGTGGCTGTTTTCTATTGGCCCGAGGTTTTTGGGTGTAAGGGTATTTCGGTCTTTTTACCCCCAGGACTTGGAAAAACTATAAATAGACCCCCTGGGTGCCTTGGAAAAGGGCCTTTTCTTAGCTTCCTCCTCCCTTAGCTTCTTCTTGGTAGAGTAGAGAGAGCTCTCCAAGGCGCCCTGCCTAGCCCTTTGGTAAGGGAGGGGAAGAGCTCAGGTAGCCTTCCGGGTGTGAGGTGGGACCTCCGTGCTAGAGCCGAGGGTCTGTTCATAGTCTCCTAAGTCTCCGGTCCGTGACGTTCTCTCAAGTGTAGTAGGTGTGAGGTCACCCCTTTCAGGGACCCCGAACTCCACAGAGGTCAATTTTGGCTTCAACACTTTGGTGCGGTGAGCGTGGAGAGTGACCAGCACAGAAGATCTCAGGAGAGTGTCATGACGGGAGGTCAGGGAGGTAGTGATGATCTCGGCGAGCTCCCTAGCTCAGGAACCTTTGTGGGGAGGCAAGAGTTCATGGCCTCCATCCAGGGTATCATGGAGATGCTGCGAAGCATTGCTCCCCAGGGTGGCAGCTCCACCCTGACCACCCAGGAGCTAGCTCCCCCCCTCGACGAGTCGACTCCCAGGGGTCTAGGCGAGATGACCCCAGCGGGGGGAGAAGGAAGCGCACCAGGAAGAAGGCCCGGGAAGGAGAGGATGGGAGATGGGGTCGAGCGAGACCTCACTGGCCGGGAGTTGTTCTCTAGCCCGGCGAGTGCCAACCTCTCAGGCGAGCAGGTTGCGCGAGTGGAGGTGGCGAGACCACCCCTTAGGGGGTCACCTTTTAGCGAGCTGATCATCTCAGCACCCGTTCCCGAGGGATTCAGAGAGCCAGACATGGCTTACTATACCGGGAAGGATGACCCCGTTCAGCACCTACAGTGGTTCGAGGACGCCGTCTCCATCAGGCCGATGACGGATGCCTTCAAGTGTCGCCTTTGCGATCACGTTGAAGGAGAAGGCAAGGGACTGGTTCCATCAACTCCCTCCAAGGTCAATCTATGGGTTCGAGGACTTGAGCCGGAGCTTCCAGCTTCGCTTCTCCACCTCCAAGAAGCGGAAGAGGAGTCCCGAGTCCATCTTCCTGATAAGGCAAGGGGCCGAGGAGTCGCTGGCCCGTTACGTTGACAGGTTCCAAGAGGAGATCCTGGAGGTCCAGGAGATGCCAGGGTATGCTCTCCAGATGGCCTTCACCGTTGGGCTGAAGGAGGGCTTCTTCAAGATGAGCTTGACTCGGAAGGCCCCCCCTTTCCTTCGAGGAGCTGATGGAAAGAGCGGCTGAGGAGATTGCCATGGAGGCAGCCAACCCTACATTTGTCAAGAAGTTGGCAAAGCTGACAGAGACGGAGGCAAAGGAGCAAGGTGGCTCGAGGCCTCAGGAGGGGAGAAGGAGAGAGGAGCGGAGAGCTCAGGAGGGTCCGGAACCAGGTTGGAGGCAGCAGGGAGGACCCGCTCAGGGCCCGGGAAGAGGTTACGCCCATGATGGGGGAAACTTCCATGGGGGCCAAGGGAGGTTCAACTTCCAGAGGCAAGCCCCTAGGCAGCTCCTACCCCCACCACAGCAAGCGATGGAGATTGGTCGAAGGGAGAGGAGGAACCGCCAGGGAAGGAGAAGGGTCAGGGTAGAGTTACCCTACTGTGACTTCCATCAGGTGGAGGGGCACGCCACGGCTACCTGCCCCGAGTTCCTGGAGGTGAGGGGGGCGAGAGTCCCTGCCCAGCCACAGCCACCGGTACGGGTTGAAGAGGTTCTGCCCAGAGAAGGAGGGGATGATGTTTGTGAGGACCGGGTCGATGTCGGACCCCGAGGCGGTATAGCGGTGATCCATGGTGGAGTGGGGATCGAGGCCACTCGGAAGGCAAGCCTCCATGTCATGTACCGAAGGAGCGTCGCCTCAACCTCCCAGACGCCGCCCCAGGAGGAGAAGGTCACATTCTCGGTGAAGGACCTGCCGGATCATGAGGATCCGTTTTGCGATGCGCTGGTCATCCAGACGGCCATCGAGGGCTACATCGTCTCCCGAATCTTGATTGACAACGGCAGCTCCGTCAACGTCGTTTTCAGGAAGGCGGTTGAGGAGATGAAGGTAGAGCCAAGGAGGGTGTTGGCCTCGGACGGACCCCTGTTCGGATTCTCAGGAGAAAGGAAGGAGGTCGAAGGTGGAGTAGGACTCCAAGTAAAGTTGGGAGGGGTCTCAAGGAACTGCCGGTTCGTCATTGTGGACGCTCCAAGCAGCTATAACGCCATCTTCGGAAGGCCCCTCATCAGCGCCTTCCGTTGCGTGCCATCTTCCTTCCACCAATGCATCAAGTTCAGCTCCGGAGGGATCCAGGTCAGAGTCAAGGGAGACTCCAGGATGGCACGACAGTGTTATGTCACGGCCGTCAACACCATCTCTTGGTTGGCCAAGGCAGAGGAGATGGAGAAGATCATGGAGAGCCTAAGCAGGATTGAAATGTCCGGTGAGCAGGAAGCGGATGGCGACCACCAGGCCCAGACCCCCTGAAGAAGCCTCGTCCCGGTAGAGTCCTGTATTTTTCTTATGTTGTATTGAGTCCAGCCCCCGACCAGCTGAGTCGGGGGGTCATGTAACGCATCTTTTTCCCCATTTGAGGATGTAAGATTTGCTAAGGACTGATTGAGATGCTTAGTTCTTTTGCTCCGAGATGGTCCCGCTGCCCAGGCTCTCACTAGCTGGGCAGGGCCGGTGGTACCTCTCGTTGATGCCTAGTTGTCTCACCTCGGGATGGATTCCGCTGCCAGGCTCTCACCAAGCTGGCAGGGCAGGTTGATCTCTCGGAGGATGGAAAGGTCTCACCTCGAGATGGATTCCGCTGCCAGGCTCTCACCTAGCTGGCAGGGCAGGTTGATCTCTCGGAGGGTGGGTAGGTCTCACCTCGAGATGGATTCCGCTGCCAGGCTCTCACCTAGCTGGCAGGGCAGGTTGATCTCTCGGAGGGTGGGTAGGTCTCACCTCGAGATGGATTCCGCTGCCAGGCTCTCACCTAGCTGGCAGGGCAGGTTGATCTCTCGGAGGGTGGGTAGGTCTCACCTCGGGATGGATTCCGCTGCCAGGCTCTCACCTAGCTGGCAGGGCAGGTTGATCTCTCGAAGGGTGGGAAGGTCTCACCTCGAGATGGATTCCGCTGTCAGGCTCTCACCTAGCTGGCAGGGCAGGTTGATCTCTCGGAGGGTGGGAAGGTCTCACCTCGAGATGGATTCCGCTGTCAGGCTCTCACCTAGCTGGCAGGGCAGGTGATCTCTCGGAGGGTGGGTAGGTCTCACCTCGGGATGGATTCCGCTGCCAGGCTCTCACCTAGCTGGCAGGGCAGGTTGATCTCTCGGAGGGTGGGTAGGTCTCACCTCGAGATGGATTCCGCTGCCAGGCTCTCACCTAGCTGGCAGGGCAGGTTGATCTCTCGGAGGGTGGGAAGGTCTCACCTCGAGATGGATTCCGCTCCAGGCTCTCACCTAGTTGGCAGGGCAGGCAGGTGATCTCTCAGAGGGTGGGTAGGTCTCACCTCGGGATGGATTCCGCTGCCAGGCTCTCACCTAGCTGGCAGGGCAGGTTGATCTCTCGTGGAGGCCAAGTCCTTTGCTCCGAGATGGATTCCGCTGTCAGGCTCTCACCTAGCTGGCAGGGCAGGTTGATCTCTCGTGGAAGCCAAGTCCTTTGCTCCGAGATGGATTCCGCTGTCAGGCTCTCACCTAGCTGGCAGGGCTGGTTGATCTCTCGTGGAAACCAAGTTTGTTACCTAGAGAAGCTCTCGCCACCTAGGCTCCCATAGCTGGCGTGGCAGGTTGACTCCCTGGAGTGGCGTGCAAGGAAATTGCACTCGGCGAATACGTTGGTTGGACATTTCTTTCCGAGTTTGTGCCAACCTCGAAAAGAGCGGGGATTGTGTACAACCCCGTATTCGCCCCGGTATAGTTTTAAAGCTTTTGGGAGATTTTTGCACTCTCGGTGGCCAATTTTGGCTCTAGCTCGGAAACATACTAGTAGGGGGAGGAAAAATCTACCTCCCCCCAGTGGCCCTCTTTTGGGGGGCGGGTGCGGCAAGTTGGCTAACACCAGCCCCCGTCCCGATAGGTGCCTGGCGGCCTGGTGGGGCGAGACCGGCCGGGGCCGGGGTCTCGCCCCTGCTCCTTCTAGCCTGGCGGCCTGGTGGGGCGAGACCGGCCGGGGTCGGGGTCTCGCCCCTGCTCCTTCTAGCCTGGCGGCCTGGTGGGGCGAGACCGGCCGGGGCCGGGGTCTCGCCCCTGCTCCTTCTAGCCTGGCGGCCTGGTGGGGCGAGACCGGCCGGGGGCCGGGGTCTCGCCCCTGCTCCTTCTAGCCTGGCGGTCTGGTGGGGCGAGACCGGCCGGGGGCCGGGGTCTCGCCCCTGCTCCTTCTAGCCTGGCGGCCTGGTGGGGCGAGACCGGCCGGGGGCCGGGGTCTCGCCCCTGCTCCTTCTAGCCTGGCGGCCTGGTGGGGCGAGACCGGCCGGGGGCCGGGGTCTCGCCCCCGCTCCTTCTAGCCTGGCGGCCTGGTGGCGAGACCGGCCGGGGGCCGGGGTCTCGCCCCTGCTCCTAGCCTGGCGGCCTGGTGGGGCGAGACCGGCCGGGGCCGGGGTCTCGCCCCTGCTCCTAGCCTGGCGCCTGGTGGGGCGAGACCGGCGTGGGCGGGGTCCGCCCCTGCTCCTTCTAGCCTGCGGCTAGCCTGGCGGCCTGGTGGGGCGAGACCGGCCGGGGGCCGGGGTCTCGCCCCTGCTCCTTCTAGCCTGGCGGCCTGGTGGGGCGAGACCGGCCGGGGGCCGGGGGTCTCGCCCCTGCCCCTTCTAGCCTGGCGGCCTGGTGGGGCGAGACCCCGGCCGGGCCGGGGTCTCGCCCCTGCTCCTTCTAGCCTGGCGGCCTGGTGGGGCGAGACCGGCCGGGGGCCGGGGTCTCGCACTTGCCCCCCCCCCCCCCCCCCCCCCCCCCCCCGCAGTTTTACCTTCTTGCCCTCGGGGGGAATTCCCTCTTTACCCCCTTTACCCCCCGGCGTGGCTGTTTTCTATTGGCCCGAGGTTTTTTGGGTGAAGGGTATTTCGGTCTTTTTACCCCCAGGACTTGGAAAAACTATAAATAGACCCCCTTGGGTGCCTTGGAAAAGGGCCTTTTCTTAGCTTCCTCCTCCCTTAGCTTCTTCTTGATAGAGTAGAGAGAGCTCTCCAAGGCGCCCTGCCTAGCCCTTTGGTAAAGGAGGGGAAGAGCTCAGGTAGCCTTCCGTCCAGGTGTGAGGTGGGACCTCCGTGCTAGAGCCGAGGGTCTGTTCATAGTCTCCTAAGTCTCCGGTCCGTGACGTTCTCTCAAGTGTAGTAGGTGTGAGGTCACCCCTTTCAGGGACCCCGAACTCCACAGAGGTCAATTTTGGCTTCAACACCCTTATATAAGCAAGAGTGTGTATACAATGAAATTATGGAAATGCCACTTCGGGCTACATAGATGACGAAGCTTGGTTAGGCGTCTGTGGGCCAGGAGAGTTGTTTTCTTATCAACGCTCTCCACCCAAAAACCAATTTTGTTCTCAAGCTCGAGGCTCGTATATGTCAACAACGAGCGCCCGAGGATCCAAGTCAGCGACGTTAGGATCATTGTCTTTGGCACCGAGCAGGAGGAGGGCATTTGTGTGTAGGGTCGGTATGGCTGGTGACAACAAAAACAGAGGCCCTTCCAATGAAGCTCAAGGGACTCTTGGTCAGATAAGTGCTGGGGTGGTGGGGGTACTTGCGGCGACGGTGGCGGCAATGGAAGACTAATCAACGGAGGTCCAAGTGGAGTGGTGGCTGAGGTTTTGGGGACGACATAAGCTGGTGGGGTGGCCGAGTAGTGGAGGGTGACTAGGTCGTGTAGACTTTCTCGCTGAGGCAACGAGCTTGCTCCATGGTGCAGGAGAGAGTAGATGAGTTATGGAGACTCGGATGCAGGGCTACAGGCTTACTAGGAAGTATCCCAGATAGTGGTCAGTGGAGAGTTCGATGATATGCATGGAAGCCTTGATGAACTCAACAATGTTGGTCGCAACGGTGTTGGACTGGTGGACAAAGTCAGTGCACTTGTAGGCATTGCCCGCTTGAAGTGTGTCATATTGGCGGAGGAGTACCTCCTTCAATGTGGGACAAGTGAAATTAGGAACATTTGGCCCATTCAATGCACCTAGTGTAGCACATTGTCGTCATGGAGATTTCTTAGTTGGCAAGGATGGACTAGAGGTCAGATTAATGTTCGATGCAGGCAATCCATCGAAGGGGATTAGTGTTGTCGAACACATGAATATCAATTTGGTGGTGGGCTGGGTGAACGTCTCTAACAGGGTGTTGGAATCCAATGTAGTTAACGACGTGCCAGTATCAGCCGGTGGTGGTGGGGGACATGGGTGCTGGTTGACGGTTGATGGAGGTGGCCGCAAGCTCGCTGAGGAGAAGCGTAAGATCCTCTAATGAAGTTTCCAGTTTATCCAAGCGTGTGTGTGTAATTAGTGGAAGCCAAAGAGGCAACATCTTTGGATTATCAAGGAGCGAGTCGTGGGCATGTATCACTGATCAATGGAACATAAGAAGAAAATGGAGCAATGCCGACAGACGGAGGGAGAGAAGGCATAGGGGCCGATGCCTTTTAAGTAGTGCTGGTGCGACGTTGCACCGTTATTCTCAGGAACCGATGCTTGAAGCCAGTACAGGATGTTGGGCACGGTGCTGGAGGTAGGTGAGAGTCAGTGCTAGGAGCTTACAAAAGAGTTGGGCTAAAATCAAGCGGGGTCGAGGATCAAAGCAGTTAAATTGAGAGACTAGTTGATGCAGGACGACGCGTAGGGTTTGCGCGTCTGTCGACTTTTTCTAGAAAACCCTAAATGCGTGCAATGGAATATAGATTCTGCAAACAATTTGAACGGGTGTTGCGCTGCCTTATGAAATTAAGCAATGTTTTTTTATAAAGCACAAAAAAACTTTTTCTGTTAAAAAATGATTTTCTTAAAATAATGGTTCGATTCTGAATCCGGGGAAAGAAATTCACAACTTTCGTTCTGTTCCCCCCTGTCGTAGCAAAACGAAAATCGTGAACTCCAAATACGTTTCCGTTTGGTGTTTTCGACGTAACGTTCGCTGACAAAACTTGAGCGAAAACCCAACAATGAGTTTATTATCCTACGAGAAAATATAGAGGCACACACAAAGAAGGAGATAGAAACAATTACCCACGGAAAGAGTCGTCTTTCCGTATCCAAAGTTGTCGGCGATCACGCGAGGAATTACTCGTCACCTTCGATCTTTCGCTCCGAGGTCGGCCGACATCGCATACAAGCACCACGAAGAAAATTCCACTCACTCCCACACGAAAGTGATTCTACAGAATCACTCTACAATGTAAGAAAGCCACGAACTAAACAAACCAAAATTCACTCGCTCTTCACACTCAAAGTGGATCCACGAAATCTCAAACACTCAAAGTGGCTCCACAAAATCTCACACGTCAGGAAATAACTCAATTAAACTCAATCAAAAAACACCTACTTCATTCACTGTAAAACTTAATCACCAGTTGAATATAAGGACACGGTATCTTTGATGTTATTGTTCATTAGATTAGACCTTACAACAAGTAATTCAAGTCAGTGTTCATCTCCTTGCAGCTTATAACCGATAACAATAATCTTCTACAGGACTTAATCACAACAGCAACCAACTACTCCTACAGTAATCATCTAATCAACCCTCAATCGGAAGCCATCTACGCACAAATTCATCAACATCTTTCACCATCTAACTTCCTACGGCAACAACGATTTCTACTATTCATCTTCTCTAAAATTCTCACAGGAATACAAACAGGAGTTCTCATGTTAGCATTCTTCAATCACCTCTAACAGCCTATCACCAATCTAAACTGGAAATCAAGCACAAGCAGTAAAGTTTTTCACCTTTACCTAAACTCTAACACACGACATGAACTAATCCTAAAGACATTCATCAACACATCACACGGAGCAATCACAACAATCTTCAATTTCAATATTCATCAATCACCCCTTTCTACAGAACATGGATCCCCTATTTATAATGTTCTGAAAACAACAACAAAAATAAAAACAAAAACAAAATGAAACTGAGCTCCATGGGCGGTCATAGCCGGGCTTGATCGTGACCTGAAAGCACGGCCATGGCGGAATGGAACCACGAGGCCTGCGACGTGTGGAGCGGTTAGATCGTAGGTAGCTGCAGAAATCGGTCTTGGCGGATCGGGATGAAGCTCGCACCTCCTGTTGCCGCAAAAATCGGGGATGATCCGAGTCGTAATCGTGAGCAACGAGTACGGGAGAATCACCGAGACCTGGACTGATTGGGGAAGAAGAACAGTGCAGACTGGGACTTGCGGCAGGGAGTTCGCGTTGGACCGTTGGAAGATGGCTCAACCGGCAGTTTGCTTATATAAATATATATATATATATATATATAATCTAATCTTATATATATATGATTTATATATGTAATTTTTTATACACACACATACACACATATGTCTATGTTTCATTTGGAGAACAACATAACACTCCCAAACATGACGACACCCGCAGGCGTGCTACAACATGGCTACGCGCGCAGGACGTGCAACGAATTAAAATTGACAACATAAAACTTGAAAAAATAAAATGCAATAAAACATAAAATGAAAATGCAATCACTCAAGGTTAGTAGAGATCCGGTCGAGTGTGACGTCGGGCATTTTTTTTGTCGACCTGATCGGGTTGGTCTCCACCACTAGTCGTTCCATAAATGAGGACGACGATATCAAGCGAGCCAAAATAGGCGAAGGAATACGAGATCGTGCTGGCGTGGACGGTCGGAATCTCGCGTAGGCGTGGATGAGGGATCGAGCAAGCATGAACGCATGATCAAGCAAGACAAGTAGAAGAGGAGGCTTGCATGTCGTGGAATCTCGCCTTGGTCTTCGAACAAAGTTGGGAAGGGAAGAACTGATTAGGGTTCAGGGTTGAACCCCAGTGGCTACCCCCAAAGAGCTCTTCTCTTCTATAAAGCCTACACAAGATAATGATCCTAAGATATCTAAATTACTCTCCTCCACTCCCTTATATAAGCGAAGTGGACATACGTTGAAATTACAGAAAGTGCCATGACGGTGTTTGGCGAGGTGCTTTACGCTTGTGGGCCCAATGAGTTGTATTCATACCAGAGGTTGACATGGGAAGGGATATGCCAAATCGCCGATGATACAGTTGAAGGTTGACATGGGAAGGGATACGCCAATGATACGGTTGAAGAAGCCCCTCCATGCAGATCATTTTTAAGTTATGAATTTTTAAATTTCCTCTATTCTTCCTTGAAGACACTATAGAAAATAAAATAACTTCATTTAATGCATGTGAGGCTAAAAAAATATTCTTTTTTATAATTATAATTTATCCGTTACATTATAAATTTATAATGTCAAAACATATTATTAGTTTCAATACTTTAGTAATTCATATTTACATTTCATGGGTCTATTTTTAGCAGATAAAATTGATTACTTCTTTCTCTTGTTGAGATATATAGAAAATGGAAGGATTTTTTGGAAATAATAGTCTTTAAAGATGCATGCACAATCATTTTCCGTTCATTATATATTTAAAGTTTCAACGTACATTCAAAGATAATTTAGAACTATTTAATAGTTAGATAAGAGAATTATTTTACAATTGAACGTTTATATTAATGAAGGAGTGAATGCAATAATAACAAAAATTATGATATGTAGATTACTCTTGATATTTAGATAGATGAATCAATATTATCTTTCTCTTTTAAAATAAAATTTATTCCTTTTTAAGGAAAACTAAAATGTGTGAGTGTATAGTTATGAAACATTGCGCCCTCATTATTATTTTGAAATCTTTTATTTTATTGTAGATTACTCTTAACATACACTCAAAGATAATTTAGAACTATTTAATCTTTCACTACTATAAGGGAAAAGTTGGCTTTGGTGCAACATTCCAAATTTCATATATAGCCTTATTCTTTTACTTTAATGACTTAACATATATTATAATATAAAACAACACTCAAGCCTTTATCCCACTATAGTGGGGTCGGCTATTTGGATCTTTTGTCGCCACTGTGCCCTATCTTTTGTCATAATCTCACCCATGCCTAAGTACATCATGTCTTTCCTTATAGTTTCATTCCAAGTCTTTATTGGTCTACCCCTCCCCCGTTTAACATGCCTAGTGACTAGACTCTCACAATGCCTAACAGGTGCCTCTAATGGTCTCCTTTGTACGTGTCCAAACCATCTTAGTCGAGTTTCTCGCATCTTCTCTGCAATTGGTGCTACTCTTGTCTTATCCTTGATACATTCATTCCCAATTGTGTACATGAGCAAAAAATGGGAGTTGCGGAGATGAGAATGCTTAGGTAGATGTGTGAACATCTACCCAACACTCAGAACCATAGAGCATTGTGGGTCTAATTGCAGTACAGTAATACTTGCCCTTAAGTTTTAGTGGTACTTTACAATCACATAAGATCCTTGACGCGTCTCTCCACTTCAACCAACCCGCTTGGATTCTATGTGTCACATCTTTATCAATACCTCCGTCTTTTTGAACTATCGATCCAAGATATTTAAAACACTCATTACGAGAAATATTTTGATCACCCAACTTAATAACAAAGTCATTCGTCCTTTTTGTACTGCTAAATTTAAGCTCCATGTACTCCGTCTTTGCCCTGCTCAACCTAGAACCATTCTTTTTAAAAGTATCTCGCCAAGATTCAAGTTTTGCGTTTACACCTTAACGCGTCTCATCAACCAAAATAATATCTTCCACAAACAATAAACACCAAGGTATTGCTTGTTGGATGTCTGGTGAGCTCATCTAAGATAAGGGTAAAGAGATAATGGCCTCAAGCTGAACCTTGATGTAAGCCAACAGTGATAGGGAATTCCCGCGTTAATCCTCCAGATGTCAACATATATTATAATATATTCCAAAAAAAAATACAATGCCCATTTATGTAATTACACCATATCTCCAAATTAAAAATATTGATGTAAATTCATAAAAAAAGTTTTTAGTAGAGCTTCTAGACCTACTATAGTAGGCTATCATTACACATGTCAGTGGTCTTTTCAAGAAATGCTTTCATTTGACATGTTAAACTCATCAATTTTATTAAAGTTGATTTAACATGCATGATAATACTTGCTTTAAGGTAAAATAATTGATATGTTTATTTAAGCTGTATTAATTAATTGATAGGGGCGGAGCCCCGTATATGTCGTGATAGAGGTACTGTCACGATTGGTCGTATGAGCGGAGCCCTGTGCCTGTCACTAGCAGTTAAATAAGAGAATTATTTTGCAATTGAAAGTTTATATTAATGAATGAGTGAATGCAATAATTAAAAAATTATGATATGTACATTACGTTTGATATTTAGATAGATTAAGCAGTATGATTTTTCTCTTTTAAAATATTTTTTTTCTTTTTAAAGAAGTAAACTAAAATGACTGAGTGTATAGTTATGAAACATAGTGCCCTCATTATTATTTTGAAAACTTTCATTTTAGAGTTTTATCTCTCATTGTTATTGATATATAGAATATTGTTTATGGTAGTTTAGGCCAATTGTTATTAACCAATCACCAATGAAGTATGAAGGAACTTTGTTTTAGCATATTTAGCTTGTTCTATCATTAGCCGGAATATTCTCATATTATCTCTTTCTTAATTTACTTTAATGTGTTTGCCTATATATAAGCCATGTTATGATTGGTATGACAAGTGAATCCAATACTACAGTCTCTTCCAATCTCTTCTTCCTCTTTCTAGCATAGTAGCAAATTTCTAGGTTTTCACTTCAACAGTCTCCTTACCGTGGTTACGTTTGGTTCCTCGGCTCAGGCCTTAGCCTCGACACAAGCAATACCGACTAAGCAAAATACGCACTCGAAGTTCTCACGTCGCCGAGTTAATCTCCTCTACAATATACTCTCCTTTCTCAACATTTCCTTTTGCAACTCCATCAATGATGCAACCTCATGTATCAATATACATGTCATTGTCCCTGCACCTCCTTCAATGGGGTCAAGAATCATATGTTTGATCTCTATCCAATGTTTAATGCCTTCGGCGAACAATAATCTTCATCTTCTCCTTCACTCGAAGTCATCTCTTTCCTCCATAACATTGAATGCTTTCTCTGGTGAAACTAATCAGGGTGTTGCTCTATTCCCTACATTTCTCCATACTTTGTATTTTCTCCTTCTACTGCATCGTACAAGCACTTTGTTTTGCAAAAGCACTTTGTTTTGCTATTGCGTTTGTTGATGATTGTAGAATTAACTTCATTAGTGATCCTTGATGACCTCTCTGGCTCATCGTCTTCTTCCACTCCATCGTTCATGGGGATGCGATGGCGATCGACGACACATGTTTATTCCCGTAGGAGACGGTGATCAACGACCCATTTGGGCGATCCGAGTCTGCGGATGCGCCCATATGGCCGTTCCAAGTCTTTTCTATATATTGTTTTATGTATTTTGTATTGTATTTGGCTCCGGATTGGCCCGAACATTATTAGTCGTCTGATCCGGGTGTACCAACTCTTTATTTTCCCTATCTATTTATAGCAGCAGTTGCGGCTGGTTTGGGGATCGGAGGTTGAGTGTTTTTCAACCCGTCGGTTTCTCGGTGGACTCCGAGTCGTGCCCTATTTTGTGCAAGACTCGCAACGCCAGTTCCCACTCCGTCGATCCTCCTCCAGTGCTACCGTCACCCCCATTAGCTTTCCCAGTCCCGTTGAGCCTCCAACAACCCTACCGTCGCCTCCTTCCTCTTCTCCCTGACCCGTTGAGCCTCCAGCAGCCCTACCACAACCTATTTCCTCTTCTCCCCGACTCGTCGACCCTCCAACAATCCTACCACTGCTTCCTTCCTCTTCCCCAACCCCATCGATTCCTCTTATAGCCCACAACACTTTCGATCGACCCTATTCCAGCCCTCCCCACCGCCGTAATCCTAAATCCATCCTTGTCCAGCCATTGCAACCCACTTTTGGAGCCACCCGTCGATCCAAGGTTGTTGTAGCTAACAGATCCCCTTCCTCAAATCACGCCGCCACATGCATGAGCAAATCTTGGTATGCATGTGTTAGGGGTCTTATTAGTAGTATTATTTATTTTCGAATATGTATTTTATTATGTCATAAGAGTCGCGTCCTTATATGATGTTTTGCCCTTTTTTAGTCGCATGTCCAAGTCTCGTTATTTATTTTCTAAGTCCTATTTAAAGGGATTTAATGTGTTTTGTTTGGGCATGAATGGAGAAATTCTATTTTCTCTAACCCTAAATGAGATCTTGGAAGTTCTCTCTCTCTCTCCCGAGCACGCCCTGCTTAGGCAGCCATGGTCAAGGCTCCATAGTATTTTCGCTACTGTCATCTCCACCTCCGGAAGAAAACTTTTTAGGTGGGTTACTCTCACCTAGAAATAGGTGCAGTATTAAATAATGACCGTTGATCTGATATCCTACGACCCATATGGTATTACATAATGACCGTTGATCAGTATTTCGATCAATCATGTTATTTCTGCAGGAAATCAGCCGTCAGTATTTAATACTTCACCTATTTCTAGGTGAGAGTAACCCACCTAAAATTTTTTCCCTCCGGAAACTTTTGAAGACCCATAACTACTGGTATCAGAGCCCCCTTCAATCCTTCCACTACCCTCAACATCCATAATTACAAGGGCCTAAGGGGACGACCCTTTGCTTCCATCGGCCGCAGGACCCGTAGGGAAAAAAAGGGACGCCAGTCAACAACGCTCACGACGAGGCCTTCGTCGGGCCTCTCTCGTCGCTCCTCGACATGGTTGTGTACCCACTAATCAAAGCCAACGACTGCCGCACCGCACGCCGCCTGCTTCGTCGCATCGCACGCCACCGCTCTGTCGCATCCCGCGCTCATTGCTCGTCGGGCCTCTCTCGTCGCCGCCTGCTCTGCCGCATCACACATTACTTGCTCGCCTCTCCTCGACAGGGACACGTAGGGCGTTCACCGCTCACCATCCTCGCGCGGGATCAATCACGCTTCCATTCGGTCCAATCCAGCTCCGATATTTTCCTTTTCTTCATTGAGCCCACAAATCAAGCCCTCATATCGCATGTAAGTCCTGTATAAAAAAATCTGTTTTCTAATTTGGGGCAGGCTGATTGGGGAGGGGGTAATTAATTCCCTTTGATCAATTACTTCTAATTATTGTCTTTCCTTACGTTCCATGCCACTTGCTTGGAATATTTTTTTACACCTTTGGGAAACGATGGGGATCTTGCGACAACGCGCAACCAACCGACTTCGAGCAATCTAGCCGCCCCGTCACCCGCTCTGTATCTCGTGCTACATCCACCCCCATTATGGTAGACTCGGCCTACTTCTTGGAATTCTATAAATCAGCTACACAGTTATATCCGCGATGGATGCACGCCTTCAAGATGTATTGGCACGCTTTCGGGATGCCAACGCACGTAATCAGGACGACATGACTACCCTCACCGCCAAACTTAATGGACTAACAACAACACTTCCCATGGTTACCACCCCGCCCAGGGACCACGCCAGCAACAATCAATTTCCGCTACCCCCGCTCCTCCGCCATGGTCTACCACCGCAGACCTTCTTACGCCTTGAAGCTGCTATTCCGTCACGCTATACCCGGTTGGAATTTCCCACCTACGATGAGAAAGCAGATCCCTTGGGCTGGCTCACCAGGTGCGAACAATTTTTTGGTCATCAACAAACATCGGCAACTGAACGGTTTCCTCCGACCTCCTTCCACCTCCTCGACTTGGCCTTGCTTTGAGGCACTCGTCTTCTCGCTAATCAGTCGGGTCTGACGTGAGACGACTTCAAGCGAATTTGTAACCTGCGTTTTGGCCCTCCAATCCGCAGCAACCCCCTCGGTGCCCTCACAACACTTCGCCAGACAAGCTCTGTGGACGAATATCTGGACCAATTTCAACTTCTTCTGGCACATGTCACACAGTTCCCGGAGATGCAGGTCGTCATCTTCACTGCCGGACTTCGCGAACGCCTGCGACTTGATGTCGAATTCGAGACTCCTCCAGGCTTAGTGACTGCTATGAGTTTGGCCAGGCTATGTGACCGTTACCTGCAACTAGCATAGGAGGTATGTTTGCCCACCGACCCGGATATTCGACCAGGTCATTCTGAGGGACATCTAGCCCCACCAGTCCGTAAGATATCGCTGGATAAGATGATAAAACGACGCGCTAAGGGCTTGTGTTTCAACCTCCTTCTCTGTTGAAGGGATGCATGCCCTTCTTCGTTTGATGCGCGACCTTACTACTGATCCCGCCGATGCCCCTATGCTATCATCTGCTCTTGCCCACACTGGTACTTTGAGTGCCAACTCCGCTTCTACTGGTCCTACTTAATGGATTACCGATTCAGGCACCACCGATCACATGACCGGTTTTGTTTCAGGTTTTGTATCATATTCCCTTCTTTCAGGCAGGGAAAAAGTGAGCATTGCTGATGGGTCCTTCTCTTCCATTGCTGGGAAGAGCTCCATTACTTGTTCTTCTCTCACTTTATCCTATGTTCTTCATGTTCCAAAGTTCACTCGTAGTCTACTTTCTGTTAGTCATTTGATTAATTCTCTTCGCTGCTCCGTTATCTTTCTTCCTTCTTATCGTGTCTTTCAGGATCTGAAGACGGGGAAGGTGATTGACTCTGGTAGCATGAAGGTTGACCTGTATGTGTTTGACTCCACATCCGAGGCTATACCACTGCAAACTCTCCACTCTTCGCAGACCTCCACCTTGCTTACTTGGCATCGTCGACTTGACCACTCTTCCGTTGCGACCATGCAACGTTTATTTCCCGTTTTTTCATCTCCGTGTTTTAAAAATTTTATTTGTAACATCTGTGTTGTTGTCAAAAATCATCGTACTCCTGTTAATCATGTGTCTTTATCTAGTACACCTTTTCATATTATTTATTCTGATGTGTGGGGCCATGCTCTATTGCCTCTATTTCTGGATGTTTTTGGTTTGTTACATTTATTGATTGTTTCTCCCGCACAACATGTGTTTATCTAATGAAAACTAAAAATGAGGTGATTTTTATCTCCCAAAATTTTCATGTCATGGTTTTTGCTCAATTTTCTGCCAAAACTAAGATCCTCCGTAGTGATAATGGTCGGGAGTATGTCAACGCTCCATCGCAGGACTATCTTACTGCTCATGACATTCTGCATTAAATCTCGTGTGTCCACTCTCCATCTTAAAATGAAGTTGCGGAACGCAAGAACCGTCACCTCTTAGAGGTTGCTCGCTGCTTACTGTTCACTATGAACCTCCCAAAATACTACTGGGGGATACCGTTCTCACAGCTGCCTCTCTCATAATTCACATGCCCTCTTCAGTATTGGGACATCACACCCCTCTTACTACCTTAGGGGTGACTCCGACCTCTCTAACCTAAAACTTTTGGTTGTGTCTGCTTCTCTCATGTATACTCTCCAGGCAGGTCCAAGCGAGACCCTCAAGCTCTTAAATGTGTGTTCATTGACTATTCTCCCACTTAAAATGGGTATAAATGTTATCATCTCCCGACTAAAAGGTCTTTTGTCACGATGGATATCTCATTTTGTGAATCTGAATCTTATTACGTGCCCTCACTTCAGGGGGAGCACACATATACAAGTGAAGTGAGTTCACATGTTTTACCCTTGCCGATTCCTCCTTCACATTCTTTACCTACTGCTGAGACTCCAAATTTGGGGGAACCTCCCTGTAAAGAAAAGGAGTTACAGGTGTACACCAGACTGAGTAGAGATAACACACTGGCTCATCCTCCACCTGCACCAATGCCAGCTCCATCAACGGATCGTTCTGAACTTCCCATCGCCCTTCAAAAAGGTACCAAATCTTGCATCTAGCATCCACTATCTCATTATGTTTCTTATGAGACTCTAACTTCTTCCTACAAAGCTTTCGTCTTCTCCCTCACTTCTGTCTCCATCCCATCCACATGACAGGAGGCTCTTGGGCATCAATGGTGGAAAGAATCTATGATTGAGGAAATGAATGCTTTGGAAAAGAATTGTACCTGGGCCCTAACACATCTTCCGTCTGGAAAGAAGGTCGTCAGTTGTTAGTGAGTGTTTACCGTAAGACAAAACTCTAAAGGTTTGGTTGAACGATTCAAAGCAATGTTGGTTGCAAGAGGGTATACTCAAATTTTGGAATTGATTATCAAGACACGTTTTCCCCCATCACAAAATGAACTTCATACGGGTTTTGCTATCATATGCTGTTGCAAGGCTTGAGAACTTAACCAATTGGACGTGAAGAATGATTTTCTTCATATAAATTTAGATGAAGAGGTATATATGTTTATACCTCCAGGTTTTCCCTTTTGGATCTGAAGGGAAAGTGTGCCGTTTAAAAAAGGCACTTTACGGTTTGAAGCAATCTCCGAGGGCTTGGTTTGGTCGATTCCACGAAGTCATGATTTTACTTGGATACAAACAAAGTCATGCTGATCATACTTTGTTTATTAAACGGAGAACAAATCAAATAACTGCTCTCCTTGTCTATGTTGATGATATCGTCATAATAGGAGATGATATTGAATAAGTAAAAACTTTAAAGGTGAATTTGGCAAGGAATTTTGAAGTAAAAGATCCGGGGATGCTGAAATATTTCTTGGGAATTGAGCTAGCACGATCTAAACTGGGTATCATCATCTCCCAGAGAAAATACACCCTTGATTTGCTGGAATAATCTGGTATGAGTTGCTGTAGACCTGCTGATATACCTATGGAGATGAATCATAATCTTGGAAGAGATGATGGTGATCCTGTTGAAAACATGGCTGGCTATCAACGCCTTATTGGAGGATTAATCTACCTATCTCACACTCATCCCGACATAGCCTATGTAGTTGGAGTCGTCAGTCAATATATGTATGCCCCAAAGACGAGACATTTGAATGTTGTTCATCGAATCTTGAGGTATTTGAAGATTTCACCAGGAAGGGGGATCCCGTTCACCCCCAATACAAACTTGTAGATTGAAGTTTTTACTGATGCTGACTGGGTTGTGTCTGTTGAAGATAAACGATCTACATAGGGGTATTGCTCATTTGTTGGTGGAAACTTAGTCACTTGGAGAAGTAAAAAACAATTTGTCGTCTCAAGGTCCAGCGCTGATGCTAAGTTTAGAGCAATGACACATGACATATGTGAAGGATTATGGATACGCTCTTTGATGTGTGACCTGGGTTTGAATGAGTATAGTCCTATCCTTGATAATTGCATTAGCATCATGAAAGTGCAGGAAGAAAACAGAAGAAAAAAAAAACAGCACCCTAGCCAAAATCATCATGGACTATCTCCATGAATTCGTTAGGGGCGGAAGTCACATCGTGCCAAACAAAATCATTACAGCTACCAAATTTAGCACAAAAATCCGCAAGTCTGTTGGCCTCCCGAGGAATGTGCCGGATAAGAACTTGATTAAGTTCAGCTAGGAAAGAGAGATCCTGCGCCATGAAGTTGGTGTCGCTCCAAGTCGCCCGGTGCATCGAGTATAGTCCTATCCGGTTGTACTGTGACAACAAGGATGCAAGCAGTATTGACAATAACCTCGTTCAGCATGACCGCACCAAGCATATCTAAGTGGATACACACTTCATTAAGGAGAAAATTGAAAAGAAGATTATCTGCTTACCATTTGTTCACTCAGATGAACAATTACCTGATATCCTAACTAAGAGTCTCGGTGGAAATTTTTTTTGTGCTTGTATTGACAAGTTGGGTATGAAAAATATAACATGCCCAACTTGAGGGGGAGTGTTAGACCGTATTTCGCCTTATAATTAATTACAATGTATTTTCCCCTATATATAGGGGACCCCTCTATTGAATAAGATTATCTTTGCCCTAATTAACACATCTTTTCTAATTTGACTTGTATATATTATATATATAGATCATGCACTAGTTAGTGTGGAAATGGGTTCCATATTACAAGAGTATTCTCTCCCAATCTCATCTTCTTCTTCCCAACTATGTTCTTCCCCAAAATGCTTGATTAATCAGAATATTGTATTATATTGATATTACAGATATGTCAAACCACCTATTTTCACACTTTGCGTTGGCAATGCTTGGGGGGAAGCTGCTTTACTTTTGTCATCTGGTGCTAAAGGAAACCGTGCGGCTTTACCTTCATCATCTATTATGATAAAGCAGGTACATTTTTTTAATAATTTGTATAAATTATCCCTCTATTTCTTGTGATCTCTTTTTCACTTTAATTTCAATTTGATCTCTTGTTTATTTATGTTCAGTTTATATCCTTCATTAATAAAATGATTTTTCTTCCTTCAACTTGCAGCCAATTGCTAGGTTTCAAGGTCAAGCAACAGACGTGGATCTTGCAAGAAAGGAAATAAAGAAAGTCAAGGAAGATTTGGTAGGCCGTGTTAATATTTTTTTATGGATGTTCGAGCACAAAATTTTGGGTGAAGTTTTTTTGTTCCTTCTTGTTACTAATTTTTTGGGAAAATATGATTATCCATTAAGAAGATAGTGATGTCTTTTTCTAAAGTAACTTGCAGATCCGGTAGAGTGTGATTGTACACTATTATTTAGTGTAGAAAGTAATAGGAAAATAGAAAGGTGCTATCTTATTCTTCCACAAAGGGGCTTTATATAGGAATTACAACATGACTCACACACCGATAGGCGGTGTGGGACTAAACATACTAACACAAATATTAATATCTCTAACACTCCCCCTCAAGCTGAAGGGGGCCTACAGCTTGGACACACATAAAATAGAGGGTAAAGAAGGAAGGCAGCGTGGAACAAAGCAACAGCCACCGAGGCACCGCGTGTCACCGGGATACTTCAACCGGGCAAGGAAACGTTGGTCCGCAAAACCAGAAACGCTGGTCACTCGGAGGAAACAAGATCAACCACGCAAGACCAACCAACCTACCAAATCCAGAGAAAACGACGAGGATACACAAACAACATATGAAATCAACCTAGGGGCCAGGCTAAGGCAGGAGTCGGGAAAGAAGTTAGTCGCCATATCACAACACTCCCCCTCACGTGGATCATGTGCAAGAAGACATAGGTTATACCTAGGGGCCGGGTGTGTCAGGCAGGAGTCGGGAAAGAAGCTCCGAGTCGCCGATATCACAAACTCCCCCTCATGGAATTTGAAGGTATGAAGTTTTTTTGTGCAAGAAGGCGGAAAACATAAAGACGCAACACAACAACCACAAACAACACTTAAAAAAAACTTAAACCCTACGCCGAGAAGAGGAGCAGCACCGCAGACGGAGAAGACGCGACTGCAGCAGCAGCGGGCCGGAGAAGCAGCGGCAGACGAAGAAGCGGTGCACAGCAGCTGAGCAGCAACGACACGGAGAGGAAGCAGCACTCGCAGCAGGCCGGAGAAGAAAGCTGCAGCGCAGCAATTGCCCGGGGAAGAAGCAGCTGCAGCGCAGCAATTGGGAAGAAGATGATTGAAGAAGAAATCCATTACGGGAGAAGATGGAAGAGTTGAGGTCTTTGGAGAATAGGAGCGTCGACGGGAGAAAGAGCCGGTGATGTCGCAGAAAAGGCCGCTCCCGTAGATCAAGGGCGATTAGACGGGAGCAGGGGGCGAAGACCCGTCGAGCCCTAGCAGGAGCGGAAAATCGGAGGACGGGTCACGGGCGGATTGTGGTTGGGACGGGAGCCGGGGAAACAGGCGATAAAATTTTAGGTCTCAGAATATTTAGGCTCTGATACCAGTAGGTAGTCCACAAGGGGCTTTATATGATTACAACAGTCACAACACCGTAGCGGTGTGGGACTACACAATATTATTTAGGAACAGAAAAGACTTTTAAGAAGGTGACAAAAATTAAACAAAAATTAAGTATTTCTAAGAGTGTAGTTAAAAGGAGAAAAAGAATAAGAAATCCGTTGATTCTTCCCAAAACCCATTGATACATAAACCCAAGGACCAAAAATGTGGGACTAATCCAACCACGGGAACGGAGATATTTTCTACCTGGAAGAGTGCGGTAGCTGGACCTTGGTCCTCAACACAAGACTCTGATAATGTGGAAATCACCCGTTCCAGACATAAGAAATCCATAAACACCAAGGACCACCCGTGTGTGGGACTAATCCAACCACGGGTGGCGGCGTGCCATACGGGGGCCCACGGGGTCAACCCCAGACCTGGAACGCGATGGGGAAGCCCAAATATCCACACACACCCAATCCCGCTGATGTCCTCAACAAATAGAATAATGAGGTGTTTTATAGTTTGAAGTGGAATTAGTTTTGGAGGCAATACATAAATGTAATTATCTACTTCCTATGAGATACCTATTGAGATAGTATCCCAATTCCAATTCCTGTGTTTGTTTCTGCATTTTAACAAACAGAATTGCCTTTTAATGAAAATCCATGGGTTTTGGGCATTTCAAAATAGAAAGTTCCCAAAACCCACCTTTTTAGGTCTGTTTTCACGATTTGACAATTCTTTCTTCTGGTCGTTCGTTCTTCTTCGATTCTTCTTCTTCTTCCATTCCTTTTCTTCTGCTTCGATTCTTCTTCTTCTTCCATTCTTTTTCTTCTTCTTCTTCGATTCTTCCATTCTTCTTCTTCATGGTTCTTCGCTATCTAATCTCTACTTCCGGTGAGTCCACATCTTTGAAGTTGTCGTTCTCGATTCGAAGCCCGCGAATCCACCTCTCTCCGACTTCTCACGGCAGAAGCTTCCGGCGACACCAGCTGTGTCGTTCCAATCGAAGCCGGCGTGTGCTCCTTCACAGATCCGGGTCTGTAGCCTCCGAAGTCATCGGCGTCCCGGTCGCATTCTAGATCTGCTGCCCTATCTGTCTTTTGCATACCAGGTCTGAAGCCTCGGCAAGTATATTTCTTCCCTATTCTTTTGTTTTTCATTCCAGATCTGCTTCATTACTTCGGAATGGTTATAATTGTACTATATACATTTGATTTTTCTTTTTTGAATTGTAATCTGGAGTGAGTTAAATTTTCCAGGCATTGCATTCAACAGAGCTATTTTGATGCATTTGATACTTTAAGTTGCCCAACTCTTTTAATCATAATTATACTTTTAGGAAAAATAAATGCGAGCATACGCCAACTATCATTTCATTTTTATTTTCATGCCCTAATTTTATTTTCCAACTTGTCCACCTTTTATTTACTTTCTGATTTTTTCCATTCATTACCCTTAAGCAACATTAAAACTTAAGGGCAAGTTCTACCGTACTGCGATTAGACCAGCGATGCTCTATGGTTCTGAGTGTTGGCAGTGAATTGTGTATGTAAGAAGAGAGAAACATGAGAGAGAAAATCGCTCGTAATTGTATATATTATCAAAGTATGGGAATACATACACTAATATAAAGGTAGATAGAGAGAGATATCTATATTTACAATGTGGGACTAAAGTAGCTATACATGAGCCAATACACATGGGCCTCCCAAATGAGCTAATTCTATTTTAACTTTAACACTCCCCTGCAAGCTGGAGCATACAAGTCATAAGCGCCAAGCTTGGATAAAAATTGATAGAGTCCGTGAGAGAGCCTTGGTGAAAATATCAGCAATTTGACTGGTGGCCGAGACATGTTCCAATACTATCTTCTTTGACTGAACCTTTTCTCGAACGAAGTGACAGTCAACTTCAATATGCTTTGAGCGCTCATGGAACACTGAGTTCTTGGCAATATGTATGACAACTTGACTATCACAGAGCAGGGTAGCAGGAGAGGAGAGTGTGAGACCCATATCACTGAGGAGGCCCTCTAGCCAGGTGACCTCAGATACGACCGCTTCCATAGCGCGATATTCAGCCTCAGCAGACGAGCAAGCAATAACATTCTGTTTCTTGCTGCGCCAGGTAATAAGATGTCCACCGAGGTAGGTGCAAAAACCAGTGGTGGAATGTCTATCATCAAGAGACCCTGCGTAGTCCGCATCAGAGTAGGCAACAAGAGATAAAGAAGACGATGACTTATAAACAAGTCCTTGTCCAGGAGCCTTCTTTAAATATCTGAGGATCTGCTCGATGGCTCGGAGATGAGAAGTCCGAGGAGTATGCATGAATCGGCTTACCACTCCAACAACGAATGAGATGTCAGGCCGCGTAACTGTGAGGTAGATTAATTTCCCCACCAAGCATCGATAGTACTCTGGATTGGTCAGAACAGGGTCATTCCCAGAGTCTTGATTCGACAGCTGATGATTCATGTCCATCAGAGTATCTGTAGGTTTGCATCCCGAGTAGCCCGCACTTTGTAGAAGATCTATGCAGTACTTCCGCTGAGATAAGACTAGTCCATCCGGTCTCCTTGCAACCTCAAGTCTAAGGAAGTATTGCAGATTTCCCAGATCTTTTGTCCGAAAGACGGAGTTCAAATGTTGTTTGATTTTCTGTATCCCGATGATGTCGTTTCCCGTAATCGGAATGTCATCAACATAGACAAAAATAAGAACTGTCCCATGTTGCTTGATGACGAGTAAAGAGAGAGAAATCTGCAGAACTCCGAGTGAATCCCATCTCGCGAACCACCTTACTGAACTTATCAAATCAAGCGCGAGGGGATTGTTTGAGACCATATATAGACTTCCAGAGAAGACATACACGAGACTCCCCCGTGGTCTCAAACCCAGGTTGCTGGTGCATATACACAGTCTCCTGAAGATCGCCATTGAGAAAAGCATTTTTGATATCCAATTGATGAAGGGGCCATTGGCGGTGCACAACAAGAGAGATCGAAACCCGTACAGTACTCAGTTTTGCCACTGGAGAGAACGTTTCGTCGTAATCGAGGCCATGTTGCTGAGTGAAGCCCCGAGCCACCAGACGGGTTTTGAGACGATCAACTGTTCCATCAGGAGCATGTTTGATTGTAAAGACCCATTTGTAGCTAACACAAGATTGACCAGGAGGGAGAGGAACAATGTCCCAAGTTTGGTTATCCAGAGAGCTGCCATCTCGTCGTCCATGGCCGCACGCTAGCCCGGATGTTGTAGAGCATCCTGCAATGAGTTAGGAAGGGAAATAGTGGAAAGAGAGAGGGCAAAAGTGCGAAGAGGTGGAGAGAGGCGATGAAGGGATACATAGTTTCCCATGGGATGAGCCGTAGAGGGTGGTGCTTGATCGTCAAGGCGCAGAAGAGCATCCGTAGTAGGGGCTGCTGGCGGGCTGTAATCCTGGACGAGCGGCGAGTGTAGACACGGGTAGGTGGAGGGAGAGGTGGTGAAGTTGGTACTGGAGGAGCGGAAGAAGTGGGAGGCAGAGATGTGACGGGAACAGCCGGACGAGGAATTGTGGGCTGAGGTGGTAGAGTGGAGGTGTGAGAGAAAAAGCTTTCATCTTCAGCAAAGGTAACATCCGCGGAGACGAGCACCTTGTTTATTGTGAGAGAGTAGCAAACATACCCCTTTTGGGTACGAGAGTAGCCTACAAATACACATTTGGTGGCGCGGGCGACAAGTTTGTCACTTGGTGGTCCGAGAGAGTGAACATAACCGACATATCCAAATGTGTGAGGCGTGAGAGAAAACGGGGACTTGTGAGAAAACAGGAGACTGAAGGGAGAAACAAAGTTAAGAACGGAGGAGGGCATACGGTTAATGAGATAGCAAGCAGTAGAGACAACAAAGTTCCAATATTCAACGGGAACCTGCATTTGAAGCATGAGTGACCGAGTGACATCAAACAAGATGTCGATTCTTCCGCTCGGCCACACCATTCTGCTGGGGTGTGTACGCACACGAAGTTTGATGAATTATCCCAAAGTCGGTGCATAAGTTGGAGAAACTGCGACTAGTGTATTCACGAGCGTTGTCAGTGCGAAGCGTTTGTACGGTAGTAAAAAATTGCGTACATATTTCAATAATAAACGCACGAAAAACAGAAGTTAGCTCAGTACGATCACGACGTAAATAAAACCATGTGAGGCGTGAATAGTCATCAATGAAGGTTACAAAGTAGCGATAACCAAAAATACTGGGTAGTTTATAAGGACCCCAGATATCGGAATGAATTAAAGAAAACAGAGTACTACTCCGATCACATACAAGAGGGAAAGAAGTACGATGCTGCTTGCCAAAGATACATGACTCACAAGAAAATTCCTGTAAAGAGACATCAGGAAGAGCCTTCTTGAGAATCTGAAGAGGAGCATGACCAAGACGACGATGCCGGTTGACAGAGGTTACAACAGTGAGTGAAGTGGGAGGAGCGTCCAGGAGATAAAGCCCGTTTGACAGCCGTCCTCTACCAATGATAGTCTGTGTTCGACGATCCTGCATGACAAAAGAAGAGGGAGAAAAAATCAGACGACAATCAAGATCTTGAGCAAGCCTACTAATAAACAGTGGGTTGAACGGAGATCCCGAAACATGAAAGACCGAGGTTAAGGAGAGAGTAGGAGTAAGGCTCTGTTTGGCGCAGCTCTGGCGGATGGAGAAGTTGCTGATGGAGTAGAGCTCCTTGGAAAGAGCTCTCAGAAAAACTCTACAAAATGAGCTGTAACTGTTTGGTAGAAAAATCAGGCTCAAAAAATTAGGGTTTGGAATCCGAAGAGATTTGGTAGAGGGGGAAGGCTCCAAATGGCCGGAGGTGGCTCTAAATCGCCCGAGGTTGACCGTTGGGGGCTCGGAATCTCCGGAGGAAGGCCGTCGGGGGCTCGGAATCGCCGGAGGAAGGCCGTCCGGGGCTCGAAATTGCCGGACGAAGGACGCCTGGGGCTCGAAATTGCCGGACGAAGGACGCCGGGGGCTCGAAATCGCCGGAGGAAGGCCGTCCGGGGCTCGAAATCGCCGGACGAAGGACGTCGGGGGTTCG
This sequence comes from Platanthera guangdongensis, assembly GCA_039583875.1. Classification (NCBI taxonomy): domain Eukaryota; kingdom Viridiplantae; phylum Streptophyta; class Magnoliopsida; order Asparagales; family Orchidaceae; genus Platanthera; species Platanthera guangdongensis. The sequence continues at coordinate 14,400,872 of CM077162.1, forward strand.
AAATTGCCGGAGGAAGGCCGTCCGGGGCTCGAAATCGCGGGACGAAGGACGCCGGGGGCTCGAAATCGCCGGAGGAAGGACGTCGGGTGCTCGGAATGGCTGGAGGAAGGACGTCGGGGGCTCAGAATAGGGGTGAGGAGAGGCGGATCGGGAGTTTGGGAAGAGAGGAGAGGAGAGGCGCGATGAGGAGCGCTTTTTAGAGCGCGGAACGCGGCCCCGAGGCAGATTCCGGAAGATGAGGGAAAGAGTGATTTTTAGATAAGCGATTTTTAAAATGCTTTGAAAACAAACACAGAAAAAACAGCTCTGGCGGCTGGAATAGAGATTCTCCAGTCGCCAGAGCTGCGCCAAACAGACCCTAAGTTGCAGATCAGCAGCTTCAGACACAGGAGTAGTATCGCCATTGACCATAGTGATAAACTTGGGATACTCAGTGTGCATGTACTGAGGAGGTTTCTGAGAGGTAATATGATGGGTGGCCCCAGAGTGCAGGATCCACTGAGAGCTGTAGGAGAGACAGGAGATACCTTCAGTAGAGAATGAAGCAACCGAGCCAGAGGAGCGGTTGACCATGCCTTGAAGCTGTAGTATCTGTAGGCGGAGGTCATTGATATCCTTCCTCGCAGTAGAAGAGGGGTCGGTGGGAGAGGGGCCCGCAGGAGCAGGAGCAGTAACAACAGCAAGAGCGGAGAGATGAGAAGACAAACCATGTTTGCGATAGCAGGTAGCTTCAAGGTGGCCATCACGACCACAGTAAGTACACTTAAGAGTAGAACGACCACCACATCCCCGACCACGAGACGTGAAGCGGCCTCCTCGAGTAGAAGATCCCCGGCCAGACGGAGCAGGAGTAGGGAGTAGGGGCTGCTGGAGCAAAGCCGGAGAAAAAGTGGCTGGAGTCTCGGGAGGAGGTGTAACCTTAAGCACCATTGAGCAAACATCAGACAGAGAGGGTGTTGTAGGAGAAGAGAGAATCTGGGCCCGGATGCTGTGAAGATGACTAGGAACACGAGCCATCATCATAGCGATCCCAACAGCCTCCTTCTGTGCCCGTTGAGTAGCAAAGTCTCCAGAGGGAGGTTGGTGCTGTATCCAGGCCTCTACCAGGGTTCTGGTCTTGGCAAAAAAGGAAGTTAAGTCGCCAGTGGTGCCAGGGTCCAGTGACTGAAGAGCAGAGATGATGTCGAAGAGGTGCTGTAAGCTATCCCGACCAGAGTAGAGGGAGTGCAGCTCATCCCACATTTCCTTAGCTGTTTCGTAATACATTGCCATCCGGTAAGACTCTGTGTCCATAGAGTTGAGCAACCAAGATTGGACTCGGCCCGTCATCGCGGAGCCAGTCATCAGAGGGATCAACAGGTTTGACCCGAGTAAGGTGATGGAGTAAACCCTTAGTTTGCAGAACACGTCGAACGGAATGAGCCCATTCGACATAGTTAGCCTTCCCGCTAAGAGAGATAGTGGTGATGCGAAGTTCATCACGGACCTCAGAAGGCAAGGTAGCAGCACGAGCGGGCAGAGAGGGGGTAGCTGTAGTTGAGTCACTTGATGCCATGGTGGATAGTGGCAGCGGACCGAAACAGCGGACTGAAGCAGCTGGCAGCGGACTGAAGCGGAGCCCGTAAGAAAAAGAGGCGGCAACGAACTGAAGCAGACCGCAAGAAGGAGAGGGCGAGCACGAACCCGGATTCTTGGAGCAGGTCGCGATGACTAGGGCAGGTCGCGACGAGCAGATCGCGGTGACAAAGCAGATCGCTAGCGACAAAGAAGAAGGTCGCAGCGACAAGGAGAAGAGCTCGGCATGACGCGAGTTGATATAGGCCGCGGCGGACTGGAGCAGTCCGTAAGAAGAGAAGGTTCACAGCGGACTGAAGGAGGAACCCGCAACGAACTGAAGCAAGAGCTCGCAGCGAACTGGAGCCCGCAAAGAAGAGAAGGGTCGCGGCGGACTAAGAAGAAGGTCCGCGAGTAGAGAGCTCGCAGCGGTTGGGGCAGTCCGCGACAGGTTATATCAAGAGGGCGCGAGCGAGGAGAGAGCTCGGACCGGGCCAGAGTATAAGCATGCAACGGACTGCAGCAAGAGCTGGCAGCGGACTGGGGAGAAGGAGTAGCGGGCAGCTCGCAGCAGCGGACTAAGAGGAGAGTCCGCTAGAAGGAAGCTCGCAGCGGACTGAAGAAGAATGGTAGTAGGCAGGGAATAAATGGACCCCACGGGACAGAGAAAGGAGGCTATAAGAAGCCCGAGGAGGAGGGTGGAACCACGGAGAGAAGAGGAAGCGGACCCAGAAAGGACAGGCCGCAGGAGCCAGGTGGCTAAGGGAGCGGATAGAAAACGCATGCCGCGGACAGAATCGCAGGCCGTAGGTGATTATGGGTAGGCGGATAGAAGTCGGAGTCCGCAGGCCGCTGGCGATTAAGGTAGGCGGATGGAAGGTTGGAGTCCGCAGGAGGGGAGGAATTCCTCTGATACCATGTAAGAAGAGAGAAACAGGAGAGAGAAAATTGCCTGTAATTGTATATATTATCAAAGTATGAGAATACATACACTTATATAGAGGTAGATAGAGAGAGATATCTACATTTACAATGTGAGACTAAAGTAGCTATACATGGGCCAATACACATGAGCCTCCCAAATGAGCTAATTCTATTTTAACTTTAACAGTGTACATGAGCAAAAAATGGGAGTTGCGGAGATGAGAATGCTTAGGTGGATGTGTGGACACATGAGACTGGATAGAATTAAGAATGAATGTATCATGGATAAGACAAGAGTAGCACCAATTGCAGAGAAGATGCGAGAAGCTCGACTAAGATGACTTGGACACGTACAAAGGAGACCATTAGAGGCACCTGTTAGGCGTTTGTGAGGGTCTAGTCGTTAGGCATGTTAAACGAGGGAGGGGTAGACCAATAAAGATTTGGAATGAAACTATAAGGAAAGACATGATGTACTTAGTCATTAGTGAGATTATGACACAAGATAGGGCACAATGACGACAAAGGATCCATATAGCTGACCCCACTATAGTGGGATAAAGGCTTGAGTGTTTTTGTTGTTGTATTACCCTTAAGAAACAAAGCATGATTTTTCTTCTTCTGATAATTAAGATATCTTGTTTCTTTCCCCCAGGATGTGAAGAAAAATATGTTGTTTCTTGATTTCCCTCCAATGTTGCAACTCCATCTAAAACGCTTTGAACATGCTTTCAATTGATTGTTCTTACGTATCTTAAACTTCTTATGAATTCTTGCTCTTTAGAGTGAAAGCCAAACTTTCTTTAGAGTAATTCAATTCCTGCGTTTGAATTTCATCCTGCAGCCGAAAAGAATAATTGATAAATTCAAATCTTGTGCCTTAAAACCATCCTACAAACAAACAAGGGAATTGACTTTTGGCCCAATTCAAAAACCTATGAGTTTTTGATTTTGAACCAAAACCAATTCCCACTTCTGAAAACCCACGAAACAAATGAGGCCTAAATGTAATTATCTAGGTCCTGTGAGATGCCTATTGAGATTTGGAGAGTTACTAAGGATATTCATGTGATTTGGTTGACAAGTATTTCCATTGAAAATTTAAATATTGATATGAGTTATCTATTAAGATTTTGAGAGTTATAGGGGACATTGTAGTGGCTTGTTTGACCAGTCTTTCTATGAAATTTCGAAGATTAAGATTATATCAAATGATTGGAGAGCAAATGGTGAAATTTTGTTAAGAACAACATAGTTAAGCGAGCTTTGGGTAGGGGTGATTTTGAGATGAGTGACCTCCTTGGAAGTACTCATAAGTAACTTTAGAAAAATGATAAAATCGTGATTTTAAACTTTGTATGACCTTGGCCAAGCAATACAAAAAATATTGTTTGTTGCTTCATTATGCATTCAATGTACGACCAAGACTCGATGACACATGATTAGCTTAGGAGTTACTAGGATCAAGTGAGATTGCTCGACAATGTTTGTTGGCCTTTTGGTTCATTCATTATGTGGCTAACTTTAAGTGAAACTTAAGTTGTCACATGGCCTCATTTCTACCCACAAGATTATGTGACAACACCTTCATACTACATGCCCCGACATGTGCTAGACCATCAGTGGTGGTGATTTTCTGTTAACAATCTGAAAGGGTGTCGTGGCTATTACAGTGTGGTACAAAGTTTTGTATCACAATTCTTCTAGGAGATCCAAATGGATGATTGGAGTGGTTGCTCTGAGGAGAATGATCAAAGATAGGTTTCAATACAATGTTTCAGTACGTCGGTCTGGCGCACATCTGGGGATGGTATGTTCTGCTAAGTCACAATTTAGTTCCTGTAGTTTAAATAGTTCGTGGTAGAAGGAGTTGATGAAGCCGGGGTTTTGATAACTGCCGATCGAGCAAGGAAACCCTTGAAGTTGGGCAATCTCACTTATGAAGGCAGCCGTGTATGGTGTTTCACTATAATGAAGTGCCCATATTTTGACAAGTTGTCCATGACTACGAAGATACAATCAAAGCCATGTGAGCGAGGTAACCCAATGATAAAATCCATCACAATGCCCTTATAATGGCCTCAAGAATAGGAAGGGATTGGAGTAATTCTATTGGACATAGCGCCTCATACTTTCCCACAAACATAATAAGCAATTAGCCACAAATTGTTGGACCGTGCAGAGGCACAACGCCAATTCTTTTTTGTTGCGAGTTGAAGATAAGTAAAAAAGGCGTCAGAGTGACAACATGCGCAGCGTTGCATAACATTCGTTAATTAACTTGAAAATTCCAAAAGTGTAGAGTATGATATGAAGCGGTGGTTGTGATAATACAACACATTTCCATTGAGTCAGGAAGGAGGATGAGCTTGTCGGTCCTGCTCCAAATTATGAACCTCTAGGACATACTGCACGGTCTTAGCACACCTCTCATAAAATTGATTTTGCATCCAACCACCATCGGTGTGAAATTGCAAGGAGGGTGTAATGTGCTCGGCGGATTGGTGACCAGAGGCGGTGAAGATACTATGGAGCCGGGACCACGACTGCCTAAGTGGGGTTTGCTCGGGTGGAGAGAGCTACCAAAATCTCTTCAGGGTTTAGAAAAATAAATTTCTTTCATTGATTACTTTCTTACATTACCTTGAGGGTCTATTTATAGGACCCTAATGACAACATTGTAAATACATAAAAGAAAATCATAAAATATTTAAAACACCTAAAACACTATGACTCGATACAATATTGAAGCACCTAATACACTCGACTCGATACAACATGACTCGACTCCAAATATATAATTCTATTATAATAATAATATAATAAGATAACTGACGGCTAGACCCATAACTCTCTATCCGTCCTTGAAATCGAGCTTGGAGAACCGTCTCAGATGATCCAATGCTTTGGCTCCTTTATTTCGCGCCAAACTAGTTCTTGGTTGTGCGTCGCGGTGGCCGGGGCAGTGGTGAGTAGCGGCGGCTGTGATAGAAAAACGGGTGGCGGAAGTGGAGGGTCCCGCGGGACCAGCGGGACGATGGAGAAAAGCGTCAGTAAGGCGATCAGGGAAACAATGGCTGGCGGAAGGAACAGAGTCGACGGAGCGGCAGAAGGCTGCAACGACAAGACGACTGAAGGCACTAACAGAGTAGGAGCCGACGGAGCAAGAATCGGCAGAAGATGCGTCGAGGTGGCCGTTGGCATTAGAGTGGCAGTCGGCAGAGCGACAGTTAACTGAGCATGAGGTCGGAGAGGAGGCAGTGAGATGGCCGGAGGCACCGACAACGAAGGGACCAACAAAATAGGCGGCGAAGTCACGACTGCAAGGGCTAGTGGTGGCGGTGGAATGATAAGGATTGCAGAGAGTCGGGGAGCGCTTCAGTCGTCAGTTGGAGCGACAACTACTTAAGTGGAATCGGCGGTGGCACGGGCTGCGGCGGAAAGGCGGCTGTCAGATCATTAAGCTTGTGGAGTGAGGTCATGTCATCCCGACGACGTTCCTTAGCGTCTCGAAATCGTGCGTCCATGGATGTCATAAAGTTTTTCATGGCGTTCCAGAGAGCAGGCAGAAGAGTGTCCGAGTCATCGAATTTATTTGAGTAAGTGATTAATTTGATTACAAATTAATTAACAAATCAAAATTAAGGTGGGAAGCTTTCACATATCATCTTTCTTGCAGACCAACAACATTGGATTAGAAAAGAGACTCACACTTGGCCGGATGATGGGTGCTTGAAGCATGACGCTCACCATATCTTCCATATCATCCTTCTAAGTGTGGTTCTGGCAGGATGACCATCCAGAAATTACAATGTCCTCAGGGATGATGGTAGATCTAGTGGTCAGAGGGCTGTGATGGAGGAAGCCCTGTGGGTGTCTTGAAAACTCCATGGAACCTCTGGAGAAGTGATCAATCACTGTGTGTGGAGTGTTCTGAACTGGATCCTTGGCGAAGTTTTGCCAAAGAAGGGTAATAAAGTTCAGTTTGTCGGTTATAAGGATACATCACAAGGCCATTGAGATAGGAGTTGAGGATGATGATTGCACTGATAGTCGAATTCCATGGTGTGCGAAGTCTAGTTAGCTCTAATGTTGTCAAGTGTTTGGAGCCATTTCATACCGACAATGATGTCAAGTTCGCTGAGACTAAAAATATAGAAGTCCATATTGAATGTGTCAGATCCCACTCACCAAAAGATTTGAACATAGGTCCCAAGTAGGAGAGGTATGTGGAGGTACGCATGGATGCTACATGCATGTCATTGTGATGTAATTATTATGAGATAACTTAATCATCTTAATTTTATCTTAGCCGTGCCATGTTTCCAAGCGTGATGTAACCTAGGGTTAGGGTTTTTGAAAATAAGATATTTTCTAGCAATCTATTTTAATTTAATATAGGCTCAAATTAAGTTTTACAAAATAACTAATTTTTATCCAAATTATTTTATTTGTTGCAAAATAAAAATAGGTTTTAAAAATTAAGTTAACTTTCATTTTGAAATAGGGCCAAGCGGGCCAAATCGAGTTTTGAGCACAAATTCACTTTCCAACGTTGAAGTTCGCAAAACTGTTAATCGTTATTTGAGAGAAACTCCCTCGAGCGTCTAACGAGTTGAACCGTTGCGAGATCCGCACAACCACAAGCACATCACGAGCAAAAATTTATGGATAACGGTAATTAAAAATAGCGAGAACGTAGAGACATGCTTAAATTAATTAATTTAGGATGCATAAAATTTGATGCAGTGCGGGATGAAGTAACGTTGTCGGGGATGCTTCCGATGTGCTGGTGGGTCCACGACGGGCTGTGGGTAGTTAGGACAAGGTCAGATATGGGCTATTGGGGAAGTGGAGGGTGGGATTCATGGATGTGGGTCTAGGTTTGGGCCGGATGTGGGCTGGAGGTTTGGGGGGGAGATGAACCCAGCGGGTTGGAGGCCGGGAAGAGGGGAGGAGAGGAGCGGTGGGGCTACAACAGGGAGACGGGGAAGGGGGGAGGAGGGGCCGTGCTGAAGGGCGGATCTGGATGGGGAGGCGAAGGGCTGGCAAAGGAGGAAGAGGAGGGGCTGAACGGTTCTGTCGGAGGGCGGGAAGAGGGGGAAGAAGCAGGTCGGGCTTCGCCGGAGGCTGGAGGAGAAGGGGAAGAGAGCGGGCTCTGGAGAGGCGGGGAACGGGCTGCACGGGTACGGACGGAGGCGGAGAAGCGGACGGGAGCAGCACCTTCGGAATCCACCGAAGAAGTCGACCGACAAGTTGCAGTAGGGAAACTTTCGATCCTTGAACCGGCCACCAAAATGCATATATATAGGAGAAAAGCAAGAGCAAAACTAGGGCTCCCGATCGGACGACTATAAATGTTCGGCCCGATCGGGGCTAAATACATCAAAATAATAGAAACTAATATATCAAATTGGCTCGGAACGACCCTCCGGGCGCAACCGCAAACTCGGATCGCCCGACCGGGTCGTCGATCACCGCCTCCTGCGGGAATAGACGCGTGCGTGTCGCCGATCGCCATCAACTCCCCCCGACTTGAAAGCACTCATCTCCGGTGAGTGAAGATGATCGTACTCTCGGCGCAAGTCCGGGGCGAGTTTCTCGAGCTCCTCAACAACAATCCAAGTATCGTCAGAAGTCGGGCGGGCAGACCAATGGGCCAAGTAACGCGGGACCACTGAACCGCCCAAAGTCGTGAAGTCATGACCAACAATCTGTAGGGTATCTCCGGTAGGCGTAGGCGTCTGTCGTAGCAATGTATCTCCGTCTGACCATGGTGCCATTGGAACTGCCGGTTGTAAAGTGGGGTCCTCTGAGCGGTGCTCAACCGTCCGCGGCTGCCGAGGCGAAGTGGACGTAGGTGCACTGGAGGGGAGAGGGTCAAGCAGGGGCTCAGGGGTAGGTGGAGACAAGGGATCCGCGTACACTCGCTCCTCAAAGTATGTGGTCAGATCTTCTACATTGAACACTCGGTAAATCCTCATTGTTGGTGGTATGTCAACTTCATCCGCGTTCGTACTAATCCGTCGAGTGACTGTGTAGGGGCCCATCCGACGAGTACTTAAATTCTTCGCAGCCCCCCGGGGGGGGCCTCTCAGGACGAAGGCGTATCATAACCTGCTCCCCAACGTCAAATACCTATTCTCTCTTGTGCTGATCGGCTTGAGCTTTGTAGATTTCATTACTGGCCGCGATCTTTTTCCGGACTGTCTCATGTAGTGAGTGTATATGATAAACAGACGACTCAACCGACCAATGTTTTGAAAGATGAACCCAAATGATGACATGGAGTGCATGTATGAGGTGAATGAATGACTCGTCAGACTTATGCAGATGATGAACCCAAAAGATGACATGCTCTCATGAATGATGCATGAAACACATGACATGCACGATATGCTGACATTCAATCCGCTTTATGTGGTGAAGGTTCCTTGAAATAGGTGGTTTATCGAGGGGTTCGCCGGGGGAAGTGTAGTAAAACTCAGTGAGTGTGTGATGAGTGTTAGAATGACCGTGTGAAACGCCAACACTCCAATACGAACTCACCTGGACCCGGATATCTCTTAATGAACGTAACGCGTCAGGCGGCTCACCAGGAGGTACATATGAAAATTCGTCACTAAGGCGACGATCACCTGAGTGAGCGGCAGAGACATTAATAAAGAGGAAGTAACACTCGAGTGAGGCGAGTGTCACCGACAAGATAGAACTTATCTGACGGATCAACAAGCGGTATGTCAAAGAACTCATCACGAAGTGGGTGGCCCGGGTGGGTCATACACTTAATTCTAAGCTTAATTCTAAGCACATCGGGAGGAGACTCCTGCGTGCCTAAGAAAATTCGGGCATTCTCAATGTCGCCCTCAAGAGCTGCTCTCCAAAGCACAATAAGGGAGGTGCATTGGAGAGCGAAGGGCTGCCAAAGGAGGAAGAGGCGGGGCCGAACGGTTCTGTCGGAGGGCGGGAAGAGGGGGAAGAAGCAGGTCGGGGTTCGCCGGAGGCTGGAGGAGAAGGGGAAGAGAGCGGGCTCTGGAGAGGCGGGGAACGGGCTGCGCGGGTACGGACGGAGGCGGGGAAGCGGACGGGAGCAGCACCTTTCGGAATCCACCGAAGAAGTCGACCGACAAGTTGCAGTAGGGCAACTTTCGATCCTTAAACCGGCCACCAAAATGCATATATATATATATATATATATATATATATATATATATATATATATATATATATATATATATATATATATATAGGAGAAAAGCAAGAGCAAAATTAGGGCTCCCGATCGGACGACTATAAATGTTCGGCCCGATCGGGGGCTAAATACATCAAAATAATAGAAACTAATATATCAAATTGGCTCGGAACGACCCTCCGGGCGCAACCGCAAACTCGGATCGCCCGACCGGGTCGTCGATCACCGCCTCCTTCGGGAATAGACGCGTGCGTGTCGCCGATCGCCATCAAAATTATTCCAATATAATTAGCAAGAGGTGGTGAGATTACTCAGAGGGGTTGAACCCGGTTCAAGCCCAGGCGGCACTAGGGATCAATCAACGACCGATTGACGGATTAGAAGGGACAAAATCGACGTCAATCAGGGATATGTGTACAACGTCTCACGATCGACTGGCGGGCAAATGAGTTGGTATCGACGCCAGCCGAAATGGTCGTCAGAATCGATGGCGCGGTCGACGACGACCTTGCAAGGGTCGGGCGCTGGATGTTCTCCGCGGCACGGGACTGGCGTGCGTCCACGGTCGCGGTCGCGGTCAGCATGCGACAGGGACGAAAGGCCGCAGTCTCCTGGAACTCACGAGAGGCGGTGTTGGTGGTTGCTTTGCCTTCACAGGAGGAGAATCCCGGCGTCGGTGGCTTACAGGAAGGGGACTGGTACCTGCAATACAGAGGGAACGAGCTCAATTTGAGGCAGCGCAGATGGTTAGAGTTTCTATCAGACTACGACGTAGACATTCAGTACCATCCAGGAAAGGCGAATGTTGTAGCTGATGCCCTTAGCCGTAGAGGTTCGTGTTTCTTCCTTCTCACTCAGCAGGAGGAGTTAGTGCGGGAACTGGAGAGACTGGACATCACCGTTGTGCCACGCTGTAGTTTTGGTTCTGCAAGGTTGAGTTGGATGGAGATTACTTGCGACATTAAGGATAGAATCAGGACAGCTCTACCGTTGGATCCAAAGATGACAGATTTGGAGCTCAGTGCAGATAGGTCAAAAGGAGAGATTCTCTATTCAGGATGATTTATTGTTGTTTGATGGTAGAATGTGTATTCCCGATGCTAGTGACCTTCGCGAGGACGTTCTTTTTGAGGCACACAATTCCAGATATTCCATACATCCGGGTAGTATAAAGATGTATGCAGATCTCAAGAAGGTAGTCTGGTGGCCAGGCTTGAAGAGTGATGTTGCAGATTACGTAGGGAAGTTGAGACGCGCAAGTTGGTTAAGGCCGAGTGCCTAAGGCCTGGAGGCAAGTTGCAGCCACTTCCCATTCCCGAGTGGACTTTTGAGGATATATCCATGGATTTCATCCATGGTCTGCCGAGATCGCAGATTGAGAATGACTCCTTATGGGTTATAGTTGATCGGCTTTCTAAGGTTGCCCATTTCATTCCTATAAAGAAGACAGATCAGGGTCCCAGATTAACACAGTTATATATGAACGAGGTAGTTCGACTTCACGGTGTTCCCAGGACTATAGTTTCAAACCGAGATGACAGATTTACCTCCAGGGAGTGGCGATACGTACAAGAACGGTTGGGTACCAGATTACATTTCAGCACCGCATTCCATCCCCAGACAGATGGACAGACTGAGCGCACAAATAGGACTTTGAAGGATCTGCTACGTATGTGCATATTGGACTTTGGAGGAAAGTGAGATAAATATGTTACTCTTGTGGAATTCTCCTACAATAACAGTTTTCAGACGAGTATTGGAATGACACCGTTCGAGGCCCTCTATGATAGACGTTGTCGGACACCGTTATGTTGAGCTGAAAGTGAAGAAAGGTCTATCATCAGGGAATCATGGATTGATAAGACCACTGACAGGATCAAGCTCATTCAGGAGCATATGAAGACAGCTCACCAGACCAAGTATAATGATCAGAAGCACAGGTCAGTAGAATTCAGTGTTGGAGACTATGTTTATCTGAAGGTCAGATCAGTCAGAGGAGTCTCTAGAATAAAGCGGATGAAAAAGTTGAGCCGCGGATTCGTTGGTCCTTTTGAGGTGCTGGAAAGAGTTGGTGAGGTTGCTTATAGGTTGGCCTTACCTAAGGAAATGAGTGGTGTACATGATGTATTCCACGTCTCCTATTTGAGGAGAGCAGTCAGAGATTCCAGTTAGATCATCAGTACCGAGGAAGCACCAATCGAGACAGATCTTAGTGTTGGGGTTAGACCAGTCAGAATCGTGGATTCAAGGATACAGAAGCTCAGGAATAGAGAGATTCATATGGTCAAAGTCTTTTGGATGAACTGTGGTCGACCAGAGTATACTTGGGAGAGAGAGGATGAGCTTAAGGGCAATGCAGACTATTCTTTTCTCTTCGATTCAGGTATGATTACAATTTTCGAGGACGGAAATTTTTGTTAGGAGGGGAAATTTGTAACATCCGTAAGTTTGACGCGGAATTATTTTTAATTGTAGGGTCAAGTTGCGACGAATTTTGATCGAGCCAACGCGACGTCAAGGTACAATGCTACTATTTCTAAAGGTCGCATTTATTAATTTGTGAATTATGTTAATTATATTATAGTGAGAGACATTTTAATTTTACTAACGAAGCACGACACGAAATTGTTTAGTGCAAAGGCGTTAGTAGAGAGTGGGTTGCATTTTGCACGAATAAATAAAATGGGGTGCCAATATCAGGTCCCAATTTTCCTCCTCTCTCTTCATACGGTTATCGAAACCGCATCCCGCTATTGGTTAAAAGCCGCACAATCTCATTTTCTTACGGGAATTAGTCGCAAAACCGCAAGCCGCAATCTCCCGTTTCCGTCTCCCGCACGCAGCAACGCCAAGCCCGCACCTCCCGCAAGCCCTAGCCGGCGGCCGATACTTCTCCAGAACCCCTCTCCGACCACTCCTCTTTCCTCTACGAGCGCCGATGGGTATTCCTTTTCCTTCCTTGGCCCGTGGAAGAGCCGGGTTCGACCCTAGCCGGTGGTAGTGAAAACGATTTTGGTTCGGTGAGTCGATTCCTCCCTTATCTCTTTTCCCTCATGGAGATTAGGCTAAACTAATTTTTGTTCCTAATGCCCTAAATAGGTTTTGGAGTTCGTGATCCTCCGCAGAATTTGGGTTGGGTGCTTTGAGAGCCTCAATCACTCCACATAAAGGATAATATCTGAAGTTTAGCGCTTGAAATTTTGTAACCCTAGTTGTATAGAAATTTTCCACGGGAAAATCGTAAAGGGAAAAATTATGAAATTAGGGCTACTCTAAATTGCAGGACTTTGGCGGGGTCGGGACAGCATTCTGAAGGTCCCCAGTAGTAGGATTGCCTTCAGAAGAGAAATGTCGCCGCGCCAAGTGTACGAGCTCCGCAACACCACTGTAAGGAAACCTAATTCTTGTTAGTTAGACATAACAATCAATATAATTTTGTATACGCATGTGTAGGTTTGTTACAAACATCATGACCATGCATAGAAATGTGTGGTGATAGGAAAACGGTCGCGAAAAATGTGTAGAATGATACCCTTCTCCAAGACCCAAGTAGTGAGATCATGAACAGTAACGTTAGGTACGAAACCTATACCCTGTACGTAAGCTTGAAATTTGTCCAACCAAGGGTGTGAATGTCCCTTCTAGTCGACCATGAGAAGGTCAAGGGTCGCTCAGTAGTACACCAAAAGAGATGTCCCAAGCAGAGTAGCATTTGACCAAAAGGTCAGTAAGCACACTTAAGTCTTTTCGTGCTTGGTAGAGGCGCACTACCTTCCTCATAGGGCATATGGTATCCTATGAGTAGCAGAGTCTTGGGAGTTGACTCCCCTTGAGACAGTTAGTAGATTCGAGACCGTGTCCGCGTGACACTAGAACAATTGAGTTCGTCAGATGGTCTCGGGTCGTCAGTTTCAGATGCGCGTTAGGAGCTACTCTGCCTAGAGCCTTCCAAGTAGATGTGCAAGCTAGAGGTCACCTAGAACTCAAGTATAGACCTGACTTGAGACAGTACACTAGTTAGTGAACGCCGGGACTTGGGTTAGTGAGCTGTAAGTCACGAATATAGAACAATGTAGATCTTTTGACCAGATAATATTCTGAAGGACATGCATATCATATAACATAAATGTTTTTAATGCACGAAACTATTTTTTTAAAGGCATGCATTCATCATGTGAGAAAATGTTTTTAGTGTCACTAGGAGGAATTATTTTTTCTTTACTTTGACCCCCTCGTGGGCAATATTTTTACAGGTGACCCAGGTGGGAAACTACGTCTAGGATGAGCATTGGTGGCGTCAGTTTGTAGTGTTTTCCATTTAGTTTTTCTTTACTTTCAGCATATAGTTGTAGTGGTGGACAATGTAACTTGTTAACATTTTATATGTCATGTAGCAGACTTATGATATTATTACAGATTTTCAGTCATTTCAATTCTATTCTTGTTTAGTGGCTCTGTGAATCCAGATATCAGGTATGTGGTTACCCTTAGTTTACTTTCTTAGCTTCCGTTGCAAGTTATAAAATTTCTAGTAGCTTCTACTTTATACCTGTTGTATACTAGTTTTGATACTGTTTTCTAGTTCTCTTTATATCGCTGACCCGGCCGGATGACTGATTAATGTAAAACTGGGAAGAGGTGTTACAAGTTCCACATGGCCTCATGCTTGTCTATGTGTTGCTCTTTGCATCTCCCCTATTTCCACATTTGATAGGTGCATGTGCTCCGGTACGGACTTTTTATGTGGATGTCTTGTTGTGTTTAATTGTACACACTCGACCCCACATTTTCCGTTACCGTGTGTCTTCCAATGTTTTCTCAAGTAGATGATGTTCTCATACCACCGTGTGTTTGTGGTATTGATTGATGGAATCGTGTGTGTATTGCTCGTGTGTTTTGTGCGTTCATGTCGTTGCACCCGAAGCCACCACAAATGTCCAACCTTTCCCATCTCTACACCAATTTCCTTTATCAACATGTCATTTTCAAGTTGTGGGTTTTACCCTCCATCTTGCGTGGGAGTGTTGGAGTTTTTGCATTTATGAGTTAATATCATTGTTCTTTCTATGTATTTTGTCCCGTGTTTAGTCCCACATGGGCTATCAGTGTCTCGTGAGTCTTTGTAATCCGTTAAATATCCCTTAAAGGGAAGAATGAATTTTCACTTTATCTCCTTTTAATTTCAACATACGAAGTTCGCCGTATTCCAAATGGATAGCCATTGGGCGGAGGTTCAGTTTTGTGGGTGGAGGTGATGGATACTGAAAAGGAGGATGTTGAATTGCTGGTAATGGGTTAGTAGGTGGGTGGGGTTGTGGCTTGTGGTTTTTGATGAAAGATGGGATAGATTGGCTAAAGGAATAAGTGAAATGTGACCTATGATTCGTGGGCCTGAGAAAGATAGAGAAATTCTCCTCGACACAGTGCACTTATTCTATGGCATTGTGAGGGATTGGGATCGTGCTCCTGGAAGCAGGGTCGTGCTGTAATCCATGAAATAGCCCAAATAATGTTTTTTTGTGAGCCCCATGAGACAAAAATGATTAGTTCAATGAATGCGTCGATGTGGCTTTCCATGGATTTGACTTACTGAGCGAGCAAAAGCTGCCGGAAGATGTTCTCGATCAGCGAATGTCTTAACATCGGATTAATTGCTCCTTTGTAGCTAGTCATGTTTGACTGAGATTTGACTAGCTAATGCAAATGGAGAGCGTGTTGCCCATGTGGATGGTGAGTAGGCAGACATTCTCCGACGACAATGTGGATAGATCGAAAAACCACTCCTCTCAGCAATCCTTCCATATATGGGTGCAAGTTGAGTTGAGCCAGCTCGAAAGCTTGATAAGCCGGCTTGAAAAAAGCTCATCTAGTGTTGTTCATGAGCTCGCGAGCCGGCTCGCGAGATTTTTATTTATACATTTACAAAAAATAAAAAAAATAAGAAAATAAAACTCATGAGCTAAAAAGCTAGCGAGCAGCTCGAGCTCGTGAGCTCGTAACTCGAGCTCGAGCTCGATAAGTTGGTATTGAGCTCGAGCTCGAGCTGGGATAAATGAGCTCGTCGAGCTCGAGCTCGAGCTCGAGCTCGAAATGAGGAGCTCGAGCTCGAAATGAGGAGCTCGAGCTCGAAATGAGGAGCTCGAGCTCGAAATGAGGAGCTCGAGCTCGAAATGAGGAGCTCGAGCTTGAAAATTTTGCCAAGCTCGACTCGTTTGCACCCGTACTTCCATACGGATGGGCATTGTCCAATACATCAATTTCAATGAAGATGATACTCATGTCTGCCGTCAGCTGATGTCATGAGGGAAATTATTGGCTCGAACTCTGTCAAATGACGTCAGATGTTGATGCCAGATGTTGACGACACGGTCGTTTCAGCATTGGACAGAAGGTGAAATTATTCTAGAGTTGCAGAAGCGATGTCTCTCTCAAATTGCAGTCATGGTAAGATCTTGGTTTCTTGTATTCTCGAAGACTCTGAACTCTGTTGCACATGTATGAACCTAACTAAAGATGAGATAGTTAATGAAAGGCTTGTTCTTTCAAAGTCTAACATGTCTTATATGCTAATGTAAACCAATAAAAAAGATCTATTGATTAAACTTTGGTATGGATTGATGGGTTAACCTTAGTGATATATGCAATAAAGCACCTATCACTCATCCCCCATTCTTCGGGAGCCGAGCCGGTTCTGAGCCTTGCTCAAGTCATTTTTAAACGTAAAGAGAAGCACGAAGGTAAGGTAGGGGGACTAGTGTGTTTTCCGGAACATGAGTTGGAAGTCAGAGAAAGTATCCTCCACTCGATCCATGTGGTTCACCATGGGCTCTCAGCACATGTATTTGGAACGTACAGAACCCTAACATGAAAGAAGGGGTCTGCGATTTGCTGCATTGCCGAGGGCGTTCCGAAAAATTTCACAGTAATTGATGCTGAAGGAGAATTGACATTGGGCTACTGCGGAGAGGTTGCTCGATAAGGAAGCTATTGAGGCTAATGCAAGAGGAAGGTAATCGATGATTAGAAGTTCTGGATACGAACATTGCAGTGGGAGATGGTGCTGGATCCGACAGTCAAGGGGAAGGGGTGACATCGTCGTACCAATTTGTGCAAGGCACCGTCGATCAACATCGTGGGGTGGAACAAGCCCATGATGAATTATTTCAATAAGAGGAGAAACAACGAAGGATTCACACATTCTCCGAGGCTTCCTCTGTGCTCCTTCAAGCCAAATCAAAACAAAGCATAATAGCTAATTAAGACCCTCATGTACTTAAGGCCAAAACACAAAATTGTTCACCCATGAAAAACAACATAAAGCATAATACTAATTTGACTGGTCGAGCTCTTGGATTTTTGGTCTGCCCATTCGTTTTTCTGTCCCTGAGCAAGTACACACATGTTGGATGCCCCTGGCTCATGCTTGTTCACATCACTTGATAATGTGGCTGCTTAACTAGTAAATATTTTTATGGTATGAGCTTATCATCATCAGACTTATCTGTACTCTTTGATTTGCCATTTTGATTTCTTATTTTCCTCGTTTCTATTAACTATAGCTTGACGTGTTAAACCTATCTTCATATATCGTTTCAAATTAATTCTATTATTGTTACCTTAGAAAGTACTTCTCTGTTACGACCCCAAACATGGCACGGTTCTCAGGCGTCGTTATGCTCGCCGGTGGAAGGAGAGTGCAGGAGGCAACGCGGTTGAACTCACCGGTTCAGCCCCCACTCATTAAAGTGCGCGGCTTCGGGGCTGAACCACCCGGTTAAGGCCCTTTTTTTGGGGGGGGGGGGGGGGGGTGACTGCCCCCCTTGGGCCCGGGTTTATTTATACCCGGGGCTCTTTCTTGGAGGCAAGCAAAGATACTTTCAGGTATTTCTCCTCTCTCCTTAAACCCTAATTCCTCTCTATCTTACTCTCTAGTTCTCTCTTCTCTAGTTTCCTATCATTTGGTATCAGAGGAGCGTTCCTCGACCATGGTTACCACTCGCTCGCAAGAGGAAACCACCCGGTTGGAAACCCTAGAAGAAAGCTACGT
Organism: Platanthera guangdongensis; assembly: GCA_039583875.1. NCBI lineage: Eukaryota > Viridiplantae > Streptophyta > Magnoliopsida > Asparagales > Orchidaceae > Platanthera > Platanthera guangdongensis. The sequence goes on from CM077162.1 coordinate 14,418,589, forward strand.
CGGCTTGACGGATACGGTTGCCGCCATCGAGGAAAAGATGAGGGCCTCCACGGAGCGGTTGGAGGAACGGATAGACGCCCGCATGGAAGAAATCAAAGCATTATTATCCAAAAATTTGAAAGGGAAGCTGTCGGTAATGAACGAGGAGTCCGGCGGCTCACAGGTTCCGGCCCTAGACACGACCGGGCCTCATCAATTCGCGCCACAAACGAGCGAGACTTCCGGATTGGCGGGACAAGGTCGTGTCGGGGCAGGTTCGTCCGGAGCAGTGGTCGCGGCGGGAGGCTGGGGCGTCCGCGGGACTGCGTTGGGCGCGAGATCGGTCCAGGGCGGGATCGACAAAGTCGGCTACTGGCGCGCGCCATGGAGGCGGATCAGTGAGGACATGGGAGGGGCCGGACGGGCTCCTGGACCTCCGGTACAGCCGGTGGTGGGTGCGGGTGGCCTTCTTCCCCATCTGCGTGGCTACGGGCCACCAGGGGGCCATGGAACCGGCACCCCTTTGGGCTGCCAGCCCCAACCGACGGGTGGAATGCATCGACAAGGATATCCGGGAGCACATCTTGATCCTACGGGGCAAAGAAGATCAACTTGGTATGGGCAAGAGCCGGGATGGCATGGCCAGGTCACCCTGCCGCTAGCTTACTTGCCTCCAAAATTTACGCGAATGAATTTCCCAAGTTCAACGGAAGAGACGCTCTGGAATGGGTGCAAAAGGCTGAACTTTTTTTCAGTTATCAGGTCTTGGAGGGCCAATGGGTGCAACTAGCGTCCTTCACCCGGAGTATGATGTCTTTCAGTGGACGTAATGGTTTTTCAGGGGCAAGGAATATGTGCCATGAACTGATTTTGTGTAGGGCTTCACCTCCAGATTCGGGCCATTGGAGTACGAGGATTTTGAGTCCATCCTTCAGAAGTTGCGACAAAAGGGGACAGTGATGGAGTATCGCACGGAGTTCAAAAAAGTGGCAAATCGGGTTCACTGGGAAGAAAAGACGTTGCTCAACTGTTTCGTATCGGGACTCAAGGAACATTTACGTGACGAGGTTCAGACTTATATGCCTCGCAGTCTAAACCATGCCATCATCTTGGCTCACATCCAGGAGGAACGCTTCAACAGGCAACAAACTCGCACCACGGGGAGAACCACGACAACCCTGGTGGTCACCAAAAGGGAACCATCAACGGCCGACAAACCGACTGTGACACGACTATCATGGGCCGAGCTTCAGGCAAGAAGGAGAATGGTCTGTGTTTCAAATATGACAAAAAGTACGTGCCTTGACACAAATGTCAACGAGATTACTCCAGAACCAGAGCCGGAGGACTTGGATTTGACCGAGTTTGGTGTGTCCTTACAGGCTATGGAGGGATGCAGCACCCCCCTCACGATGCGGATGGCGGGAAAGGTTAGCCAGAAGCGGGTGACGATTCTGGTGGATGGTGGGAGCACCCACAACTTCATCCATCCCGATGTAGCTCAACGAGTGGGACATGTGATCGATCGTGGGGCCGTCTTTCAAGTCATGGTGGCGGATATAAGCAAACTTCAGTGCGAGAGTTATGATAAAGGTGAAGCTACGGATACAGGGGTACACGAGTCGTACTAATGTCTACCTCCTGCTTATTAGAGGCTCAATCATGGTGCTAGGGGTACATTGGTAGCAACAATTGAGGCGGGTGACCATTGATTGAGATCAGATGACGATGAGGTTCCTTCAACACGGGAAACAATATTTTTTGGGGGCCCACAAATCCTCTCCGATGAAGGAGATCTCCCTTCGAAGCCTGGAGCGACTAGGGGAGCAGGGAGACACCATGGCGGTGATCATGGAAATTACATTGGCCAGTCCAGCTCCTTCAGTAGTACCGGTACATATGCAGGCGATACTGGCTCAGTATGTTGACGTATTTCAGGAACCTCATACACTTCCACCACCGAGATTCAGAGACCATCAGATTCAACTCAAGACAAGGGCCGAACCTACCAACATCCGACCATACCATTATCCGCACATCCAGAAGGCCGAAATTGAGCGTAGCGTAAAATAAATGCTTACCGCCTGTTGAAGTATTAGACCGGGCGGCTTAGCGGTCTGATCCAGCGTTTGTGACCGGGCGGCTTAGCGGTCTGATCCAGCGTTTGTTGAAGAGCGGTTGGCGATCTGACTCTGAAGCCTGGAGACCGGGCGGTCTAGCGGTCTACCATGTGCGGCTGTTCTATCCGCTGGAGTTGCCGAGCGGTTAAGCCATCTGTCTAAGGCCTGTGCGGTCACCTTTATTCTAGCCGCTTGTATATTTAGCTACTTTCTCAGTATGTTGACGTATTTCAGGAACCTCGTACACTTCCACCACCGAGATTCAGAGACCATCATTCAACTCAAGACAAGGGCCGAACCTACCAACATCCGACCATACCATTATCCGCACATCCAGAAGACCGAAATTGAGCGTAGCGTAAAAGAAATGCTTACCGCCGGGATTATCCGCCCTAGTACGAGTTCCTTCTCTTCTCCCATCATCCTAGTAAAGAAGAAGGACGGGTCGTCGTGATTTTGTGCGGATTACCGCGGCTTGAGCAACTCGACTATCAAGGATAAGTTTCACATTCCATTGATCGAAGAGTTGTTAGACGAATTGCACGTCGCTTATTTATTTACAAAGCTTGACCTCCGATTGGGCTACCATCAGATTTGGATGCGAGAGGACACTCATAAGACAATCTTTCGTATGTATGACGAGCACTATGAATTCCTCGTGATGCCTTTTGGGCTCACCCACGCCCCATCCACGTTCCAGGCAGTTATGAACGAGATCTTTCGCCCTTTGCTATGTCGTTCAGTATTGATATTTTTTGATGACATCCTCATATACAACACGAGTTGGGAGGAGCACCTGACCCATGTAGAGCACGTTTTCACCATTCTCCGCCAACACCAGATCTACACCAAGCAGTCCAAGTGCTCGTTCGGACAGGCAAAGGTCGAGTACCTGTGACATTTGGTCTCCGCGCACGGCGTCAAAGCCGACCCAAAGAAGATCGAGCGCATTGTGTCATGGCCACGTCCTCATACAGTCCGGGCCTTGCGGGGCTTCCTGGGACTCACGGGGTATTACAGGCGATTCATGAAAGATTATGGTAAGATCGCACGACCGTTAACCCAGTTATTAGTTATTACAGAAGGACGTTGTTGAAGCCAGTAACCCGACTTCGCCTAGAGTTCGGACCTGAAGTTTCAGCTCACACCTACTCTTCTCAAACCGCCCTCTCGACGTGAGTCAGAACCAGAAACAGACCGAGGGTCTCATCTTGGAGGTCCCGCCTCTTACCTGGAAGAATCAGAAGTTCTCTCACTCCCTAGCCAGTGCTGAGCTAGGTGCCTTTGAGGAAGAAGATGGATGGGTCAACAACCTGTTCAAAGCACCTTATCGGTCTATTTATAGGTCTCTGAGTTTGACCTGCCAATAACCAAATTGGATCAACCTGAAATTACCCAAATACCTTGGGCTGGGTCTGCCAACAGCCAAATTTCGCTGTTTTGAAGGGCTATGCGCAAACCACCAAGGGCAAAAGGATAAAATTACCTGGGGTAGAAGAGTAAAATCCCCCTTGGGGGTAAGAAGGTAAAACATCTTTTTTCCTCATACGGCAAGCGAGAAATTGGCCAGCTGGCGGGACGAGCCTACCTGTCCGTCTCGCAAGTATCCCCGTCTTGCGAGAGTCATCTCGCCACCAAGGGCCAGCCCGCGCCGCGAGAGAGATCTCGCCTACTCCGCCGCACCCCCTCTCGCCTTCGGCGAGTGGACCCCATGGTCCCACTCGCCTCTTCAGCTCCTCTCGCCCCCTCCCGCGAGCCCAAGGTTGTACAGACACCTTCCTCTGACAGGAGGAGGCAGAGGCGACATTCCAGGCTCTCAAGGGGGCCATGACCTCCACACCGATTCTCGCCCTTCCCGACTTCAACAAGGAGTTTGTTCTTGAAACCGATGCGTCGGGCGTGGGAATTGGGGTTGTATTAATGCAGGAGGGCCGATCATTAGCCTTCTACAGCAAGGCGTTAGCCCCTCACACTTTAGGGTTGTCCACGTACGAGAAGATGCTGGCTATCATCCATGCGGTGGCTATGTGACAACCTTATTTGCTGGACCGACACTTCAAAATCCGTACTGATCACCAGAGCTTGAAGCACTTCTTGGAGCAACGGGTCTCCTCCCCGCTCCAATAGAAGTGGGTGACTAAGCTGTTGGGGTACTATTATGAGATTCTCTACAACAGGGCAAAGAGAACGTGGTTGCTGGCACCTTATCCCGCCTACCGGAGAGCACCCTCGCCCAAATCTCTGGCCCCCCTGTTCGACTCTTTAGATGATATATAGGAGGAGGTCATGCGGGATCCCGCACTACGGGCCCTCGTGGAAGCTCTTCAACAAGGGCAAGTCACTGCCCCGTGCTATCACCTGCAGAATGGAATACTTTACTATCACGGCCGAGTGGTCATTCCACCCAACTCCTCCTGGAAGACCGTCATGCTGCACGAGTTCCACTCATCCCCTACTGGGAGTCATGCATGAGTACTCCACACTCTTCAATGGGAGCGGGCAAATGTCTTTTGGAATGGATTACGACACTATGTACAACAGTTTGTTCAACAGTGCGAGATGTGTTAGCGACAGAAGTACGAGACAACCACCCCTGCATGACTTCTTACACCGTTGGAGATCCCATACCATATTTGGGATACAGTGTCTATGGATGTTATAGACGGGTTGCCCAAGTCTCAGGGCAAGTCTGTTATCCTGGTCGTGGTTGATAAGCTTTTCAAGTATGAACATTTTTGGCTTTAAGTCACCCTTACACGGGCGAGTCAGTTGCCGATCTCTTTGTTTGGGAAATAGTCCGTCTCCACGACGTTCCACGTGCCATCATTTCCGACCGTGATTCAACGTTTCTGAGTAATTTCTGGCGGAAGCTCTTTCGACTACAGGGGACTTGTTTACGCCTCAACACAACTAATCACCCCCAAACATATGGCCAGACGGAGGTTCTCAATCGGCGAGTTGAAACATACCTCCGTTGTTTTGTGATGGATGAGCCTCGGACATGGACTCGCTGGTTGCACTGGACCGAATATTGTTATAACACCTCATACCACTCAGCCTGCAAGTTGACCCCGTTCGAGGTCGTTTACGACCTCCCCCTCCATCATTGGGCAACTATGAACCGGGCAGCACGGCCTTGCCGACCGTTGATCGGGCGCTACGTGACCGGGTCCGCACCTTAGCCACTTTGCACGAGAACCTACGAGCGGCTCAGGATCGCATGAAGGCCCAAGCAGACAAACATCGCAAGGAAAGGGAATTCGTTGTCGGTGATGACGTCTTCCTCAAGCTCCAGCCTTACCGACAGTTGTCAGTTGCCCGCAGGGCAAACCAGAAATTTGCTCCGCGTTACTATGATCCCTTTCGTATTACCCGCCAAGTGGGACCAGTGGTTTACACCTTGGCGCTACCCGAGGGATCCACATGCATCCTACCTTTTATGTGTCCTTGCTAAAGAAGAAGGTCAGAATCACAATTCAGGCTAGCACGTTCCTTCCAGAGGCGACAACAACGGGCGAACACCGATCGTTACCCGAAGAGATTCTGCTGATCAAATGGAAACAGAGGGGCACCGAGTACCACCCCGCGGTCCTTTTCAAATGGTAACACTGGTCAGAAGCACGTAACACTTGGGTCGACCTGCTAGAATTCAAGGAGCTCTACCTGGACTTCCATCTTGGGGACAAGCTGGTTCTTGATGGGGAGGGGAATGTTACGCCCCCGAACATGGCACGGTTCTCAGGGCGTCATTATGCTCGCTGACGGAAGGAGAGTGCAGGAGGCAACGAGGCTGAACTCATCGGTTTAGTCCCCACTCATTGAAGCGCGCGGGTGCGGCTTCGGGGCTGAACCACCCGGTACAGCCCCTTGGGCCCGGGTTTATTTATACCCGTGGCTCTTTCTTGGAGGCAAGCAAGGATATTTTCAGGTATTTCTCCTATTCCTCTCCCTAAACCCTAATGCCTCTCTATCTTCCTCTCTAGTTCTCTCTTCTTCTCTACTTCCCTATCATTCTCCCTAATCTCCTGAACTCAATTTTATATACGCTTCTAATGTTTGCATTTTCTATTGCTCATTATACTAAATAATTTAAGTCTGTTAGAGGGTTAAGGCTCTTTTATATCTGTAGATTCATTGTTGCTCGGTTGGAACTCTTTAAGCATATATACAAATTCATTTTTTTTACTTCAATTTCTTTCAAATTCCGCTCAATTTGAGGTCATTGCTATTCATTCGCAGGTTTCATTGTACGCAAAGCACATGGGAAAATCACCCCAGCAGATTGAGGAAGATATCAGGCGTCCGAAATACTTCAGTCCTAGTGAAGCTATGGAGTATGGCATAATTGACAAGGTATTACTCATTAACTATTCGTTTCTAATATTAAGAATGTGGGATTGAATGGTTGAAAAATATGGTGATGTAGAAATCTAAATAGTTTACTCTCTAGTAGGCTTAAGCTTTTTTGAAAACGGGTTTGACTCTAGTGTATCGGTTCTAACTTTGGCCTGCCATAGTCAACGCTCCTTAAACAACTAGCGTTTGAGATAATCATTGTGGTAGGTGTCTTCCAAGTTCCGCGATACTTTCTAATCACTGGTGATTCGACACCTGTCTTCATTACCTGGATCTCATTAATCCATAAAAGATCACGCCAACCATCCGAAGGATTCACCGATTATCCCCAAGCTCTTGCCAACCTCACGCACGGTCTCGCCTACCATTAAAAATAGATCGCATATGATGCTAGGGAACTTGCCTACCTTAAGCATGTTCCTCGACATACCTTTTTCTTTAACATTCATAACTCAAAGTCTCAAAGTAACCTTCCGCTCATAGTATCCCCTAATCATTTCATTTTTAGTGGGAGCGGAGTAGGTTCATTTTCTACCCCAACATTAGGACTCCACACTTTCTACCTTCCGCTCATCATACAGTTTGAAACTCCCATGAATAATTAGAATTGGTTTACATGGACGGATCAGTCCCATGATGACTCCGCATTGCATGTTGAATTCGCACGTGGCGGGGAACTTCGTTAGGCACACAAGAGTTTTAAGTTTAGTCCCATATTGTATAATTGAAAAGTATATTGATGGAGTAAAATGAAATCATCAACCCCTTGTCATTGGCTTAAATTTTTTGGGGGTTGTGTGAGGATTTAACCATTTGATGAATTAGGTCCAACTTTGGCTTCCTTTGGTGGCATTGACTTTAATCCCACATTGAATAGTTGAAAAGTAAATGATGCTATATATATAATGTACACAGAGCTCCCGCATTAGTGGGAGATTGTCAGACACTAGTGAATTGGGCTTAGTTCCTCATTGAATAGTTGAAAATTGGTGATGGTGAGCATATGTTTTTGAGTAGAAAGCATTTGATTGCCGTATCGAAGTCAAACTTTCTCCTCCTTTAATTTCTAGCACCCCCCTAGTGGTTGACTGTCATGTTTCTGTAGGTACTATATAACGAGCGGGGTCCTGAGGACCGAGTGTCGTTTCAGACCTGAAAAAGGCCCAACTTATATGATTCTGGAGCTCTTACATTTTCTTTGTTCTCGTCCGCCACGCGGCTTCGCTCGAGGGGGAACTCTATCAGCTCCTAAAAGCAGGTTCTTGGAACCCTTCCTATTTGTGCGCTATCTGAGAGTGATTTGAAGTTGTGGAGCTCAAGTGTTGATTAAGGCACCATTTAATGCATCAGTAGTGTTTCATATCTGATTCTGTAGGGAGACAGGCGCTTGTTTTATTTAAAAAAATTTCAAAGCAGTGTGAGGTTAGATCAGTAAATTATTAAAAACAGTAAAAAATATTTGTATCATTGAGTATTTATCTTCATTATATGTAAAATAAGGCGATTGTTAATCGCAACTCGAAAATAGCTATTCACACTCCATTATTACCCGCAACACAAAATTAAAACCGCACCCCATTGTTGCCCGGAAGTCCTTGGCGTGGAGCTTGGCGGAGGTGCTTGGAGAGCTTGGAGGTGGTGCTTGGGTGTCCTGTGGCTGCCTCGGTAGATCCCAATCTTCTCCGAAGCCGGCTGTGTCATGTCGAGGTGCCGGCGGGGAGGGTTGCACAACCCGTCGTCATCCTTTGGGACGGTCAAGTTCGGGGGACAGAAATTGGTCGCCGTGACGGTCACCGACACCCCCTTCTGCACCATTGCGGATCCGCCCCATAGTCACATATGATCTTCTCGGAAAAGAGATCTAATTTACTGAACAAAAATCCTACTGTCCTCGCAAGAAATGAGATCTTTCATGATGATTAACAAAGCATTACCAGCTCAGCGACAAAGCTTCCAAGACCAACGACAAAACAAAGAACAATTAATTGAAGAAAACACAGACAGAAAGTGAGAGGCGAGGAATAAGAAACAGAGTGAGTGGCGTGGAATAAGAAGAAGAAACAAAGTGAGAGAGACGAGGAATAAGAAGAAGAAACAAAGTGAGAGCGAGGAATAAGAAGAAACCGAGTCCAACTTCTACCCTTCCTCTTCTCCAATGGCGTAGCCTGACCCATCTGCAATCAAGAAACGGAGTTCAAATCACATGTTTCCACCATATCGGCTGCTGGGTGGAGGAAGAGAGCGAAGATTGGTGTTTTAGTTTTTAGGAGTGCTGTTAAATTTTAAAAAGGAAAAAAATGGAGTGCGGATAGTCAAATGAGGGGTGCGGTTAACAATTGCCTAAAATAAAGTATTTTGCTCTGTAATTTAAAATTTTTTAATACAAAATGAGAGTTTTTTTTTTCTCGTTTTCTCTTAATACATATTACGTGATTTATACAAGAAAATGCTGGCGCAATGAATGGGAGATTAATAGTAATGTTATCCTAGATTTGAAGCATCAAGCATGTGGGGGAAATTTTGATTTAATAATATTTGAAGATAATTTGAATATTAAAGTAGTATGAGACGCAAAAAAATAGTGGCTTAATATATTTATATAAAAAAATCACTTTGATTTCAATGCAATAAAAGAATTGAAGATTGAATTCAATACACATATTTTATGGCAGGTTGAGTAAATAAAATAACAGAATTATTTAATCCAACATAAATATTTTTATCTCATAAATTTAATCATTTATCACATTTTTAAAATAATTAAACAATTCACCCATTTGTATATCATTTACATTACATGTATAGGCACTAAAATATATACATCAAAATATCAAATGAATCAAAAAGACCAAACATTTCTTTCAACCACAAAGTCTAGCTATTCATTTAGGGCGCATTTGGCGCCGCGTTTTCACGCCGGTGCGGGAGTAGGCGCGAACGCACAGCGGGTAAACAAATGTCCCGTCTCGCGTTTACCGCGTCTGCTCCCTCGCGCCCCTAAAAAACGGAGCCTTTTGATCCCCCACTCCAATTAGATCAGTAGCCACGGCTCCTCCCTCCCCGTCTCCTCCCGGCACGTCAAACGGGGCCTTAGGCTCCCTTTGGCACAACATTTTTACTCCGATGAGTTGGACAAAAACACTACCATCATAGGATATGTGTTTGGCATGACAACAGTTATGACCGCCACAAAGAAAAAACCTAGTTTCAAACATAAAACTGAATGTAGTCCCTCGTTGAAGTGTGATGTTCACGAACGACAGTTCATAATCACTGCGTTCATGATTGCCAACCCCGACGGCGACGGACCATTTATTATAGTGATTTTTAAAATTTTTTTAAAAAATATCTCTCAAGTAATTCAATTATCAAAAGAATTTCAATTTCCATTAATGCTTTTTCCTTAACTAAATTTCATTACTATTTGTTATTATTAATGATCCCTGCTTTTTGGTATGAGTGATGTTAAGGCAATGATGAGGTTATACAAACGCATTGATTTTGATAATGCGCACAACAATAAATTTTTTATTTGCAGTTGAAATTTATATGTGCTCATAAAAGTGAATATCTGATAAAATTTGTAGTAATTCATGTACACTAAACTATGGCAGGACAATGCAAAATTGTTGAGAATAAAAATTAGCAGGAGTATTAGAGCAGAGAAGCTTACTCTTCAAAAAAAAGAACTTGGTGGAATAAAAGGACATGGTAATCAAAGGAGAAAATTGTCAATTGGCAGATTTGGACACAAAAATTCCACATGTGTAATGAAGAATGAGAAGCTTAGGTTCTGTTTGGGGGGACTTGGGCTCTGTTTGGGGGACTTATTTTCACCGGTAAAGTGGTTACGACGGCATGAACCGGTTATGATCCGGTTCATGAGGTCGCAACCGCTTAACCGGTAAAAATAAGTCCCTCCAAACGGAGCCTTGGTGTTCGAAGCAAAGAACTTGCCAGAATAAATAGAGAACTTGGTAAAGCAAGGAGCAGACATTCAGTTGGATTTCATTCTTAGATCCGGAGGAAGAGGATTCACTAGGTTGCTGGAGGACACGCTGGAGTTGCGCGCGATGCTTAGCGTGCTGCCCTGACCTAGACAGATCTGCTCGGGCTCATGGACCAGGGTGTCAACATAGGAGAGAGTAAAGAAGACCGCGCGCAGTAGTGGGAGCGAAAGGGATCTCAATTTCAGTGGTGTGCAAATAAAGGAATTAGGGAGGAGGAAGCAAAATAAAATATAATTTTAGGCTTTTTTGTGTGTGTGCATATGATGAAAATTGATATACATACTAACATCTATATTATATTAAAAAGAAAAAAATATTTTTTGATTAAATATTCATTTTCCAAATTTACTCCTACTTATTAATCAAATCCTAATTTTAAAAATTTATGTGTTCTTTTTTATTTTCAAAAATGTGCTCCCGTGTAGACAAAGTCATGTACTTATAATAAAAAATGTATTTTCTTCGCCGCTTGGAAACTCTCGTGCACACTGCAAAAATGAGTGAAAAACGAAATATAACACTTCCCAAACACTATCGGAATTGAGAGACTGTGGCGATTGACGGTACGGACCCAGCCTTGATTTATTCTATTCAGTTTATGTTCTCGTAATCATTCTGTGGAATGAGATTATTATAGTTCTTCATCCTCCGAGATGCTCCTTCCACATCCCTCTCTGATAAAATCATCGCCCGCGATTCTTCTCCGCCGCCGCCGCCGCCCCCGCTCCGCTTCCTCTGCTCAAACTTCGGCTGCACCGCCGCCGTCTCCAATCAGCTCCCCGGCACGCGTCCGCAAGCTGATCGCCTCCCAGGCCGATCCCCTGCTCGCCAAAGAGATCTACGACATCTCCTCCTCTCTCCTCCCTCCCAATCCCTCTCATCTACAAACCCTAATACTTAAACTCGCCCGCGCCCGGCGCTTCTCTCTCTCCCTCTCCCTTCTCCGGCGTCTCACCTCCCCTTCCCTCTCCCTTCTATCTTCCCTCTGTATAACCTTCTCCCGCCTTTCACGCCCCGACCTTTCGCTTTCCGCTCTCCGCCGTCTCCTCCGCCTCTGCCCTTCTAATCTCCTCCCGCCTCGCCTGCTCCGGCGACTCATTGATTCTCTCTCCTCCCACCCATCATCCCTCCCGGCAGCCCTCTCTCTCCTCCGCTCCTTCCCGGATCTCCCTTCTCACAACCTCCTTCTCCAATCCCTATGCCGCTCTCGCCGCCTATCGCTCGCCATCCCCCTTTTTCGCCGCCTTCAGCTCCTCGGCCTCTCCCCAGACCCTCCCTCTTACCGCTTCCTCATACAGGGCTTCTGCCGCCACGCTCAGCTGTCGTCCGCCCTCTCCCTGTTTGACGAAATGCTCGACCGAGGCCTCGCCCCCGATTCCCTCACCTGCACCACCATTCTCAACGCCCTCTGCCGAAAAAGAAAGCTCCGCGAAGCTTTGAAGATCCTATACCGGATGCCACTCTGGGGCTGCACGCCCGATATCGTCCATTTTAACACCTTGATTGCCGGGCTATGCAGGAGGGAGCCCGCTCGACGCATGCAAGCTGCTCGATGATATGCCCACGAAGGGCATTGCCCCTGATTTGGTGTCTTATACCAATCTGGTTAATGGATTGTGCGCTCGCGGGGAGCTGGATAAGGCTAATGGATACTTGGTTGAGATGGTAGGGAAGGGCATCACGCCGCATTTCTCAGTTTTTCATGCTCTTGTGATGGGTTTCTGCAATGCCGGGAAGCACGAGGAGGGCTGCGGAGTCATGGAGGTGATGCTGAGTAAGGGGGTTGTGCCTCATCTGGAAACATGGATGTACGTGGTTGCTGCAGCGTGCGAAGATTATAGCGGGGACGTACTTGATCGGATCATCATGAAAATTGCGAGGGAGGAAGAGTGGAGAAGAAGTACAAGAATTGTTCAAGCAGTTCCTCTTCTAGATGATGTAATTGGTAGGCTGCGTAAGAGCGATTGGCGTAGGGTATGAGAGGCGCACATCATCTTTTGCAAAGTGCTATTGATTGTGGAAATCACTATTTTTTTAAGAAGAAGAAGAAGAAGAAAGAGGAAGAAGAAGAAGAAAAAGAAAGAAGACTGATTTGATTGTAAGTTAACGGTATTATTATGAAGAGTGGCATCTACTTGTGTGAGGGAAATTTCAGATTTTGTGGCAACTGCGGGTAGTAAGCCTGAGGTACTTGACTACACCATACTTGTTCAATTTTATTATGTTGGTTCTTTCTTATATGTTTTGATGCATAGTTTATATGAGTAGGATTTAGGCTTTTTTCCTTTACCCCAGCCTTTCTTGATTCTGAAACCAGCAGGGCTGCGAAATAACCATTTCAGTTTTTGCTAGAGGGATACTTATAGAAAAGAGGGATACTTATAGATTAGTTGGATGGGCGGTGTAGGTTCATTTTGGGATGTGCGGTGTTTGAGCGGTGGTTGTGAGAAAAGTGTGGTAGTAAACACAATGGTTACAGTTTACCTGTGTTTGAAACTTTGGTGGTACCGTAAAATTTCACGTTTTGGGGTCTGGGCATTCACAACAACCGCTAAAGTTTGACCTAAAACACATTTTGAGGGAGGGAACGCTTGTCACACCTACCCAAGTGTTGCGCAATTTTCATAAATGTAACCGACACCATTCTCTCGCCGCTCTCCCAAACCCGATCTTAGGCTTCGTTTGGGGGGAATTTTTTTCACCGGTCAAGCGGTTACGACCGCATGAACCAGACCATAGGGTTTAGGGTTCAAGCGGTCGTAACCGGGGCCCGGTTCATGCAGTCGTAGCCGCTTGACAGGTGAAAATAAGCCCCTCCAAACGGAACCTTAGTCACTTAAGGCTAAGGAATTTCCCTAACCAGCTCAATAAAGACTATAATCACTAGTTAAATCGTAATTAATCCATGAATTTTTCATTGTGATAGCCGCTCTTCTCTCCTCATTCTATTTCGTGTATCTGTCGTGTGTTTTGCTAGGTAAAGAAAGTATCTCTCTCACTCTATTTCATGTATTTGTCGTGTGTTTTGCTAGGTAAAGAAAGTATCTCGTCCAGCAACAACCTCCTTCTGATAACAACTGTAAGTTGGATCGTATCAAGGTGACATGAAAAGGGAGGGGAAGCAGAGTCATTGAGGGAGAAAGGTGAACCCCTTCCATGTCTTCTCTGGTGGGGTATAATAATATCATCTCCATCAACATCTCATGCCCCAGAGTTCCAGATGGATTCAACATTTGTCCTCATTTCTCATGGCTCCTGCTGCTTCAAAACACAGCCTTGCCAGTAAAGCTTTGTTTGGCACGGTCACCTAAGGAGCTTCATTCACTTTTATGTTCAAACGGATGATGTTTATTAGGTGATTCTTGACAAATGATGGTTTAACCCTTGTGTTTACGACTGCCACCACCGTGTCAAACAGAGCCTAATACCTAAACCATGCACGGTGATGCATTTGTGCGCTGGGCTTCCCTTTGCCAGTTGATGTGGAAGAGAATCATGCTCTGCTCATGATAACTCAGTTAACTCGCTCCCGAACTTCGCTCAATCATATTAGAACCAAGTAGTAACCAACCCAGACCTACAGGCGTCACGAATTGCATATATGTGTGCTTGCATCTTTGGTGAAATCATTGACGACCAAGGAGCAACTAATGCTCGACGAAATGCATTAGCGGTCAAATTCATATTCAACTCAATTACTTAATGTTTGGACGAATTTTTTATGTTATCTGATGATGTGAGAGATCAAATCATGCTCTAAGTTGCCTCAACCGAAAAATGTGGAAAGATGATGGAGATGAGAAGGTTCCCCGGCGTTTTCTCTCTTGTTTCCTGTTTAGTTGATTTGGATTCTGTTTGGTTGGGTTGTTGCCGATGGAAAGCTGATGATAGAAAAAGTGTTGATTTTGGAAACTGAAGTTCTGTTAAATAACTTCAGAGTTTTAAAAAACGGAGTTTTGAAAAAGTTGTTTGAAACAAAACGAAGTTTTGAGTGAATTTTTTTTATCATAATTTAATTACCAATCATTAAATATATGAAAAAAAAATATTTTTTTGATAACATAACACAACACAAAATATTGTTTCATTAAGATATTTTTTGGAAAGTACCCTCGTCATTTCTGTCTTTGCTCTAGATTCATACATCAGATTTGTTATAATATCACATAGTGCGATCATCTCCTCTACTACACTTGCAGTGTCAGAATATGTTTCTTGCCACCTTTGAGAGGTCATCCCATGATCTCGACTCCTCTGCTCGCACTCACTGAAATCAATATCCACTTGCGAAAGGTGCCGACGAATGAAATTATGCTGAGTCATCGCGATATTCACAATAACTGCTTGTTTGTCAAAGCTATCGCTTTACATGTCCCGCAGTATGATTCACTTCTCCAAATCTCGAATGATCACTCTATCATACTTTTAAGTGATGAGTGTTCATGATTGAACATCTCTCAATATCCTTATACTTGACGACCATCATGTGCCAAGTCTGGTAGATGATACCGTACATTTTGATACGATTTCAAATAATCTTTTTGTAAAGAATATCCAGAATTGACCACGTAATATGTTCTTGAAAATTACTAATAATTATTTTTTAGAACAACCAAAAATTTTATTAGTAATAAATAGAAATAAAAAAATAATTACCTAGAGGTGGATGAGGAAAGTTATAACGTGGATCACTTATGACATAATTAAAATGCAGCTATCATGTGCTGATCTCTGTCAACCGGCCATAACGAAAGTGAAAACATATTAAAATCACAAATAGTCATGACATTTTGAGTTGGATTATCACGCCTTCCAATATAGGGTACTTGACTCCCGACAGGTATACAGGCGTCAACATGTGTTCCGTCTATTGCTCCAACACAATCTTTAAAAAAGGCATGTAACATCTGTCATACATAATCTCTAGTGGAGTGCTACTGAAAGGTATATTTGATGACCGAATCACTTCTTTCACTAACTGCAACAAAAGAACTGAACATCATGTTCAGTTTCTCCTAACTTTGGCTGGATTCCTGAATACCAGAATTTCTTTCCCGCTGAAACAACCTAAAAATTACACATTTTTAAAATCGGACGGTGATAATTTTTTTTAAAAAAAAACTAAAACCATTTTACTTTAGTAAATGAATACCGTCAATCTTTCATTTCACCGCTCGTCTGAGCCGTGTAGTCTTTTTTAATGTATTCCAACCTAATTCAGTCTCATCGTGTTTCAGCTCCGTCCATAATTTTTACTCTTTTAAATCATCTCATTTATTTTTCAGTTGAACCTTATAATATTTTTCCGATCAGTTTTTCAAATTTTTTCATAACGATTCTTCAACCCTCTTTATTAAAAGTAGTCGGTCGATTCTCATGCTCTATCTCTTTGATACATATGTTGTAGAAAACACGACATCTGAAGTGTCTCAAAAAATGACTACCCCACCGTTTTTTTTGTTTCGACCCTCTTTAAAAAACACACATACATAGTTATGAACAATTTTAAATCTATTGACATTAATAAGCACACACATCTATATAAATTATAAAACCAAGTGGAAATTAGTAAGAATCAAAATAATCAAACAATCAAACTAGCAGTTAACATTCACCACCTATGCTGGTCTACTGTGTTTGACTATTTTATGATAAATTTCTAGCAGGAAAATCCACTCCATTTGAGGAGAAATTTTTGGATAAATTCATTCTTATTTCCCAAAACAAATCAAATACAGGAAAATTTTATTAATTTCAGATATCCTAACATGTGTTAATTATCAGAAGATTAATTAACAAGATTTCATCACAAAGAAATCCACAATAAGTTGAAGAATTGTTGATGAATATGGATCACAGAATTATTAGAGCTCAAAGAAATCCACACCTATCATAATATCACAAGTTTGTATAAAACAAGTTAACACAGGATTGTAAATATCCAGAGCAGACTGATCTGCAACGTGAGGCAATAAGAAAACAAATGCAGGAAATCAAATGATAAAAACTGAACATAAGAAGAAGGGGATGTCTAAAAGAAAGAACTCTTCAGTGAACAAGCAGGAAATATGCAGGAAATTAGCGGCAATTCAGTGGTTTTCTCCTACCTGAAAAAAATAAACCTGCCGAGGAAGAAAACTTACTAGAAGAAGGAAGATTGGAGGAGGAAGAAAACTTTTACTTCCAAATATTCCAACGATTTTAATAGCAGGAAAAGGCCGGCGGAGATAGCCCTGGGTGTTCCCCTACAAAGTACACTACAGAGGAGAGCTCCGAGAAAATTGAAGAGAAGATGGACAACCTGAATTTGTAAAAATGTAATTTTTTTATTATCATTTAAAATAATAAATTCCATTTTTTTTTCTACTTTTATTTTTTAAAGTGTAATTTTATTTTTTAAAATTTCAATATTAATAAATTTTTTTATGCTATTTTTTATTTCAATTTTTTTTAAGTAGCAGTTTTTTGTTAAGAGGGCCCGGGTCGGGGGGGGGGGGGGGCCGGCTCGGGCCCCTTCCCGGGGTCAGAGCCTGGGCCCGGCCCGAGCCCGATAAAGAAAGGGCCCGGGCTCGGCCCGGTTTGCAAAAGCCCGGGCCCGATCAGGCCCGGTCTGGGCCGACCGATCGGGCCTTTTGGACAGGCCTGATTGTGCCCTTAACAACTCCTTTTATTTATCTAAATAAAATATATTTATATTACTAAAAATAATGAAATATGAAAACAAATCTGTGCGTCTAGCATACATTTTTTTATCATTGATCACAAAGATGAAATGAGGCACTTTTGCGAGTGGCTTGCTCAAACCCTTGACTTAATGGTCACACGACAACATCTCAACTCGTACGGCAAGACAATATATTTATATAACTAAATTATAAAATTTATTACAATCCCATAATCATGGATAATTATCTCATATTGTTCAATTTCATGACACTTGATTTCTCCTGTTTATTTAAATTTTCATTGGAAAGATGAAAGATGGTTGCATTGTAGATGTAGTGGAAGGAAAAAATTACATGCATAACTATTTATATATCTATATTATATTAAAAATGAAAAAAGCATATTTTGGTAAACATTCATCTTGTCACTTGTACATTCGTTCTTTTTGGGTTAATAATTTGCAAATATTCATGCAAAATTCAAATAATTTTAAATTATAGGCTACTTCGCAACTTTTCAAGTTTTCGCGAAAAAGGCTCTGTTTGGTATTGTAGTGGTGGTCATGAATATGATGGTTAAATTGTCATTTGTTAATGCCCATTTCAGAAATTTTATTCACTTTTATGTTCAAAAATATGATGTTTGTTAGGTGATTCTTAACGGATGACGTTTTAACCCATACGGGCCTACGACCGCCACCCCCACGTCAAAAGGAGCCTAAGTGTGCTAATTTCAAATGTGGCTTTATTTTTTTACTGAAGTTGTTCTATCAAGTGTTAGAGTAATTATATGTATGTATGTATGATCAGTTGTAAACTTATGTGTGGCTATTTGTTCATATGTATGGTTATATACTTATATGTTGTATGTATATACATCTCTTTCTGTCTCTCTCTCTCTATATATAAAGATGCTATATTAAAAGAGAAAAGTTCATTTTAATGATTTTTTTTGTCAAAATCAAATTGCCGAAATCGATTATTGCAAAATCAAATAAATAAACATGGTTTTGAAGGGTGAAAAAAAGGAGAAGAGAGAGCGGATTGCAGCGTGCGATTGCAGCGGGTGCGCCGGTGTGATACGGTCGCAATCAAGATATTGTCGCAGCTGGGGATAGGGGCGGAGCCAAGTGGCCCACACTAGCCGTTTGTGTATATATAGTTTATGTGTATAGATAGGCAAGTCAATGTATGTATGTAAAAACATAAACCTATACAGGATAACTTAGCTTGAAATTCCTATTTATCCATAAATATTATGCATCATCAATGGCCGGTTAAACAACTTCAACTAGAGAGTGAAGCGTTGAAGCCACCTGCCACCGGCACCTGTGAATTGAATCACCGCCACTACAAGCATCTTCTATCCGTCTGTTGATGTCTTCGACGGATTGAAGCCCCAACAGAACACAATCTTGTTCTTCTTCTTCTTCTTCAATTCCACGGCCCAGCCGGAAATTTCCACAGCAATCACTGCCCCTGTTTGGAGCAAACGCCGCCGGACGGCGGGTAAATAAACAGATGCCGGCAGCACTTGCTTCGTTTGCATGTGCCGGACGGAGGAAAAGCCATCAAATCGAAGCTTTTCCAGCCCCGCCTCCCCCCTCCAGTTCGACACCTCCGTTTGGACCCACCGGCTCCTACTGCACCGCCCAATCAAACGAACCCTTAATTTGTCAACTGCATCCTTGATTGGAGGGGAGGAAGTCGCCAGAGTAGAGTAGTTGGCGCGAGGGGAGACCAAGGCGGCGGTGACAGGGCCGGTGAAGTTCAAGCTTCTCCAAAGGGTGGGTTGCCGCAGCGTTCGGGAGACACTCGAGTCCGGGTGAAAATAATCTCCCAAATTAAGATCCAATTCATGCATTGGTAACCGCTTGACCGGTCAAAATAAATCTCCCAAATGGAACCTTATTTTGATGGGTATTTATAATTATGTCTGGATTATTGCATGATATACTAAGAGTAAATTAAATAGGTAAATTATATTGGTTAATATTGAATCTTCTCATTTACAAATGAGCACCTCAAAAAAACAACCCAGCTTTCAAGGCATAGCAATACCCCAAACTGACTGAAAATACTTGGATTTAACATTCACTGATATAAATTACACATTAGGAAGACAACCCCAACTCTGGAAATCTTATCTACTAATTTTCAATTTAATAAAACAAATTTATTTAATCATCTTTTTTTAAACCACAAGGGTGGGTTTCAGGTGTGCTTTTTTCTAATAATATAATACACTCTACATAGTAATAAAATATTAACATGCATAAAAAACTAGCCATATTACATAAATAGCCTTTACATACAAGAGAGAAAATTGTGCAGTGAGTCATTTATTCCTGCCCATGATGTACAATTACGAGCAGAGCAGACTCGCCCGCTGCGCACCCGAGCACGCTATTCTTAGATTGAGAGAAAAAGAAATTCTGCAAAGGCTCAAGAAGACTTGAGCTAAATAAGCAATAAATTTTAATGCCCTCACAGGAAAATTTTTTCTAAAGAAAAGGGTATTATTCCTAATTATTGCCCAGCCCAATCTTTGAATGCTGTCTATGCATCCCCTCAGGCTTGTTCCAGCACATCTTCCACTCTCCTCGCAAACAAAATGCAGCAACGAGAAATCAATGAAAAATTTCGCGAGAAAACATGGAGACGAGCGAAATAGAAAAGTTCTTGGTTCGACCCGTATTTCTCTTCTTTTATGCGGCGTGCTGGTTGCTCTTGTCACCTCTCATTCCTAGGGTATGAATTATAATGCAGACATTGCGCTCATTCGTATATGGATAGAAATAATGGCAAAATTTCATAAATGTAGTATGATGCTCAAGCATCTCGGGGTTGCTTTTCTGGTGGACAAAGTTTCTAACCGCACTAGCGGCGATAGGGATAGTACCTCTTCTTGTGCGAAAGGCATGGTATGGTAGCCGCATCTTTGAATGCTGCTATCGCCTAGCGATAGCGGTTATCTCCATCAGGGGCCCTTTCTCCGACAGATGCGACCAGCATACCATTCCGCCTCAGTCCGCCTAGAAGAGGGTGGATACCTTCTCAGTCCACCTAGAAAGGATACCTTCTCAGTCCGCCTAGAAGAGGGCAGATACCTTCTCAATCCGCCCAACAGGGGTGCTCCAAACCGCAACAGGGGCGGCTTGCCTCTTCAGTTAGCCGACTCTGCCTCGCATCTCAACTTAGAAATGACCTGTCATCAGGTTCTGGAAGTTTCCTCCTCGAGAATAGGCCCTCAATGAGCATCAAACCTTGAGGATATGTCCGCCGACACTAGACCCTCAAGCGGACTCCGCGGATAGCCCGCGCTGAGGCCTACACGTCAACCATCAACCTAGCTCGCAACATTCTCCAGCTATTAGCAATAGCGACTAAAGTCCTCAGCGGACTGTTTGCCTCAAAGTCCATCCTTCGACCTGGGCGACTATTTCTCTCAGGCAACCTCTGCGACCTTGGAAATATGCGGCGTCAAGCAGTGGCTTATAGCTCTCTGTAGCCGCCACTTCTCTCTTATACCCTTTATGTTTTTCATGTAAAGGACTAACTATGTTGTAACGCAAGTTTATAATCAAAGGAAAGTCGTAGATTTTAGCCGGGCGGCGAACTCTGTTGTTGTCGTTTATCGGCCTCAACCGCTAATCCTAACAAATAACCGGCTATTCGACAGTCTTCATCACGTGCGGATCAAACTCATCTCAGAGAGGTGGCATATAACACGCGATCAGATTTCGAATAGAATGAAATTCAACGGTTTAGCATGAAATCATTGCCGAGAATACCTTCAATAGTGAAGATCCTCTCTAGCCTTGGATGCTTTGACTCTAGCTGCTATCACAAATCAGTTCCTCCAGTCAACCCGACACCAACATTGGGGAATCCGCAGACCTATCTGTCTATTATCCACCAGCTCATCTGTCGACCTGTCTGGCTCCTACCCGCCAGGGCAGGCCGCAGCCCCTTTGCGGTCAAAATGATGGTTATAGCTCGTCAAAACTTCTTTCAGGAAGCCGCCCGGGGAAGTCCAGCAAGATTCTTGAATTTCAGGAAGTCATCCCTACCCTCTGCTCCTGCAGTTGCTCATCCCGCAGCAGCTTTTCCTTTCTATTCCCGCTCCATTTTCAACTACAGTGCTCCATTTTTTCCTCTCTTATGTGTTAGGGAGCAGGAAGAGTCATCATCGTTTGCAGAGAGTGTACGGCAGTAACCGACTCCAGCTCACTTCAGAGATCGCGACTACCATTTACATTGGGAGTCTGACCCAATTGCACACTTACAAGCTTTCGAGTCAGTCATCGCTCTGAAGACTCTTACAGATACTACCAGGTGCAAACTCCTCGTAACGTCCTTTGATGGACAAGCGAGAGAGTGGTTCTATGGACTGCGCCCTCAGACCATCGCTTCCTTTGTTGATCTGCGAAGAAAACTTCTGCTCAGATTTTCTACCTCTACAAAGAGAAAGGCGGTCCTGAAGCCCTGTTTGAGATCAAGCAGCGAGAAAATGATGACTTTGGCTCATTTTGTCGATCGATTCCAAAGAGAGATTCTTGATATGAAAACGTCGATCCAGAATGTACCGAGTCGCCCAGATAAGTGGTTTAAGAGAAGGACCACTTAAGTTCGAAGCTAATATCCGGGTGTCAAGGACATACCAGGAGATGATCAGCCTTGCCAACATATACATACGAGGTGAAAAAAGCAATCCCAACTATATCTCCAGACTTGTAACAGGTGAAAAAAGCTGCTCGACTCTCTAGTTGATTCGTTCGTTCATTTCTATGCTTGCACGCAATATGAGACAAAACTTGACTGGATTTTATAGGCGATTCCAATCTTTGGTTGGACCAAACTCACAACCCTACATACAGATGCCATAAACTAAACCAAATTATCTCAAGACAGGTGTTTAGAATATTGCATCTGGTTATTACAAAAGACTACTATACAACAAACAACAAAATGATAACCAGATAGTTTTAGTCAATAACCTGATTCAGAAATAAAATGCATGAAGAAAGTTCATGGCAGCATGCTTAGAAGAAATATTTAAAATGTCTTCAGAATTTAACAATTGGTTATTTGACAAGTTCAAGTTTAAAATAGAGTAGGACTCGTTGATAAAAGCACTTCAACATTTTTTTAAAATAAAATGCATGGTAAGGTTTGCCTGCATTTCACCCTTGTGTTGGGGACCCTTCCCCGGACCCTCGATGCGCGGGGTTGCTTTGTGCACTGGGCTGCCCTTAGTCTAGGATGTAATATAATTAAAGATCAAGTCAATATGAATTTTCCCCAAATCTTAGATATATTAAAAATAGTGTTGGTACTACAAATTGTTAATTTTCCCTAAATCCCATATTTGGAAAATAGAATTAGGAGGTTTGAGCATGTACAATAAAGAGTTGAAAACGCACATAAAATTCGTGACCAAGGATAATAAAATGAAGAGACTTAAGTTGCGTCAAAGAGATTTGTACATAATAGGTTTAGGATCCAATGGGGGTCCAACGGCTAATAGAGGTACTCTTCTCCAGTGAATGAAGCCCCACGGAAAGTATTCTCCTTTCCCACCAAAGGTGGAACACCATCGGAGCCTCGTGTGTTGTTTGTGGAGTGACACAGAGTAGGCTGCGAGATTGTGATGACGCTAATGCAAACCAATATGAGTGGAGCGGAATGGACTCAAATAAACCTAATCTATATGATGTGTGTGTGAATTGATTCAATCTGTAATTACATTTTAGCAAATAAGATTATATAAGTTTAGCAACACACATGTCGTTCATTACAATTACAAGTAAGCTAGCAAACATGTTTTCCTTCGCACGAATGATTTCAAGCCACACTTGCACAAATGAGAACTATAAAAAATAGGAAAATGCAACAAATCACGACTTCCAAACACTGCAATAGCTATCAACATTCCACATATTCAATGATAAAAGTGAAACACAATACAAAAGACTTACGAGTATAGGGATCCGGCGGTGGTCGATCCAAGAGAGAGGCAACAATTATATTCTGCTCCAAGCCTCCAGTGGGGGTTGGGTTGGGGAGCTGTGCAGGGAAGGAGGCTGGGAAGTGAAAGGGAAGGTGGACTGTGGAGGAGTTTTGGTTGCAGATAGAGAGGGGAGTCCAATGAAAACAATTGACCCGCCCTTGCAATGGTGAGGGAAAGATCAGTGGATAGTGGTATGGTAGAACAGTAAAGATCATGGAGAGGGGTTTCGCTTGCTGAAGGAGGGATACCGCGAGGGATGGGAAAAAATGAGGTCAAGAGGGATGATGTTGGAAGTGTGCGAAAATGGGAAGGCATCAGTCCTGCAGTTGCTCGTGGTAGAGGGGTCAGTCGGTCATGAGAGAGAAAAGCACAGTGGATTTGTTGATGTGCGAGAACTCGAGCGTTGTAGTTGATCATGGCAGAGACAAAATGGCATGAGCGGTTTCAGAGGATGAAGATGTGCGGCTGGCGGTTTTAGGGTGGTTCCACGACAAAAGAGTTTACAGGAGAGGGAAAACGGTCAAACTAAAAAAGAATCGTGGTGTAGCGCCCCTGGACCTCATGGTGTTGCACCACGATTTGATTGTCGGCTCTGGATTCTCACACAAGGCTAACAATGCCTCAAACTGAGTGCCCCCACTCTTATTTATAGTGAAAGGGGGGCTAGGATACCCGGCGTGAATGACTATGATTGATTGTTACGCCAAAGGTCTAAATCACACTAAATAATGTCAAAAAACATAAAAAAGTAGAAACGACGCTCTGAACCTGCTCGTGGTCTCTGATAGGCGATCTAATAAATGTCTCATGCACGAGCACACAAATGCAGGCCCCGCTGAGTGGTGGACCAAAGCCAGTGTTGATCATGGCTGATTCCCATCAACTTCCCTGACCGAAAAGCATTTATCTTCGATGAATGGAAATGATTGTACAGACACCAAAGATCAGGGGTAGGTATATCAAGCTCTGTCGCCGAGACCCAAGTGTTGTCGAAGGTGGAAGTCCACTCCATTTCACCATGTAACAACAAGATGGGCCGCCTAGGGTGATGGTGCACTCGTGCGCCACAATGTCAGAAATGCTCTCATCTCTCACCACTTGTACCGGTGGATCTAGAGGAACCTGCGTAATCATAGAGGGTGCGGGTAAATCCATAGGTGAACATCCATGGTGACCAGGGTATAGGTCAGGCTATAAGTGAGATGCGAGAGGTGGCTCAAGGTAGGGGTTCATATGCTTGAGAGTCTCAAATCTTCTGTATTGAATATGGGTGAATATTCATATCTATCGAGAGGTAGATCTCGTAGGCGTTTGTTCAAATTTTCTTTTTAATCGTATAAGAACTCATCTGTTTGGGATGTTGCCTTTTAGTGGCCTCTTTTGAGAGTCTCTTTCCATGCGAAACTTGACCATGACCTGCTCGTACAACCTGAAAATGTTTCTTGCGCATGCGTAAGTCTACATGTGTTTTATAAAATTTGTTACTGCTAACAATTTTCTTCCAGATCAATTCATGCTATTCATGTATGTGATGGACTAAGGATTCATTAGACTTACTAGGGCGCGACGCTAAGAGAATCAGGGGGAAATCAATAGGCTTCCTATATGAAAAGGACTCCCACAAGACCTATTGACAGAGCTATTATATGCAAACTAGGCTATGGGCAACACCGAATCCCGAACCGACGGGAGCTCACCAACTAGACATCGTAACAAATTTCCCACTCCTATTTACGACCTCAGTCTGACTATCAGTCTGTGAGTGATAAATTGTGCAAAACTTTAGAGAAGTACCATATGTTATTAAAAGTGCAAGGCGCATCGAGACGTAAAGTAGTCCTAGAGCCTAGGCGTAAGGCGTAGGCGTGCGACTGAGGCACGTGAAGCTAAAAAATGACAAAAAAACATAAAATTAGTGAATTGGGCGCTCAATTCAACGATTTTCAGTGAATTGGACGCTCAATTCACTAATTTTCAGCGAATTGGGTGCCCAATTCACTAATTTTCAGTGAAATTAGGTGAATTGGGTGCCCAATTCTCTGACTTTACGTTTTTTTATTTTTGCGCCTCACGTGCCTCAGGCGCGCGCCTGCGCCTTGCTCCCATGCTATATGACTCTTTTGTGTCTCGGTACGCCTTGCTCCATGATAACATAGGACGTACAAATTTTATGTCATAATGTCTTTCAAAAAATAACTCATGAATTGTAAGTCATGATGGGACACTATGGACTTGGGTAAACTGCGTAAATGAAAGATGTCTCCAATGAAGAGGGCCGTCACATGGGCAGCATCCGCAGACTTGCGATAGGCAATAAAATGAGTCATCTTCGAGAACCGGTCTACCACTACAAAAATGGAATCACACTTCCTGAAAGTGTGAGGAAGACCCGAGACGAAATTCATGTTGATATCAACCCAAATCTGGTACGAGATTGGGGGGGGGGGGATAAAATTCAATGTTCTGTTTTGAACCTTTCACATTTTGACAGGTCTCGCAGTGACGCACGACCCTTGCCACATCCTTTTTCAAGGTGGGCCAATAAAAATGATCATCAATCAAAGCAATCATCTTGTCTCTGCCGAAGTGGCAAGCAGCACCGCCCACATGCATTTCACAAATTAGAAAGTCCCGGAAAGAGGTTAGAGGAATGCAAAGAAAGACCCACGATATAAAGAGCCATCTTCAAGAACCGGTCTACCACTACAAAAATGGAATCATGCTTCCTGAAAGTGTGAGGAAGACCCAGGACGAAATTCATGTTGATATCAACCCAAATCTGGTACGAGACTAGGGGGTATAAAATTCAATGTTCTTTTTTGAACCATTCACATTTTGACAGGTCTCGTAGTGACGCACGACCCTTGCCACATCCTTTTTCAAGGTGGGCCAATAAAAACGATCATCAATCAAAGCAATCGTCTTGTCTCTGCCGAAGTAGCCAGTAGCACCGCCCGCATGCATTTCACAAATCAAAAAGTCCCAGAAAGAGGTTAAGGGAATGCAAAGACAAGACCCGCAATATAAAGATCCCACGACGACGTTGAACGCCTCAATGGGCTCGGGGGGAATCTCTCATGAATCTAAAGTATATCTCACCAAAGTCTGTGCAAGTGGGGTACTCCCTAGGCGGTCGATCAAAACTAGTTGTGCTAGCGCTCAGGGTGATACAATGACTAAGAGCGTCAGCGGGCTTGTTTTCAACAAATACGCGGTGTTTGAAAACATAGTGAAAATCCAGCAAGTATTTGACCCACTTGGCATGTTTATGCCCCAATTTCCGCTGTGAATCAAAATAACGAGGAGACTGATGATCAGAGTATAGGACAAACTCCCACGGGAGGAGATAGTGCCTTCAATATCGAAATGACTGCACTATTGTCTAAAACTTTCTATCATAATTTGGATATTTCAGTCGGGTCTCATTCAACTTCTCACTAAAGTGAGACACTAGATGACCACACTGGCTCTGTACTCCTCCAATGCCAACGCCAAATGCATCGCAGGCTACCTAAAACATCACAGTGAAATTTGGCAATCTCAGAACAAGAATTGTCGTCAGTTTATCCTTAATCTCTACGAAAACTCGAGTGGTGTTTGTCGTCTACTGGAAATCTCCCTTCCACAGGCAACTCGTGAAGAGGGTCATGATAAGTACTAAAGCCTCGGGCAAACCTCTGGTAGAAGGTGGCTAGTCCGTGAAAGCTACGAGCTCCAATGATAGTGTGAGGAATGGGCCTTGTCCGGGTGAACATACACATCAGACGTTGATATGATAAATCGGAGGAAGTGCACAAAATCAATCAGGAAGCACTTCTTCCATTTCACATATAACCTCTCCTTACGGAGGATCTCAAATAAGAGCCTCAGATGGCTCAATGATGTAAATTAAAATGTCATCAAAGTAGACGACGAGGTCTTAGACATGTAGGGCCGCAGAATCTGAGTCATAATCCGCATGAAAGTGATGGGGTGTTGGATAGCCCAAAAGGTATGACTAACAACTCATAAAGACCATCTTTGGTCTTAAAAGTCGTCTTCCATTCGTCTCCCTCATGAATCTTTATCTGGTGGTACCCTTAGCGGAGATCTATTTTCGAGAATATTTGGGTACCATACATCGTGTCAAGCAAGTCGTCTAATCGAGGAATGGAGAAAAGATACTTGATAGAAATTTTATTGATTGCTTTACTATCGAAACACATGGCATCTCTCGTCCTTCAAGGAGAGAAGGGCAAGGATCGCACAGGGGATCAGACTCTCGCGTATGAACTGCTTCTGTAGAAGATCATCCATTGGTCACTTGAGCTCAACGTGCATGTTCGGGTTCATTTCGTGATATGGTAAATTCGGGAGCAAGGCCCCCAGTGTCAGATCGATGGCGTTGAATGTCACACAATGGGGATAACGTGTCAGATAAATCATTCACTTTATCTTCGATTTGTTTCCAAGTGTGGATAAAACCTCAAACTTGTATATACTTTCTCAATAATCAAATACACGGTATGAATACACATTTATAGGATGGAGAAAGAGAGAAGAGATCTCTATACATTGTAACAACCCCCCCCCCCCCTTTTAAAACAATTTAAATACCTAAACCTACCACCCCTCATTTTAATAATAACAATAATAATAATAATCTCCGTAGAGCCATAAATAGCCATGGCGGTGGCCACTACGTAAAATATGTTGGCATCTACGCTCTCTCATAAACTCACTGCAACACAAAATGTACAATGGTTTGGATGAACTCGTGTCAGTTGAGGGTGTGAGCTTCCTCTTGGATTTATCCTTGGGTTGGGTCACTGTCAATGTGATATTACGACCCTTGTCGTACAATACGCACGTGTTTGAGTAATCAAAACACGTGACATCGCGGTCGTAGATCCAGGGCCTCCCTAACAAAATATGGATGACATCCACTAGAATGACGTCGCACAAACACATTCCTCAAACGAGGCCAGAGAGATCGAAACCGGGCAACTCTGGGTAATCTGTGTGGTCATTTTATCGACCCAGAAAACTCGATAAGGATGGGGATGAGGCTCTGGGGTGACCTGCATACGCTCCAAAACCCTCTGGGCTACAACGTTCACACAACTCCTGTTATTAATGGCCAACTTGCAGGGACAGCCATTGCTAGGAAAGAAAGTATAGAAGACTGTTGTACGTTGTCGATCTTCTATAATATGCATAATATAAAGGAGGTGTCGTATAACATCTACCTTTAGGGAGCACTCAGCATCGCTCTCTCAACAGTCCTCGGCGGTGGCAAAAATCTCCTCATCAACGACCACCTCAACATCAACACTGGGCTAGCCTTCAGCTAACAAATTTCTTGTAGGGCACTAGGCTATCATATGGCCCCTACCAGAGCAGTGATAACACGGAACGCTCCCCGACCGTGTGGTCAAGGGAGGAATGGTAGCGACAACCTTTCCCTTTGTGTTCATGAGAACACAAGAAGGTCCTGCAAGTGCGGTAATGGTCGGTGATGGCCTCCGAAATTTAGTCCCATCTGGTTTGTCGGGTGCTTGATGGGAACCTACCAGTCGCAGGTACTGCAAATACTCGAGGGTCATCTGATAAACTTGCTTAACCGTCTCCATCTGATGGGAATACGCTTCCTACGTAACTCAAATCCAGAACGAAATCGCAAAATGGTGGCACAAGTTTCCTATCGTAAGGCTTCATTTGGGAGAGCGGTTGCGGTAGTAAAAGAAATTGTTGTAAATACAGGTTTGTAAATGAAGTTGTTAGAAACTTGTTGCTAGAAATGAAGATCTATTTTGGTAGACTGTATTTGTAGAGCTGTTCAGAACAGAGAACTGTTTGGCAAAAGAGGGTGGTGTGGATAAATATTTTTTTTAATAAATTTTTGAAAATAACATATATATTTTTAATTATTTTTATTAATTAATTTTATTGTTTATACTATAACCTTATGTACTATAGTGGGATAAAGGCTTTAGTGTTGTTTTATACTATAACCTTAAGTAATTTACTCTTTATACTATTAATAATACTGTTTTCTATTATATAATTTTTAATATATATATATATATATATTACTGTTAAACTATATATATATTTTTTCTAATTTTATTATTCTTCCGCCTTGCCTCCGCTTGGCCTGTAAACCAAAACAAACCGAACCGCAAAACCAAACTGAACCGAACCATACGGTTTGGTTTGGTTTCAACAGGCCGCAGTTCGGTTACGGTTTTGATTTTAGAAAAATCATACGGTTCGGTTTATGATTTTGTGTGGCAAACTGAACCGAGTCGAACCAAACCGAACCGTTGTATATAAAAATATTTAATTTATAAATTAAATTTCATTAAACCATATGGTTAATCATACAACAGGTATTTTTCTTATATATTTTAAGTTTTCTGCTTTTTGTTTTGATTAAAAATCTAAGTTGTAGTTGATCTTTAGTCTCGATATTTCTCTAATCTTAGATTGTGCTCTAAACAAACAATGTTGATAAATATTTCATTTTCCATTCATTTGATTTTGGAGTCCTGAAATGATTGGGTGATAGGAATTATGTTCAGACAACACTATTATGTTGGGTGGTTGAGCCTCATTCATTGCACCATCCCTGATCTCTATATATAAATTTTTAGGCTTTATCACATTATTTAAGCAACCAAAACCGAACCGAACCGAACCAAACCATTCAGTTTGGTTCGGTTCGGTTTCAATGTTTGAGCGGTTTGGTTCGGTTCCAAATTTTTGGAACAACATAGGGATGGTTCGATTTGCGGTTTTGCTTACAAACCGAACCAAACCGAACCGTTACAGGCATAGTCTCTGTCGTCCCTCCGCCCTGCCTCCTCCATTCTTCTGTGTGGCTCCACTGTCGGTCCCCGACAAACCCACTGGGGGTATCCGGGCAGGCCGCTGCCGGCGGCAACCCTAAAAAAGCTATTTCCAAAAGTGACGGGGCACGGGATGGCGGCACAAAAATTTTTTTCCTCCCCCTAAACACGGGGAACTGGAGGTCGATCGTAGGTTTTCGACCCGCAAATTTTACAATCAAGCTGTCCGAATATGGGTGGAAAAACAAACGATAAATTAACCCATAGTTGTGTTTTATCAAAACGACACGCCGTAAAACAGCGCGCTAAGTGAAGCCTAAATCACTCAGCTCATAAAATCGAGATATATACTTCGCCGCAGTTACTGTTCCCTGGCGCAATGCAAAAAGCTGATCTAACAACTGGTCCTGATAGCAGATGGGAAAATATTTATCCTTTAATCGTCGCGTCATATCCTCCATGCGGATAATAAGGAGGTATTCATCTAGATGGAGTGACCTCGCCAGGTTGGTCCAGAAAATCTTTGTTGGGTCAACATGCTTTATTCTCACAAATCTAACACGTCACTCGTCAGTCGTATCATACTGCTCAAAATAGTGGTTCATCTCCTAAAGCCAATCACTAAAGGCCTTTGGGTGTAGGTGACCGTCGAAGATAGAAGCGTCAATGTGTATGTGATGAGTGATGTCGTCCTTCGTGTGTGGTGCTCAATGTAGCTCAGGATAACCGTCAAAGTAATCATCCCACCCATAGTCAAAACGGCCTTGGACTCAATCATGAGGGGCTGGGTGCTGAGGTGAATAGTCCTCCTAAGAGCGGAGATGAGTATCTGAGGCAGGTCTAGGTCGACGGACGTGAAAGAGATCAAGGGGTCGCCTCAGATGTAGGGAAGGCTAAGTTATCAAAGGCGCAAGACGTACCAAGGCGCAAAGGGCCCCTAGAGCCTAGGCGCAAGGCGCAGACGCGCGCCTGAGGCATGTGATGCGTAAAAATGGCGAAAAAAGGAAATTGAGCGAATTGGGCGCCCAATTCGCTGAACTTGAGCGAATTGGGCGCCCAAGTGCGCCTAGGGGTGTCACTGGTGCGTTTAAGATCATGTTTTTGTCCATATCAATTTTTTAAAAAAAACTTGGAAGGAACAGGCGCGCCTGGGAGCCTGTTAGGCGCGTGCCTGGGCACGCTTGGGGCACATCGCCCGCCTCAGCCGTGCTGAGGCGCGGTGGGCTGCGCCCGGTGCGCTCGGCGCCTGAGGCGCGCCTAGGCGTGCGCCTTGACAACTAAGAGGGCAGACTCTTGTGGTGGTTGATTCCTAGCATGCCAATCTTAAGATGGGAGGACATCTCATTCTTCCTTAAAGTGAACGTCAGGTAGAGTGCGTGGGTCCTCTCTCCTCCGGGGAGTGTCATACTCTCTATGATCCTCAAAGATATCGATGTGAGTGAGTAGATAGTCAATTGATCGAAGCAATATAACAGCAGCCGATGAAATTCCACAGGTGTCATTTCAGAGTTGGAGTCAGTGATTCTCTCGTCGATAAGATTTGGGGGTCGGAGATGGGCTGATGATAAGGCCAACTGCTACATAACATGCAAGAAGGTTATGAAGCACAAATACTTCCCCGAAGGCAGCATACCCATACCAGATAAGTATCTGGTACCGGTACGTACCCGATACTCGACGGATACACCTATGTGGACACTTGGACTTAGCACATTATTTTGCATATTGTGATAGGAGTTTGTTTTTCTAAAGTAAACAAAAGTTTGTTTTATGCTAGGAAGCGCTGGTACGTCCTATTAAGTTGTGTATCTGTGCCAAGTACACTTCTGGTACTGGTACGTTTCTGTTACAAATTTGTGTATTGAAGAAGAAAAAAAGACTGATGAGTAGATTTAAGTTTAATTTTATCTCTTTTGATTAAACATATACGATGTTAAATTTTGTAATATTTACAAATGTTCAATGTTTGAAAACTTCATGTTATGTTGCATTGATTTGCAGACTTATACTTCAAGTTATGATTTATATTTGATGTTTCGATGTTTTGAGAACTATTTATTGCACTTGTGATATTTATATATATTTGTTATAACGTATCATTTTGTACCCGTATCTTTGTTTTTTTAATTTTTCCGTACCGCTGTACAGAGTATGTATAGTACCCGGTACCCGCACAAACGCTTAATGTTTGAAAACTTCATGTTATGTTGCATTGATTTGCGGACTTGTACTTCAAGTTATGATTTATGTTTGATGTTTCGATATTTTGAGAACTATTTATTGCACTTGTGATATATATATATATATATTTGTTATAACGTATCATTTTGTACCCGCATCTTTATTTTTTTAATTTTGTCGTATCGCCGTGTTGGGTATGTATAGTACCTGGTACCCGTACTCGAACCGGTGCTTCCTAGCATGTAGGTGACCCTAACTCGGGGCTATGATACTAAATCTGACGCAGAGTTGGTTGTGAGATTGTTTTGACGCTAATGCAAGCTTATATGATGGGAGCATAATGGACTCAAATAAACCTAATCTATATGATGTGTGTGTGATTAGATTCAATCTGGAAATAAATTTTAGCAAATAAAATTATATAAGTTTAGCAATCCACATTACATTCATTACAATTCTAAATAAGCTAGCAAGCACGTTCTCCTCCGCACAAAGGATTTCAAGCCACACTTGTACAAATGAGAACTATAGGAAATAGGAAAATGCAACAAACCACGACTTCCAAACACTATGCAAGTCATCTACATATTCAATAATAAAAGTGAAACACAATACAAAATACTCACGAGTATGGGAATTTGGCAGTGGCAGTGGGGGTAAATCCAAGAGAAAGAGGTGACAGTTATATTTTGCTTTGATGTGAGTTTGGAGTGTTGAGCGGAGAAGGGACGAAAAGCGAAATGGAAGGTGGAATGTGGGGGGTTTCAGTTGTAGGAGGAGAGGGGAGTAGAATGAAAATCAAAAGGGAGGTCGGGAGGAAGAAGAAACAATTGACCGGCACTGACAATGAGGTCGGGAGGGGGTCGCTTGCCGGAGTAGGGATCAAGCGAGAAAAGGGACAATAAATGAGGTCGGGAGGGATGATGTTGGGGGCGTGCAAAAATGAGAGGGTTTTGGTCGTGTAGTCGCTCGTGGTACAGTGGTCGGGCGAGGGAGAAGTACAGTGGATTTGGATACGTGCGACAACGGGAGGGTTGTAGTAGATCATGACCGAGAAGAAATGGTTTGAGCGGTTTCAAAGGAAGACAGATGTGTGGCTTGCAGTTTTAGGGCAATTCCACGACAAAAGAGTTTATGGGAGAGCGAAAATGAGGCAACTAAAAAAAATTTGACTCGCCGCATCTCGAGATCTTGCAGCAGCGCATTGCGATTTGATTGTCGGTTCTGGATTCTCTCACAAGGTTAAAAATGCCTCAAACTGACAGCCCTCACCCATTTATATGGAAAGGACTAGGGCACCCGATGTGAACAAGTATGATTGACTGTTACGCCTGATGTCCAAATCGCAATAAATAATATCCAAAATAAAAAATAAAATACATAAAAATATAGAAATGGCACTTTGGATGCACTCGTGGTCTCGGATCGCCGATCCAATCAATGCCTCCTGCGCGGGCACACAAATGCGGGCCAGTACAAATGCGGGCCCGCCGACTGGTAGCCCGAAGCCAGAGTTGATCAGGCAGCCCCATCATGGGGCCATCAACTTCCGCCCTGCAATAGTAAATCGAGTCGCACCGGTTCCCCAAAGGGCCCAAACTACCCTCAGTCCATTGTGTAATACTAGTAGGAACAAAGGAAACTTTCACCCTCTTCTGTTTTATCCACCTCTGATTATTTTAAGGCACAAAATCGACATGGTAATATCATTGGTATTAATTATTTGATTCTCGGGTTGATATCTTATCCTTTGCGAGATCGAATTAAAACCATGTACCTAAATCCAGAAAATGCCTAAAGAAATGAACTAATGATAAAAAACAATGGATGGTCATATGACTAACTACCCTTGAAATCTAAAATAACACTGTAATATAGCTCACAGATCGTTTGGCTAATAAACTGTTATCTCTTTTCAATTTGGGTTTCTCATAACAAATTACAAAAGTAGAGGATATGTAATATATTTAAAGTAAATAATGCATTCTGAGAACATAATTACCTCCATGGAAGAAAGAACGGCTGATGGGACATCAACCAAATCCTTCAAGTTACGCTCAGGTAGAATCACTCTCTTGATCCCATAACGGTGGGCAGCCAATACCTGATTTAAATTATAAATTCAGGAATTCACTATCTTCCACTAAAAGCATTGATCTACAAAAACAAATGCTGATAACTATTAGAAAAATTACATAATTACAAGAACCTCCCCTCTAATTTTTAAAATTAACAAGACCTCCCCTCTAAGGCTACATTGTTAACATGCACAAATATCCCTTAAAAGTATGTTAAAATGTAAACATAGGGATGAGGTTTTGATAATTTTAAAAGTAGAGAGGCTTCTGTAATTATGTGAAGTTGAAGGGGAGGACCCTATAAATAACCCTAAATATTAAATATAACAGACTACAGAAGGAAGAATACCTTATCCTTGATGCCACCAACAGGTAGTACAAGACCCCTAAGAGTCATCTCTCCTGTCATGGCTGTATCTGCTCTAACTTTCCTCTGACTAAAAAGTGATACTAAGGATGTTACCAAGGTAACTCCAGCGGATGGCCCATCCTTCGGAACCGCACCAGCGGGAAAGTGTATATGAATATCTCGTTTATCCAGTAAATTGACATCACCAGCGGCTGACAAATTAAGGTCCGTAGCTCTTGCTCTTAACTGAGGATATCAATATCAATAGCTATAATCTAATTCTAAAGGTCAAAACTTAAAACAACAGTAACAAATATTTCAAGTTATTGATTAAGAACATTCACACCAAATAAAATTACTAATTATATGATAAACAAAATCTCACACTAAAGGAGCTACACAACCTAGAAACATCTAACTTTCCTCTGACAATTAAGTATAAGGTGATGCAGTGGAAGGTCGACTCGGGGTGAACTCATTAAATGCAACCCAATATGTGATGAAAATGATGAATATGCAAGAGTTGGTTCATACTGACAATTGCAACAATAATTAATTATTATAAAAATTAAGAGAGGCACGTACAATCACAAATATTAAATAAAGGAAAACAAGTATCAATTTTCAAACGACAGAGGCACAATTAATTTTAAGCACACGCGGAATATGCCCTACAAATCACACGAGCGTAGACACTAATAACAAATAAAATGAACAACCACTACAGGTATAGTGCCGAGATAAACAACGGTAGAAAATAAAACTGCATACCACAATTTACACGTGCATGCGAAAGCAACGGCGGCTGCTGTAGGAGAGGGAATTCAAGGTTGTAGCAAGCAAGGAGTACAAGGGAAATAGAGTTTTGGACTGGCAGTAGGGAAATGTTATACGATGATGGCTGGAGTTTGAGAAAATGGCTGGGAGGTGGCTGTAGTGGACTGGAGGGAGGCTGGCGGGGCTAAGAAGAGGATGAGTGAGTGGCAGTGGGGCTGGAAGCCGTTTCAGAATCGATGGAAGAGTTTCCTGAAGGGATTCCACGGAATAGGGTAGCATTGGTTATGTTGGAGAAAACGACATGGAATAGGGCATAAGGGTAGAAGGAGGGCTGCGGCTAGGTTGGCAGGAGGCCGACTGGATAGGGTGAGGGAGGGTCGAGGTTTCTGGCAGTGGAGATTTGGGACCAGATGGAGGTCGAAGGGATGGGAAGAAGTGGAGGTTTCCAACTGGGGGAAGGTCGACGGGATGGGGGGAGAAGAGGTTGTGGCTTGTGGGCTGGACGGGGAAGGAGGAGGAAGCGGAGGAGACTTACCCTGGAGTCACACCAGGAGCGGAGATGATTTCTACCCAACGTTGCACTGGGAGGAAGAGGACCAACGGATTGCAACTGAAAGCCAATCCTCGATGGCCCCAATCTTGAGCTGTTGCAATTTATAAAAACTTTAACACACAACTGCAGCCAAAACTTTAAAGTTAAATAAAACCACCCGAATCGGACGACTCACAATGTCTGGGCCGATCGGGGTCAAATACAACTCAAAATATAAAAGTAAAATTTTTTGGGTGTGGTGCGAAATCAACCCCCCCCCCCCCCCCCGAAAGTACTCATCGCTGGTAGGTGAAGATGGTCAAACTCGTTGTGTCGCCGCGGGGCGAGTTTCCCGAGCTCTTCTGAAGAAATCCAAGTAGCATCGTGTAGGGGCCGACCGCTCCAACGATAGCGCACAATATCTCGCCCGCCCGCAGTGTAAAAGTTGCGACTAATGATCTGAAGTATGTCGTCTGTAGAAGTTGGTGGCTCTGGTTGCAATGTATCTCCGTCTGACAATAATGTATCTCTGTTTCACTGTTGTGTCGGTGGAACCGTTGATGGTGCAATGCGATCATCATGACGCGACTCCACGGGTGGCAATAGGGAGGAACTGCAAGAAACAATGAGAGGTGAAGGTTCAGGTAGGGGCTTGTAGGATGTGAGGACTCAGGTAGAGGTGTGGAGGAAGGGTCCAGATACATGCGCTCCTCGTAGTAAGGAGTTAGATCCTCTACGTTGAATACTCGGCTGATGTCCATACCATAAGATATGTCAATCTCATAAGCGTCCGGACCAATCCACTGTACGACTGTATAGGGGCCCATTCGGCGAGCGCTTAATTTCTTTGTTGGTCCTTGTTCTCCCGCCTCAAAATTTTGTTCGCGCTTGTGCTGGTATGCGCGATCCTTGTAATAATCATTACTAACTGCAATTTTTCTACGAACCGACTCATGGACCGCATGCACATTTTGTATGAAAGATTTTACAGACTCCTGCAAATGATGCAAATCATACGATTGGCTCAAATCAGGCAACATGGGGGGGGGGGGGGGGGGGGCGGGCACTAAATAAGAATGATCATGCAAGATATGCAATAGATGCAAATAATTGACAAATGACACGACAGACTGACAAAGTGCATACGTTATATAATAGTGAAAGTCCCTAAGAATTGGTGGTTTATCTGGAGGCTCTTTGGGCGTGCTGTACAAAAACTCATTTAGTGTGTCGAGACTACTCAACTGCTTAACTGGGACACCGGTAGTAAGTTGCGGAATCGGGATATGCCAAATATCTCCTGAGGGATGAAAATCATCAGGAGACTCACTGGGTGGTCGATAGAAAAATTCTGTGTAAATAATGTCATCACCCGAAGGAACGTCGTAGATGGTGACAAAATAGTGTGACACAGGGGTGTGATGGTTACCTCTCAAATGATTAAGCCCGTCAGGTGGCTCACTAGGGGTGTATGCCAAAAGTCATCGCGTACGTGATGATCACTAGTACGGAGAAACAACTCATCACTAAAGTGTAGGAGGGAAAATTCGTCAACTGAGCCTCTCGAGGATTGATCCCGGGGAAGTCAACAACGACATGATGGTCCTCCAAGAGGAGAGTACCAATCCTAGTAGTGTTCAGGGGGATGAGTTGGACACCGACAACAAAGTCAATGATAGTTCCTTGACTCACACTAGGGAGTGATGGCACGTCAGGGGGGTCATCAAAGCATCCCACAATATGAGTCTCGTCGAAAGAGGTGGAGTTCCCGATAACAGGTGAGGCGGCCACAAAGAGATCAACACTAAGCTCTCGGCCCTCGGATGCGATGTGGCTCAAGATAATACTAAGGGAAGAGCAGGAGGGGCCCATACTCAAGTGTGGGCCAATTGGTACTGTGTAGAGTACTGGATCTCTAACTGAAAGGGATCCTAGGTCTAAGTGAGTTGCAATGGATGGATATACCATCAAAGTGTCATCAGGTCGCACGTCTTCACTCATGTGACCATACTCCTTCGTCAAACTAGTATCACTCCTCAACTGTATAATGCGGTCATGATCGGGCTCGATTCCCAAATGAAGTGGGAACAAAGTCTCACCCAGATAAGATGAAGCAAAATCAGGTATCAAGTCTCTCATATCAGTGGGAGCACTACTAGATGAATTGGTGACTTGACATAAATCTTCAGCCTTTCTACTATTGATTCTTCCCAAGATAGATCTCGTGTGATCAAAATGAACATCTAAGAGATCAAAGCGGTCAAGAACTATTCACTGAAATTCGGCCTCGGGTAACTCCATTTGCGGAACACTAGGAGAGTCTTGACATGTGTTGTGATCCCGACGATGGTGACCTCTATAGGGTTCCTGAGGGTCATCTAGACGGTATTTCCTAACATAATCAGATTGTGCTCGGGAGTGGGCATAGGCGCTACGAACGTGCAGTGGTGGCTGCACATATCCAAACTCAGATTCCTCAACTATAGGAGGTGTGTAGCGATGATGACCTGAATAATATTCAAATCTATCATCATAAAGTCGTGTAGAGGTGTAATGGTGATAACGCGAGGAACTCTTGTCATGGTGTTCGTCTATAGCATCATGAACTCGGGGTCAACTCACTAAATGCAACCCAATATGTGATGAAAATGATGAATATGCAAGAATTGGTCCATATTGACAATTGCAACAATAATTAATTATTATAAAAATTAACAGAGGCACATAAAGTCACAAATATTAAATAAGTATCAATTTTCAAACGACAGAGGCGCAATTAAATTTAAGCACACGCGGAATACGCCTTGCAAATCACACGAGCGTGGGCACTACCAACAAATAAAATGAACAACCACTACATGTATAGTGTCGAGATAAACAACAGTACAAAATAAAATTGCATGCCACAATTTACACGTGCATGCGACGGCAACGACGGCTGTAGGGGAGGGCATCCAAGGTTGTAGCAAGCAAGGAATACATGGGAAATAGAGTCTGGGACTGGTGGAGACTTGAGAGGGTTGTGTGGAGGTTGTTAGCGTAGCTAGCATCAGAATAAGCCTCAATCTTCAAATGTCCCCTTTTCTGAACAGAAGTCCTTTCCCTGAATCACCTTTCACATACTCTAGAATCTTAATACTCGACTGTAGATGACACTCTTAGGAGCTTGCGTAAACTGACTCACCCTTCCCACTGCATAACAAATATCTGGTCTTGTGACTGTCAGATAAATGAGTTTCCCCACAAGCCTTCTGTATTTGCTGACATCTTCAAGAAGAGGTGAGTCCTCACTCCAGCACTTGTCATCCCCAACAACAATTGGAGATCGAGCAGGTTTAGCTCCAAAGAGACCCGTCTCTTTTAAGAGATCCAAAACATACTTTCGTTGTGAAAGAACTATGGCATCAGGTTTTCGAGATATCTCAATTCCCAAAAAATATTTAGTAGATCTCATATCCTTGGTAACAAAATGTTGAAGCATATGCTTCTTTGTCATATCCACACCCTTTCTATCACCCCTTGTAAGAAAAATGTCATCCACATACACTGCAAGAATAACAAGACGAACCGAGATTTTGCGGATGAACAAAGAATGATCCGGAGCACTCCGAGCAAACCCAATAACAAAAATAACTTTGTTGAACTTGTCAAACCATGCCCTGTGACTTTGCTTAAGACCATAGATTGTCTTTCGCAGTTTACAGACCTGAGACTCCCCCTGAGGAACATACTCAGGAGGTTGCTCCATATAGACTGTTTCCTGCAAATCACCACAAAGAAAGATATTTTTCACATCCAATTGAGACATTTCTCAGTCTCTGTTGACAGACACAGAAAAGAGAACATGAATTGTATTAATCCTAGCAACAAGCGAGAAGGTATCAAAGAAATCCACACCATAGGTTTGCGTAAATCCTTTGGCAACAAGTCGGGCTTTGTAACGATCAATAATACCATCAGGAAGAAATTTGATGACAAAGATCCAGCGACAACCAACCACATCAGCTCCCGGAGGGGTTCGAACAAGAGTCCAAGTGCCCTGTTCAGTAAGAGTTTTCAACTCTTCATCCATAATAGCTTTCTAATGAGCAATAACAAGAACATCTTGACAGGAAGCTAAAATAACATTTGCCGATAGAGCAAGAGCAAAGCTCTTAGACGAAGGAGATAGCTGCGCATAAAAAATCACAGCCTGAAGAGGATGTTAAGTGCATAATCGAACACCTTTCCGAAGAACAATCAGAAGATCTAGGTTTGTCCGATCTACAGTGTCAGTTTCATCCGAAGAATGGACAACTGGCCCAGGAGCTGTTGGCAGCGGTTCAATAGAAGAATCAGAGACAGTAGAAGAATCAAGAAGAGAAGGAGAAGAAAGAAGGACAGGCACTGGAAGAGGTACTGACATAAGAGGAAAAGAAGCAGAATCATGAGAAAAAGGAAGAACAGAGGGAGGAGAAAGAACAGAACATCCTCAAAGAATGTGACATCTGCAGAAACATACTATCTCCGGAAAACAGGATCCAAACACATATATCCTTTCTGTGTCGGGCAATAACCCAGAAAGATGCACTTAACAGAACGAGAAGAGAGTTTGTCACGACCAGAAGAAGGAGAGTGAACAAACGATGTGCATCCAAAGACACGAGAAGGTAAAGGAAACGGAGTCGCATCAGGATACATGATAGAAAATGGAGTCTTGCCATGGAGAACCGAAGAGAGAACTCGATTTATGAGAAAACAAGAGAGAAGAACAGTATGACCCCAATAATACCGGGGACCATGCATATGAGTGAGAAGGCTACGAGTCACATCCAGAAGATGGCGATTTTTACGTTCAACAACGTCATTCTGTTGAGAAGTGTAAGGACAAATAGTTTGATGAACAATGTCATGATCCAAACAAAATGACGTGAACTGATGACTAAGATACTTCTTAACATTATCAGTGCGAAGAATTTTAAAAGGGGTATCAAATTGTGTACGAATCTCATTATAAAACGCAGTAAAAACAAAATATTTCAGAGCGGTCGTGTAACAAATACCATCACGTACACTGAGAGAAATCGTCAATAAAAGTAACAAAATACATGCTCCCCTACCAACAGTCTGAAGAGGAGCAGGACCCCAAACATTCGAATGAACAAGATCAAGAGGACGAGAAGAACTGCGTTCATGCTTTACGGGAAACGTAGATCAGTGATGTTTGTCAAATTGACAAGGCTCACAATTAAGAGAAGAATCCTCTCGAGGTAAATCAGACAAAAGCTGATAAAGAATCTGGGGAGGATGCCCAAGACGAAGATGTCACTGAAGTAAAGAGGAGGATGAAAAAGCAGAAGCAGTATCAAGATAGAACAAACCACCACTGGCAGTCCCGGTAGCAATCGACTCCTTGGAGTGAGGGACCCGAAAAACACAAGTAGAAGCAGTAAAAAGAGATTCACAGTTCAACTGTTTGAAAAGAACAGTGACAGAAAGAAGATTGCACGGATAACTCGGGACATAAAGAGTATCCTGAAGCTCAAGAGAATGAGTAACATGCACCGTGTCAGACCCACAAACCGGAGACGGAGAACCATCCGCAATAAGAACCGGAGGCAACTGGTTACTCTTGCCAAGAGAAGAGAAAAGACGAGAATACTCTGTCATATGATTAGTAGCACAAGAATCAATGAGCCAACTCCCTGTAGTAGCCAACTGAGCAGCAACAGAAGTAACAAGAGAAAAGAAAAGAGGAGTGGTCATAGAATACAACAACAAACCGCACGGTTTAACAAAACAAACCACATGGACAAAGGGCAACGAATAGGCGACCAAGAAGAGCTCAAGCCAAAAAAGAATAGGTCGCAAACAAAGCAGATGGGTTAACCGATCGGCAAACAGGTCACAGAAAGAATGCGAACACGAAAAGAAAGTCGGCAAAGAGACTCAAACCGCACGGTTGAGTAAGAAGCCGGAATAACAGACCGCAGAAAGAGGAGAGACCACAGGAGTAGAAAAAACAACCTGCGCTAGACGAGAAGAGACAACCCGCAGGGAAAGCAGGGCGCACAACAGCGAACAAAAAAGAATCTGGAAGCGGTTAGAAAAACAAACTGCGAACAAATTGGAGCAAATGACCGATTAACTCTGATATCATGTGAAAAAGAGCTAAATAAAGACAAATTATATTGCTCCAAAAAGATAAACAATACATATGTATGTCCTCATATTTATAGAAAATGGGGGAGATGAGAGAATACAACAAGAGATGTGTAACTAAATACAATCCGCGCGGTTTATGCGGTTTGACACTGTCAAACCGCAACACTGTACAAAGCTGTTGATCACTAGCGGCAACAGAGATAAGCCGCCAAACCGCCACTGAAGACCGCAAGACCGCCGTTGCAAGCCGTCAGACCGCAACTACAGGTAGTCACCAGACCGTAGTTGTGGATAACACTAGACCGCAGTTGCGGACTCCGACCACTGCTGCTGCGGTCAGCCTCC
This sequence comes from Platanthera guangdongensis, assembly GCA_039583875.1. NCBI lineage: Eukaryota > Viridiplantae > Streptophyta > Magnoliopsida > Asparagales > Orchidaceae > Platanthera > Platanthera guangdongensis. The sequence goes on from CM077162.1 coordinate 14,460,968, forward strand.
AAGCCGCTGATGCTAGTCTCCAGGCCGCTGCTGCAGCTAACCATCAGGCCGCTAGTGCAGCTAACCATCAGGCCGCAGTTGCGGCTAGCCTCCAGACCACAGTTGTGGGAAGACCTCCGAGACTGAAAAGCTCTGCGGGAAGCCGACTATCAAACCGCAACACTGCTAAACAATCAGACTGCCAATCCTGCCAAGATAGCTGCCAAACATAACCGTTGCCACTAATCAGCAGACCGCTGAGCCAAACCAACAGACCGGGGAGACTAGCTGACCGCTGCGGCTAGATATTAATCCGCCCGGTCTCCTCAAGCTTCAACAATAAGCAAGCGAATAAATCTTGCAAGTAATAATTAGTCATAAAACAATAGGTTAGCATAACAAAGCATCCATAATAACACAACAAAATTCACAGAATAATGATGAAAATAATGAAACCAAACAATAAGAAACTCACGAGAGAGAGTTCGCACACGTAAGAGAGGAGAATCCAGTGGTGGTGGAAATGTAAGGCGGTTTATGCAAAGGATGGGCTGTGTGGCTGGGTGTAATGATGTTTATGTTAGATATAGAGTATACTCTGTACGATAGAGTTAGCTTAGATTCACCTGAGTGTTTTGGACACCCTCTCTCTCTTGTACCTATATATATATCTCTATGATTACGAGAATATGATAATTTGATTCCAATTGCTATCATTGTATCGAAGTGAAGTGAAGGAAACCCTAGTCGCTCTCCCGAAAGCGCATCTCCCGTCAGGTTGGCTTCCTCGATTGATATGATCCCGAACGCGCATCTCCCATCGCTGTTTTTTTCTCTCGCCGCTCGATCCCACTCAGCACCGCCGCCAACGACGACTAATCGTCTTTCGTGAATCCCGGCCAACGCCTTCGGTTCCTATTTCTCCCATGATTCCCATCCAGCAGCCCATCGATCCTCCTTTTTTATCCCAAACGTTGTTTCCTGTAATCCGCACAATTCTAGCACCCAAATCCATGGAGGCGAGATCCAGATCCCTAACTGAGCACTAAATCCCCTCAGGTGGCCCAATTCCAGCCACCCCAGTCGTGTTTTGAAACCAGCAGCCCACTACTTGTCCACCACCCATGATTTCCAGCAGCCGGTCAGCCGCCCTACCGTTGGCGCCCGCCAAGCCCAGATTCGCTTTCCTCTGCGGCCTTCTGTAGTTGCTAGAACTCTTCTGACTGCTCTTGCAGCCAGGATGACCTCGTCTTACTCCTCTGCCTTTCTCCAGAAGGCGGATGTCATTCTTGATGGACGAAACTACAAGGCATGGTCTGTCACCGTCAGTGTGATCCTCCGAGCACTAGATCTATGGGGCCACATTGATGGCTTTGAGTCTTCTCCGCCTCCACCAGCAGCCCCTTATGTGGACAATTCTTCCACCGTTACCATTGTCGCTTCCATCCAGCGCTCCGAGATAGCCCGCATTTTTCTCATCTCCTCCCACGTTCCTCCTCATTTTTGGCCTGAGGTTGTCTCCACTACTGTGTATCTTATTAACCTGCAGCCCTCCACTTTCTTCAGGGTTAGTGTCCCGGTGAGTGTTTGTACTCTCGACCCTCACGTTATACTCATCTGCGTGTTTTTGGCTGTCGGTGTTATGTTCTTCTCCCTCCATGTGAGCGTACCAAGCTCTCTGCTCAATTTGTATCATGTGTCTTTTTTGGATACAGTATTGAACACAAGGGCTATCGATGTTATGATCATGTTGCACGTTGACTTCGTATCTCATAAGATGTCACCTTTGACGAGACTCACTCTTTCTTTATGTCCTTTGTCCTCTCGACCTCGCACTCATCTGTGACCCCCTCTGATGTGCAATTTCTCACCCTTATCATACCCCTGCCGCATGTCTCCTCCTCTCCACTGATATGTTCACCCCCTCTCCCCCTGTTGTTGTCTACGCCCTCTCTGATTTCTCCAGGCTCACCTTCTCAAACCTCTTTGCTTCCCACTTATCCCTCTGACGTGCTCGCCGTCTCCCTTCCATATCACTACACTAAACGTCCTCCTCCGGTTCCCTCATCTCCAGTGCCCCCAGACTCCGTGTCTGCCTCCTCCAACTAGTGTCCCGTGAACGATCCTCATGTGTGCCGCAACCCACCTCGTGAGCGACGTCCTCCCGACCGACTTAGCCTCGCCACACTACCGCTGGACCTACCCGCCCTTCCTATTACTGTTTGTAGTACTCCAGAGCCGACTTCCTACCGTGAGGCTGCCCAGATACCTGAGTGACAGGTTGTTATGTCTGCTGAGTTAGAGGCATTTGACCACACTCGTATATAGAATGTTGTTCCTCTTCCACTTGGTGTTGTTCTGATTACTTACAAGTGGATCTTCGAGATCAAGACTCGCTCTGATGGATCTGTAGAGAGGTACAAGGCTCGACTAGTTGCTCGTGATTTCAGTAGGAGCAGGGGAGAGATTATGACGAGGCCTTTGCTCCAAATGCTCATATGACTACGGTTCGAACCCTTATCGCAGTTGCAGCTGTTCACCACTGGTCTCTGCCTCAGCTCGACGTGAAGAATGTCATTCTTCACGGTGATCTTCAACAGGAGGTATACATGCTTCCTCATCCTAGTTTATCCACTCTTCCAGCCCTTGTCTGCCGCTTGAGATGATCCCTTTATGGGCTCAAGCAGGAGTCCCGCGTGTGGTTTGCACATTTCAGCTCATCCATTACAGTCACCGGTTTCCAGCCAAGTCAACATGATCCAGCTTTGTTTGTGCACTTCTCTCGTGGTCGGACTCTTTTGCTACTTTATGTGGATGACATGATCATTACAGGCGATGACCCTTCTCATGTGGCTTTCATCAAGCATCATCTTCAGCAGCAGTTTCAGAAGACTGACCTTGGACAACTGAAATACTTTTTGGATCTTGAGGTCAGTTTCACAGACTGCTGTTTTCAGCTCTCTCAGCGGCGTTACACATCTAATCTTCTAGCTCAGGCTGCTCTCTATGACTCTCGTACAGTGCACACCCCTATGGATTTTCACCTTTAGCTACGTCCGGATGATAGTGTTCCACTCTCTCATCCTACTCGTTACCGCCACCTCGTTGGGAGTCTCATCTACATCACCATTACTCGGTCTGACATTGCTCATGTAGTTCATGTGTCGAGCCAATTTGTCAACGCGCTCACCTCTGTGCATTACGGTACCCTGATGCGGCTCCTGTGCTATCTTCGGACGACGACTTCTCGTGACCTTGTCTTTTCCAGTGATAGTTCCCTACAACTTTGTGCTTACTCAGATGCTACCTGAACTAGTGATCTCGTTGACCATCATTCTGTCACAGTTTTTTGTCTGTTCTTGGGTTCTTCACTCATTACATAGAAGTACAATAAATAGACTGTCGTTGCTCGTTCCAGCACAGAGGCTGAGCTTCGGGCAGTGCCTACCACCGCTGAAGATATTATTTGGCTCTGTTGGCTTCTTAAGGACCTTGGTGTCTCTTCTCCAGATCTCACTCCACTCTACTGTGATAACAATGGTATCAATCAGATTACTCTAAACTTGGTAAAGCACTCACTCTTCAAGCATATCGGGGTAGATGTCTTCTTCCTCCGTGAGCACTATGGTCATGAAACTTTTGTTCCTTCCTTTGTTCCATCCGAGCAACAGATTGCAGATTTGATGACTAAGCCGCAGACGAGGACCCAACATGCTTATCTATTGTCTGAACTCTCGGTGTATGATCCTCTGTGAGTTTGTGTGTGTGTGTGTTGGGTGGGGGGGGGGGTTAGATATAGTGTACACTCTATACGGTAAAGTTAGCTTAGGCTCACCTAGGTGTTGTGGACGCTCTCTCTCTCTCTCTATTGTGCATGTATATATATCTATGTAGTTATGTGAATATGATGATTCGATTCCAATTGCTATTAGTTTAGAGGGTGTTGTGATGGGGTGTTTGGAGGGGTCGACCAAAGTAGAATGGCTTGGTAGGCACTCGGTTGTGGGCTGGGTGGAAGTGAGACGGTTTAAGATTGGGATGCTGACGGGTAAGAGGTTGGCTTGGGGAAGGGATGGTTGCATGCAGGGAGTACGTGGGGTGCAGGGAAGGGCCAGATCTGATGAGGTGCAGTGGTTTTGGGGTGACTTGGTGGGGCAGCTGCTGGATAGGGGAGGTCTTAAGGTTGTGTGATGACGGGATATGAGTGGACGGCACTTGGAAACAAGAGGAAATGAAAAAATGTTGTCGAGGAATCAACGCCTTGGTTCGTGGAGTTGACACTACAAGAAATAGCTGGATGTCAGGAAGAAGACTCCAAAATCTGCAATGCCGCCAAAACCAGTCCCCCCCCCCTTCTAATATTGATAATAATATGACTAGGACAACCATCGTGGGTGATTATGATTGACCTTCATGATAGTTTCCAATCCTCTTAATAAAACACTAAATAAAATACATAGAAATATGAAAATGCTGATCTGAACGAAACCGCAGACTCAAATCATCCATCGGGAGACGTCAAATATGGTTGGTGATAAATCAACCTCAAACGGACCCAAATCTCATGCTCCAAAAGATCTCTCCTGATGAATGAAGATGAGCATCCTCTCGGTGTTAGCCAAGTAAGAATATACGTCTCCTCTGACACATAGCAAGTGTCATTTACGAATGGTCTCCCATCATAGTGAACCAAATAGGGCAATGTGACTCTGTCTGGCGCGACCACAAAACTAAAGGGCCATAATGTCTGCAATTGCCTCTAAAGGCTGAATTGCAGTCTCTGAAGTCAACTCACATGACAGTGGACAATGAGAGACCGTTGATGCTACTGATTAAATCATAAGTGTCTGATTCTAGGCTGGGTGAGGCCCAGAGGTAAGGTGAGAGTGGGACCGGGCTTGTTGAAGAAGAGGCTCAAGGGTGGGCTCAAGGTATAAATCTGCGTACTGGTGAGGTTCGAAGTATAGTGTAAAGTCCTCGACATTGTATACCGGGTAAATGCCCATACTCTTAGTGATGTCGAGCTAATAGACGTTCACTTTGATCCTTATCACGACTATGCAGGGCCTCATTCACTTGACATTCAACTTTTTAGGAAGCCTCCCAGCACGGATTCGGACAATCGCCCGCTTGCCTTCACGAAACATCTGCTCTCACTTGCGGCTATAAACATAAGTTTTATACATTTTATTATTAGATGCAATTTTTTGTCGGATCAACTCATGTAAATCATGCAAACGATGAACAAGGGACTTAGCAGGCTCAAGCAAATGATGAATAAGAGACTTCATTGACTCATGCAAATGACAAACAAAAGAATCAGTAAACATGTGTAGATTATGCAAATGAAAAACAACAAAAACGATGCACTATCTAACCGGAGGTCCGACAACGAACTAAATGTCTATATGAGATAGCCTATCATGAGGCACTTTGGGTGTGGTGTAAAAGTATTTAAGTGTGCAATAAACACTCAAATACAAGCCCATGACATGTCAAGTATCTCTCAAAAGATGTGACTTGTCGGGAGGCTCACCCGGAGATATGTAGGAAAATTCGTCATGAATACGACCATCACCTGGATGAATACTCGAGACAACAACAAAAGGATGGGACTTTAAAATGTGTCGAGTGTCTTCAAGAAGAAAAAACCCACCTAATGGATCAGTAGGCAATTTGTCCAAAAACTCAACAAGAGTGTGAGGGGGCAATAAAGTGGGCTCTCGAAACAATGAGAGTATCCTCTAGTGTATGTGAAACAAACTCTACATACTCCATGCTAAGCTCAAGGTCATCACTCAAAGGAAAAATAAAGGATATGATTTGAAGATACATCAATATGATCCATTACTCATACACGAGTCGCTCACATGAATCTCATTTTCACAAGGAAGCAGTGGCTCGTCAGAAGATTCATCAAAGAATTCATCAATGGAAGGATGATTCTTCATATGAGTATCATCGACAACAAGAACTCAACAAAAGTGTGAGGAACAATAGGGTAGGCGCTTGAAACATTGAGAGTATCCTCTAGTGCATGTGAATCAAAGACAACGTACTCTATACGATTATACTAAGCTCAAGATCCTCACTCAAGGGAAAAAGGATATGATTTGAAGATACATTAATGATTCATTATCTACACAAAGAAGTGGTGGCTCATCAGGAGATTCATCAAAAAATTCATCAATGGAGAGATGATCCCACATATGAGTATCATCAACAGTAAGATCTCAACAAGAACGTGAGGGGCAATAGGGTAGGTTCTCGAAACATTGAGAATATCTGTTAGTGTACATGAAGCAAACTCAACATACTCCATGTTAAGCTCAAGATCCTCACTCGGGGGAAAAATAAAAGATATTATTTGAAGATACATCAATAATCCATTACACATAACCAAGTCGCTCACATGAATATCATCTTCACAAGGAAGTGGTGGCTCATCAGGAGGTTCATCAAAGAATTCATTAATGGAGGGATGATCTTCCAGATGAGTATCATCGATAGAGATAGTGTCCTCATAAATAGATGAGGCAGCCAATACGAGGCCTAAACAGGATCTCAGCTCTAGGTCTTGATGAGACATGGAGTAAGGAGAGGGACTCCCATGACTCCAAGCCACTAAGGAGACATGGAGTAAGGAGAGGGTCTATAGGTAGAGTGTTGAGGAAAGGAACTACGGTAGGGGCACAAAGTTGTCCTAGACATGGAGTAAGGAGAGGGACTCCCACGACTTCAGGCCAGATAGGTCGCGCGTCATTGATGCCTATCGGTTCCATAAGGTTTAGATCAGACTCAATCTCATTAACAAATGGCAGAACACTCATTAAACAAAAGTTGGTTATATGCTAGGAAGCGTTGGTACGTATCGGATACTCAACGGATACACCTATGTGGGCACACTTGAACTTAGCACATCATTCTGCATATTATGATAGAAGTCTGTTTTTCTAGAGTAAACAAAAACTGGTTATATGATAGGAAGCGTTGGTACGTCCAATTAAATTGTGCATTTGTACCGAGAATGTTTCTGCTACTGGTAGGTTTCTGTTACAAGTACGTGTATTGAACGTGTTGATACAACACAACTTATTAACAAAATGAGTAACTTGTCTCTAGACTAACTAGAGATTAAAGATGTTGATCTCCAACAATAATGAAGAAAAAAAGACTAATGAGTACACTTAAGTTTAATTTTATATCTTTTGGTTAAACATATAAGATGTTAAATTTTGTAATATTTACGAATGCTTAATGTTTTGAAAACTTCATGTAAAGTTGCATTGATTTGTGAACTTGTACTTCAAGTTCTGATTTATGTTTGATGTTTCAATATTTTGAGAATTATTTATTGCACTTGTAATATATATAATATTTGTTATAACGTATCATGACGTACTTGTATTCATGTTTTCAAAATTTTGGCGTACCGTCGTACCGGGTACGTATTGTACCCGGTACCCCAACCGGTGCTTCCTACACAGTACCATCTTTCGTATCCAAGGGGGCACGAGTAGACAAGGGGTGGCCTCGGGCTAGGGAGGCATCATGATGGGCCAGCCAGAGTGCGAGTCCACTCGACTAACTCTAACATATCTTAAGGACAACTCCTGGTGGAGATCAAGTTGAAATACCTGATCTACAGACTCTAAGAGGTGGATAGTCATCTCTCGACAAATCTCTATGTGGTGCCCAAATCAAAATCGGGAGGCGGTCGCGAGTGGATCCTCCTGAATATCACTCCTCGCAACAAGCTTGTCAAATCAAGTCATAATTGGTAACGAACAGAGTCTATTGCCTCTGGGTGTATAATTAATCGAGGAGATGACATATTGACATCTATATGATGCACAAAGGTATCTCTTCTTTAACTTATGCTTCATGTTTGCCCATCGAGATGTGTCAAAAACCTTCACACTATATCATATAATCCAGACCAATTATCATTAGCTCAATCCCAAAGCTTTGTCTTCGCAGGTCTAGTACGATGCTCTTCTGATAACTCACAACAATCAAAATAATAATCAACGTTTAAGATCCAATTCATAAACGTGTTTTGTTCTAGTTGATCCTAAAACGATGGCGCGCATGGCCTAAATCAGCGCATAGGGTTATCCTCACAAAAATAGCCTCTAGGAGATTTATGATAATCATCATAGTAATTATCATTAGTGAAATCACATCACGAAAGAGGTCGCGATGATCTCTACGAACAGAGCACTGAGGACGAGGATGTCATCGTGATAATACAAAGATCTTTCGAGAGGAATTCTACTGAATCAAGAATAAATAGGCTATAGATCCTCGAATGGAGAAGCGTAACGACGCTGTACTAAATGATATTCATCTCTGTCATCATAAAAGTGTGTCACAAATGAAGACTGAACTAGACATGAGTCCTCTAAATACCATACCACCACTAAGCAAACAATGTGGCTCAAACATAGGGCTCTAATACCAAATCTAACGATGCGCCTCTAAGTGCGGTGCTGGGATAATAATATATATTTAGCCCTAAGATGATATATGCATGGAATAATTAATCCGACTCTAAGTTGCAAATAATAAAGCATTAGCATTTAGCACGAAAGCAATATGCAAACATTGTTACAATCATAGTTTCAATTTCTAGAAGTATAGAGGTTTCCGAATTATGACTTCTTTTCTAAAGTTGAGATAAATCAATTTCATATTTCTCTTATTAAATTTATATTTTATGGCTTATTGAGCACATTCTGATTATTGAGGCCAGGATGGTAACCGGAGGTCCCCTGACCGGAAGTGTCCCTTGATCGGAACACGGACTTGCATTTGATCGATTCTAAATGTGAAAAGGTAGGACGTCGACACCATGTCTAAGGCTCATACGTCCGGTTGGCCCTAATGAGCATCAAATATGAAGAAAGCACCTCTCATGCCCTCTTGAATTGATTACCTAGTGGTTGGTACGATCATTACATTATGTCATCCGCACGACGCCACTAGTCTAAGGATTATTACATGTTTTAATTTTTTTTTTGCCTAGCTGCATTCATAATATGTATACATTTTTGTTTTACAATAAGATGTGCATTTTCACACGTTTATCTATGTGTCGAATCATAATAATTTATTTGACTTTTCACATGCGATAAAAGGCTACGTATAATTCAATTTTGCATGCATTCTTACGCGACCTAGGCAATGAATCTATAATAGGTGATATGTCTAGTCAAGAGGAAGGGCATTTCTTACCTCGGTGTTACGGTGTACATAGATGTGGTGTGGTGGAATGACTCTTTTAGGTTATTATAAAAACACAAAGTGTTCTCCGACTAACAACGGGGCTCTCCTCCCCCAATTCTCAACCAAGAACCCTAAGGTTCTGTTTCCTTCAAAGATTAGACAATTCCAATTTTTGCAGGAATTGGAATTGAAGCAATTCTAATTCTAATGTTCAACTGAAGATAAGAATTCTGTGACATGAATTGGAATTATCAATTTCAAACATTACTTTGCTCATGTAGCAGTAGTTTAAATACGTGGAAATGTGTAGAGGAAAATTTTATAATGCACATGCACTCTTCGTCTTGGTTTTTTTTCACCTTTTTAGCAAGAGGATAGATGATACTATTTTTTCTCACATCACAAACAATATAGGAAGCAATACTATATGAAGCCTTAACCAAAAACCTGCATTAAAGATAGGAAAATACTCCAAAGCACAATCATGCATGCAATGATAAAATCATAAAGTGGACCCACAAGGGCTGGGCCAGCTGGCTAAGCATCAAATTCAATTTGTCCTTCCATTGATAATGAAGATTTCTTCATGGGTGTTTCTATTGAAAGATAATAGAAATCCGAGGGTTTTGATTGAGCAGAAAATTTTAATACAAAATCAGTTAAAAGAAAAAGGCTTGCTCATTTTATTAGGGCATCTGATGGCTATATATATAATCTACATAATTATTTAATATTACAACACTCAAGATTGGAGAAAGATATTCATTAAGTCCATCCTGTTACAAACTCTGATCATATCCTCTGAATTGAGTCTCTTGATCAAGCAATCTGCTACCTGACCCTTGGTCGAGACGTGACTCAACTCCAGTAGCTCACTATCAAGCTTTTCCTTTATGAAAAACCTATCAATCTCTATATGTTTGGTTCAATCGTGTTGGACTGAATTATTTGCAATATTGATGGTTGACTGACTGTGACACCACAGCTTCATCTTATCTTCTTGATCCAACTTAAGTGACACAAGCATCTCTTTCATCCATAGAAGTTCTGCAACCCCTAATGTCATGGCTCTATACTCTACCTCTGTTGTCGTCTAGCAAGTAGCAACTACTGATTGTTTCTTGCTCCTCCAGGAGACCATGTTGTCTCTCAAAAATATACAATAGCCTGAAGTGGACCATTTGTCATCCGCACAGCTTGTCCAGTCAGAATCGCAGCACTCCTCAGTCTTCATGTGTCTGTTCCTTCTGAACGTCGGCCCCATGCCAAGAGCATTCTTCAAGTACCGCAGAACCTGGTACACTGCATCCATATGGGCCTTCTGTGGGTCATGCATGTAGCGGTTCATCACGCTCACAGCAAAGAAAATGTCCGGGAAAGTGTGGTTCAACTAAATCAACTTCCCGACTAACCTTTGATACAACTCGCAATCACTGGTTCTTCGGCCTTAGCATCCAGCTTACACTTTTGATCAATTGGTGTTACAACTATTTGCACCCCAACATTCCCATTTCTGTGAGGAGATCCAAAACATATTTTCTTTGGGAAAGGACTATCCCCTTTGCCAGCAATCTCAATTCCAATGAAATACCTAATAAGACACAAATCCTTCACCTCAAACTCCTTGCCCACAGCCCCATTGAGGCGACCAGTCTCCTATTCATCATCCCATGTGATGATCATGTCGTCAACATACACCGTGAGCATGGTGATGTGACCTTCATTCTGCTTGAAAAATACTGTGTGATCAGTGTTTATTTGTTGATAACCCATTCCAATCATTCCCTTCCTGAACCTGTCAAACGACAGGCGAGGTGACTACTGTGTGACTACTTCAACCTACAGACTTTGTTTTTTTGTCTTGGCCAAGCCAAACACTGGTGGTATCTCCATGTACACCTCCTCTGCTAGATCTCCTTAAAAAAATGCATTCTTCACATCTAGTTGGTGTAGCTTCCATCCACCATTTACTGCCAAGCTGATCAGAGTCCTGGTGGTGCTCATCTTCACAAAAAGTGAAAATGTCTTGTCATAATCGATGTCATAGGTCTGGTTGTACCCCTTGGCAACCAATCGAGCATTGTAGCGCTCGACCTGTCCCATTGGAATCTGCTTCACAGTGAACACTCATTTGCAAACAACAGCCTTCTTATCCGTTGGCAGTTGCGCTAACTCTCAAGTCTTGTTCTTCTCAAGAGCCCTCATCTCCTCCTTCATCGATGTCTTCCACTTCGGATCATGTTTGCCAATTTGCCAATTGTTATGTATAATAATATTATGCAATGATGCAATGAATGCTCTGTACGATGAGGAGATATGATCATATGAGACAAATAAAGGACGGTCCCAACCAAATCCATCAGGAAGATTTCTTGCATTTTTGTGAGTAGTCTTCCAAAATGTGACAGTTGGGGAAGGATAAATAGAGGGAAGGATATCACCTGAGGCTTTTGGTGTTGTAAGTGCTCCAAGAGTAAGAACAGATGTAGCCAAGGGACTAGGAGCTAGACTTGGCATAGGCACTAGAGCTGATACTGTTGGCAGCATCCCCTCTTAATGTATGTAAGTAGCTCCCCCTGAGCCGTAGGTCTAACATCTCGCTTCTCCTTCTCAATCTCCTCCAACTACTCATCACTCTCCCGCTCCTCTGTTGATCCTCCCCGCCATACTCCCAGATCTGTCACCAACCTCTCCCTCTCTCGCCTCATATCTTCGGTATCTGACAAATCTGGTGTGGATAGAGCTTCATCATATCGGTAGTACTGCTCCAGCTCTCTAGAGTGAATATTCATACTCACAAAGCTACTTTTCTCCACTGGACTCCAGCACGCATACCCCTTCTGAGTATGAGAGTAGCCCACAAGTTACACTTGATTGCCCTCACATGAAGCTTACCAACACCCAGCCTATTATCCTTCACAAAGCACACACACTCAAATACCTTCAAAGGAAGGATCCCCCATTATGTTCCTGCAACAGCTGACACAGAGACTTCTCCCCCAAAACATGTGATGGCATCATGTTGATCAATTGTATCGCTGTCAACAACGCATATACCCATAGACTCTGAGAAACTTTCATGTTGAGCATCATACTCCTTACCACCTCCATAAGGTGTCTGTTCTTCCTTTTCGCCACATCATTTTGTCGGTGTGTATGCACAGGTAATCTGGTGCAATATCTCATGGGTTGATAAGTACTCCTCCATTGCTCTATTAGTATATTATGTCTCATTATCTGACCTCAGTACCTTAATCATTGTGGTATATTTTGTCTGAACATGCTTATGAAAATCACGAAAATAGGTAAATACCTCACTCTTACTTTTCATCAAATATAACCACGTGACACGGGAGACACAATCAATAAAAGTGACAAAGTGCTTATAATCATTCAAAAAACTTACATCACAAGGTCCCCATACATCGAAACTACATCAAAAACTGAAAAGCTTATTCGGCCCATACTAACATATGAACTTCAACTAAGCTTGTCTAAGTTGCAAGCGTCACATACCAATTTAGCTTTATTTGTTTTTTTGAAAAAAAAAAGCAAAAAATAACCTGCAATAGTGTCAAACGAAGGGTGCCCTAACCGCTTGTGATAGAGTACTAGTGAATCCTTTGCACTCACTCTCTGTCCTCCAACTGCTGTGATAGAGAACTAGTGAATCCTTGTGATAGAGTACTAGTGAATCCTTGTGATAGAGTACTAGTGAATCCTTGTGATAGAGTACTAGTGAATCCTTCGAATCCTTTGCACTCACTCTGTGACAAAGTTCTTATAAACATTCAAAAAACTTACATCACAAGGTCCCCATACATCGAAACTACATCAAAAACTGAAAAGCTTATTCGGCCCATACTAACATATGAACTTCAACTAAGCTTGCCTAAGTCGCAAGCGTCACATACCAATTTAGCTTTATTTGTTTTTTTGAAAAAGAGGAAAAAAAAACCTAGCAATATTGTCAAACGAAGGGTGCCCTAACCGCCTGTGATAGAGTACTAGTGAATCCTTTGCACTCATTCTATGTCCAACTGCAGTCTTATCTACCACAGAAACAAGAGTTGCGTCCAATCCTCCCCAATCCAGATACCATAGCCAATCATGTCAAGTCTCAGTCTCAAGTATTCGCCCCATCTCATTTTTTTGAAAGTCACCTTGGGAATATCAAAAGAAACAATACATCTAAATTGAATAATTATGGAACTAATGGATAAAAGACTAACTTGAAAAAAAGGGTATGCAAACATTGAATATTTTATTGAACCTGAACAATTAATAGTACCCTTACTGACCATTGGTTGGAATGTATCATCTGTCGTCTGGATGCTATCGCAGTAGCTAGACGAGTGTAAGAGAAAAACTCGCCTGCATTTCCTGTCATAAGACGTGAAGCTTCTAAGTCAATGATCCAATTTGATGCCCTGGAGGAAGATATGGATGCAAGAGCAAGAGATCCATCAATTGGGTGGGCATACAAAGCAACCCCCCCCCCCCCAGCTTCATCCATGCTCTACACGCCACTTTAATTCCTCTTGATGCCCTTCATCATGCCCAGAAGGGTCTGCTCCGCCTCTGTATAGAGAATACTGACTTCCTCCTCACTGTCAGTCATGCCCAAATTGGCATGGTGGCCTCCTCGACCCCCACGAGCCCGACCATATCCACGGTCACGTCCATGTCCACTATCCAAATCTCTCTCCTTGGACGGCTTGGACCAGCAACTGTCAATGCTGACTTCACAGTAGTGGACTCTCCTGTCCTTACCTGAAGTTTGAGACGTGTCTCATCCTGGATCATGGTAGAGATGTCCTCGGTAAGTGTAGGAATTTTCATACCAGATAGAAGCATGGCTCTCCGCTGATCAAACTTGCCATCTAATCTCTATGTATTCTTCATCTTGTCTCAAATCTCCATGATTGTCTTAAGGTCATCAACCGTGGAGGCAATCAATGGGACAATCGAGCTGAGAAGTCATATAAACACCGTAATATGGGCCGACTTCCACTCATCTACTCAAGTCTCTAGTTTCTTCAACGCCGCCGTCAGGAAGCCCCCAACCTGCTTCGCTGCAAGGGTTTTCTTCACATAGCGTGACCAACTCAGGTAGGTGCTCGGTCCATCAAGCTTCAAATCAATTGGTGGAAGTTCCAGCTTCGTCGGTCAGTGTGATGAGCCCAACACCCTCAATAATGTGGTCAACTCATCCGGACCCAACTTCTTGAAAATCTCCTTCATTGTACCGTCCTTTAGCGCCACGAATCAACTTTCTCACTGATCACCACATCAATCAAGCAATACCTCCTCTTGCCCTAGATCCGATCATCGCATCGCTCCCTGGAAATCTATCCCTGAAAAAAAATTTCCATGAGATTGGCAACAAGAGGAGGACGATCCCCCGGGATATTGGTGGCACCAACTGGCCGCTAGAAAGGCCCCGTCGTGCGGCGCTGAAGGGCCGCTGCGGCTGATATGTTCGTACCCATAGACGTTGCAGAACCTAGAAGCGGTTGGGAGGGTTGAAGTCGTGCCGCAGCGACCGAAAGGTCGAGGAGATGCGCGGCTGGAAGGGGGAGATGTGCGACTGGAAGGGGGAGATGCACGGCTGGAAGGGGGAGATGCGCGACTGGGAGGATGTGCGGTTAGGAGGGGAGAAGCCAGGAAGATGCGTTGGAGGTCGCGGGAGGGAAGAAGCGACAGAGGTCGGGAGTGGTTTCGGGATGAGTCGCAGAATCATGTGGCGGCTATGCTCTGATACGAAGTTAAAGAAAAAGGCTTGCATATTTTATTAGGAATCTGATGGCTATATATATAGCCTACATAATTATTTAATATTACAACAAACCCTAGCATCCAAGGGTTTTGATTGAGCAGAAAAATTTCTTCTCATCTTTTTCACATATTTTCCAAACAAATTTAGCATAACTGCGGGAGTAGAAATGGTTCATGATTCAAAACATGAGCAAATTGCAATGTCAACGACACATGGCATCCATTAAAAGAAACGAGAAGAAAATAATGGGACTAAAATGACAGGCAATCAAAAACACGACTAACATGAGAGTTTGGGTAACGTAAGTGTTCACCTTCAGATTTGCAAAGCAAGCCACAACCCCTCTGAAGGTTTTCTCTGCTTCTTCATTCGCACTTTGTGGCTAATAGGACGATGATGGAGGAAGGGCTTGGTCACGGCGGCGAGGTTCCAGTAAGAGCGGGAGAGTTGGCGGCCCTTTGTTTTCGATGAATTGGCCATCATTCCGTGGCCGGAGAATTTTTCGATGAAGTCTCGGGATTCCGAACCCTAGCCACTAGAAATGCAAAAGCGCGAAGAACAAAGGAGGAAGAGAGAAGAACAAAGTACGCGAATTTTATTCGCTAGCAAGAACGGGAGCGGGTGGAATCGCGAAGTCCGACCTCTTGAGGACAGAATTAGGGAAGGAAAGATTTAGGCTAAATTGAATTCTCACGGAATTGAATTCCAATTCCCACCAAAAAATATTGATTGTCAAACACCGTAATTGGAATTAACAAATCCAATTCCTTTCTCTAATTCTGCCCAAACGAACGGGGACTAAGGGGAAAAACTTTTACCATGCTCTTAAAACTCCTAATATTAAAAGAGATTTCAGGAGACGATCAATGAACTAGTAGGAAATTAATAGGAAGAATGTTCTGAAACGAGAAGATGAACTCACTTGATTTTATGTCTGCAGAAAAATCGGGAAAGGCAAATCATAGAGAGCGCAGCCTATGAATGTCCGGGGTGGAAGAGAAAATAGCAGGAACAAAGGTCTGGCCTTCGATTCAGAAGAAACGAACAAGCACAGGAACCACTGGCCAACTACGACCGAGGGAGGGAAATCGAAAAGGAGACTGTGCAGGTCGCGCGACCCTTGTTAGTTTTTTAGATGATGGTGACAGAATGACAAAATCCCGAATTAGCCGACTTCTCTTCTCCAGAGTAGAACGGTGTTACGTGTGCACGTATTATTATTGTATTTCCTATTTTTAGATTGTATGCTTTAGGGAAATGACATGTGACGACATCCCCACATTCAACGAGACTGACCCCCTTAGTTTGATTGTCCATGCCAAATAGTTTTTAACATTTACCTGGCTCCTCAGACGCAACCGGTCTCCACAATAATTGCTCCGCCAGTCCTCTCCCGACTCACCTGGATAACTCTCACAGAGGTCCTTACTCAGCGATATGATCACCGCTACTCCGGCTCCATGATCAAGCACCTTTGCGGA
Source organism: Platanthera guangdongensis (assembly GCA_039583875.1). Classification (NCBI taxonomy): domain Eukaryota; kingdom Viridiplantae; phylum Streptophyta; class Magnoliopsida; order Asparagales; family Orchidaceae; genus Platanthera; species Platanthera guangdongensis. Next base: position 14,477,435 of record CM077162.1, read on the forward strand.
GTTTGTCAGACTGACTCCCTTGACTCATACGTTGATTCATTTATCGGGTTGGTCACCCATGCTCCAGGTCTTCCACCCGACCATTACTTCGTCTACTTCATGCATAGCTTACAACCCCACATCCGAGCACGCCTTCGCACCGTGCAACCGTTAACTGTCCATCAAGCCATGGACCTCTCCCCACTAGTGAAAGTTGACTTCCTGACGATGCCCGGGGACCCTCCTTTCCCATCGCCTCCTTCCAAACCTCCATACCAATCATATTTTCCTCCCCCGTCCAAAACTCCACCACCACCACCTCCTCTACCTCGGCCAACCATCATGGGCCCACACAACCACCATATCCCTACTCATGGACAGCTCTCACGGAGGCCCTCATTCAACGGTATGATCACCGCCACTCCGGCTCCATGATCGAGCGTCTTTGCGGAGTCCGTCAGACAGGCTCCATTGACTGATACGTTGATGCATTTATCAAGTTGGCCACCCATGTTCCAAGTCTTCCACCCGACCATTACTTGACCTACTTCATGCACGAATTACAACCCCACATCTGAGCCCGCCTCTGCACCCTGCAATTGTTAACTGTCCACCAAGCCATGGACCTCTCCCCACTAGTGGAAACCGACTTCCTGGTAACGCCTGGGGACCCTCCTTTCTCATCTCCTCCTTCCAAACCTCCATACCAATCATATTTTCCTTCCTCGACTAAGCCTCCACCACTGTCATCTCATCTACCTCTACCTCGGCCAAACATTATGGGCTCATGCAACAACCAACATATCCCTACTCACTGCATGTCCACCCAAGAGTACAATAACTTGTGGAGCAAAGATCTGTAATACTGTTGCAATAAAACCTATTTGCATAATCATACTCATCCTGTCAAGGAGTTTCGGGCCCAAATCGGGGATGACTTTGGACGAGATCGACATGGCTAACTTTGACACCCTTATGAACACGGATGTACCACCGGACAAAGCTCCAAGCGCCTCCGCGGCAGCCCACCCGCGGGCACAACACTACTAGATGGAGGGCGGCACTTCGTCCTTGAGGTCAAGGTTGATTTTTGGCGGGATGTACTATTAAGCGTGTGCGTATTATTATTATTATTATTATTATTATTATTATTATTATTATTGTATTGCCTATTTTTAAATTGTATACTTTAGGGAAATGACATGTGAGACATGTGAGCCCCCCTCCCTATATAAGAAGGTGGCTTGGGGGTTAGGTTAATGCTTTTAACTTTTAGGTTTGAGATCTCTCATTTGGAGAGAGTCTACTAAGAGGAACCAGCCTCCTGAAGTTGAGCATGAGCATACCTCATAATTGTATCAAGTTTATTTTGTCTATTGCAAGTGTTATTTTTCTATTGGTAACAAATTGTTTTCTCTCCAGGGTCGAACGAAACAAGGCAAAAGAATGAGAGCATTTTCTAACCTAGCATGTGTTATTAAGACTGTGGGGTATCAGTTACAAAAAAAGACCTAAAAACTGAAACCGCAAAAGCCAAATTTCCAAGTATAAGGCATCCTAGTTTTAAATTTATTGACCATAATAGGGAGATGTCATTGCTCATTAAAAATGCACTATCTGAGTGAGTTTTGCTCAAGAAATCGCATCGAAAATAACGTCAAAACATTTCTTATTGAATATGCTTTGTGCACCGGGCTACCCTTTTTTACACTAATAGAGTAAGAAGATGCCTCAAGTTGCGCTCCTTGGAGGTGATACGCCAGAAAATAATAGCCAAATTTGGATCGCAAGTCATGGAGATTGATTGCAATGACATCATTAGTGGGCTAAGGATGAATCACTCTAAATAAGTAGGTATTTTTCGAGTAGCTTCTATGGAAAAGACAGTCCAGTTAGCTTTGATGCCAACCAAAATCCACAATCAAACGACACCCAAAATGGTGTCGATCCACCAAAACCAAATAAGCGTAATCCGGTGTTGAAGATTTAGGACCCTGGTGTCATGGTAGAGTCAACACAAAGACCGTATATGTGGGCTCGATGTCCATCGTCGAGGTAGACATGAAAGTTGTTAGCCACCTAGGGTGACAGTTGCAAAGTGGCAATTTTCAATGAGAGAATTGCATGCGGCAGCAGATGGTGAGTCAGAGTCATCCAGCATTAATGTCTCAAAGTCAGCCATAAAGATTCTCTCCTTAGCAGCTTAAAAGTATGTGAAGCTTACAATTGAACTCATGAGTTGGTGGAGAAGGTTGCCTGGAGAAGAAGCACTGGCCTTCGCCTCTGAGTTCGACGTAATCTTGATAACATAGGGGTTGTTGTGGGTTTTTGCGCTTCGATGGCGGAGATGGGGGTGGGGTGTTGGAAAAAGGGTCATTCACAAACCAAATAGTTTGTGAATTGAATAGAGAAAATCATTTCAAATTCAATGTTTTTAAAATTTGAATCCAAATTAAGATTCAATTAATAGCTGATTCGACATCCAAAATTAATGTCAATATTCATAGAATTAGCGTATAGTTCAGGAACGTTTAACTATTTAAATGTCTCATTTTTGTTATCATTTAGTACTTCTGTTCAAGTTTTTTTTATTTAAAAAACTCAAATCGTGCTTCATTAATGATTGTCTGAGAAGCTAAATTTGACACAATCTAAATTCAATATTAAGACTTTAATATGAATCTGAATCTGAATGTCAATATTCAAAAGAATTTGAAATGAAATATGAATATCTGTACTGACATTTAAATTGATCTGATTTGATTCGTGAAGACCCCTAGTTAGTGGATTCATAAGGATGAGGCAAGAAAGATGCACATGATTATTAACTCCTAAACAAAACACATTAGGAATCGGGTTGCGCAGTTTGCTAGCATATTTGTTTTTTCTTCCTTTTGTGAGAACACTCGTGTTTGTGGGAGATCCCACAGTGCACATATCAGCATATCTAAAAAGAAGTAAATCATAGAAGATAACCATAAATAGTGTTAATTAACATGGTGTTAGGGATGAATCACTCAATACTTAAAACATAATGGAAGGAATAAAATTACCCATGTGAGTGCTATTTGGGCCGATTCTTTGATGACATCACCAAGCTGACCAGTGAGATGTAAATCTCCCTTCCCAACCATTGTTGCAGACTCAACAAATTGAACCTCGCCCCAAAAGCTGTCCACACAAGACCAACTGAAACCCCCGGAATTGAAACACGCTCATCAGCTTCTCCATTATCAAACCTTGGAGGCTATGATTTACAAACCATTATTCAGCCGTCATTAGCTTAATGAAGAGTGTGCAGTTTAAAGAACACAAACATTATCACAAAAAATTGTTTTCTATTAGAAAACAAAATCAAATAAGCATTACCCCAAGCACTTTTTCCAGTATAGTCTCATCCACAACTAGCACTGATCTACTTGAAAAAGCCCCTGTATCATGATGATTAGCATCCATCGAAATAACTTCCATTTCAACTTCGGCTGAATCACCAAGCCTTGTTTCCAGCAAGGAGGTAGATTCAGGATGAAAATTTTTGCTAACTTGAACTGTGCACTCTTGTTCGGCAACTCTAACAGCAGCTGCACGGGCCAAGGCAGCTATATTTCTCTCGAGGCTACGGACACCTGCTTCTCGGGTATATCTTTCAATCACAAGTTTCACAATGGCCTAGAAACGGCATCATCAAATAATTAGTTTTAAAAACTTTAACATTGATTAAGAAAATAATGTCGTACTCAGGTTCAATGGTTTCGAGCAAAAAATATGGATATATATGTACTTCACAAAAAATAGATTGAACAATTCATGCTCCTTAACAAGGTTGGATGCATTCATGCAGACACCATTATAATAGATTGGAGAAAGTTCCAATTTGTATTCCAACAATAGTCATTTTTAATTTGGTATTCCAACAATAGTCATTTTTAATTTGGAATTCCAACAATAGTCATTTTTAATTTGGTATTCCAACAATAGTCATTTTTAATTTGGTATTCCAACAATAGTCATTTTTAAGTTGGTATTCCAACAAGTCATTTTTAATTTGGTGTTCCAACAATAGTCATTTTTAATTTGGTGTTCCAACAATAGTCATTTTTAATTTGGCGTTCCAACAATAGTCATTTTTAATTTGGCGTTCCAACAATAGTCATTTTTAATTTGGTATTCCAACAATAGTCATTTTTAATTTGGTATTCCAACAATAGTCATCTTCAATTTGGTATTCCAACAATAGTCATTTTTAATTTGATATTCCGATAAATTTTTCATTAAGTTTCTTGAATATCAGCTGATGTCAAAAGAAAACAAATGTAAACTATAATTGTCAGATGACTCTACATGTTCTCTTGTTATTTCTAAAACATTTTGAATAAAACATAAAGTGCAAGATAAAAGGTAATTAGAGGTAGGGATGCATCTTATGGAACCAAGAAAATAAATGAAACAAAAGGGATAATTTCATGTCCATAAAGTACTACATGATCAGGAAAATAGCATATTAACAGGAGCAATAAAGTAAATCTAAACAATAATGATTGTTTTTCGACCATACCTCTGAAATTTGAAGGTAATTAGGACTCAGTCCATGCTGATCAATAACTCTTGGAATTAAATGCTTCATTGCTATTTTAAGCTTCTCTTCAGGTGTGTATCCAGGAAGCTCTATGACTTCCATTCGATCTAAGAGGGCTGGAGGAATAGGTTGAACCTTATTTGCTGTTGCAACGAAAATCACCTTCGAAAGATCATATGGAACATTTAAATAGCTTGCAGTTTTGGCTTAAGGAACTCATTCAGTCAGGATGGTTTGAAAAGACCTGTTGCTGTTATGTGATAATATTGGAGAAAATAATCAAAATGAACCCCATATTTATGATGGTATTTCTTTTGAAACAAGAATTTCTTTTCTCTAATATAAGGGCAGGCCTGTGCAGAAAGCATCCCCGTGCAGTAAGTGTCCGGGGAAGGGTCCCGCCCCAAGGGTGAAATGTAGGCAAACCTTGCCCTGCATTTTTGCAAGAGGCTGGTTCCAAGACTCGAATCCGTGACCTCGTCCTCAAGGTCACACGGCAACACATCAACCGGTGCGCCAAGGCTCCCCTTCCCCGGAGCCTTTCTTTTTTCTAATATGGTTCATAAAAATCTCCAGATATAACCACGATGGCCCTTCCTTTCAACAACATACATCTGGAAAACCGCTACCTTGGGTTGGTCATTTTTTTCCTTTTGTTGCACCACACTGTAGAAAAATGGAATACAAAGCTCAAATTTTTATTATCTCGAATATATCAACCTTCAATACTAGCATTTTGTACACATATTTCTAGAATGGAAGAGTGAAACCTCAACTCCAAACTGAGATGTGGGACAAATCTATACAAGGGAAAAGAGGATCTTAACATGGACCTTTACATGGGCTTATTAATAGAACTTCACTTCTCCACAAGCTGGAGCATATAGGTTGTAGGCGTCAAGCTAGGAAACAAACTGCCGGTATAGTAGGCATGATATAAGACCTTGGTGAGCACATCAGAAATTTGCTCGACAATGTATACATGTAGCAAATAAAGTTTGCAAAGTTGAACTTTTCCCCGGATGAAATGACAATCGACTTTGATATGTTTTATATGTTCATGAAAAAAGGGATTTTTGGTGAGATGGATGCCAGCTTGATTATCGCAAAAGAGAACGATCGAAGAGGGGGGATTTACACCAAGATCATCGAAGTGACTAGGTGTCCTCCAAGATATGTGTAGTACTCACTCATAGACCAACGATCATCGAAGTAGCAGGTAGAGTGCGCATCAGAATAGACAACTAATGATAAAGAAGGTGAGGGCTTATCACAAGTCCTTGTCCCGGAGTATTTTTCAAATACCGAAGAATTCGCTCAACGACCATCTGAGGAACATGTATGAAGCAGCTGACCACCCTAACTGCAAATAATATATAGGGTTGTGTGACAGACAGATAGATAATCATGTCAACAAGGCGACAATAGTACTCTGAATAATATAGAAGCATATCAGAGTCAGAGGCGTGAGCACTGTGCTTGTGTTTGGCATACATTGGTATGTCAACGAGAATGCATCATGAGCAGCCGACATTGTGAAAAAGATCGAGACAGTACTTACGTTAATAGAAGACGATTCCATAGGGTCGACGAGCTACCTAAATACCCAATAAATGTCAGAGGTAGTTTAAATCTTTAGTTGATCATTAATATGTCGATCAGATCGTCACCCGTAATGAGAATATCATCAACATATATAAGAAGTATCATTGTGCCTAGTGGGCGGAGATGAGTAAATAAGAAATTTGTCGAGCTCTAAATGGAGTCAAAATCTCGAACGAACAGACCAAACTTGTCAGACCAAGATTGAGGGGACTTTTTGAGGCTATAGAGAAATTTCTTGAGATAGCAACAATAGACTCCCCCGTAGTTTCATAACCAGAAGGTTACTGCAGGTAAACAATCTCTGCAAGATTGTCGTTATAGAATGCATTCTTGATATCAAGTTGATACAACTGCCAATGACAATGGACAGCTAAGGAGATCAGGTCTCACACGATATTCAACTCAGCGACTAGAGAGAACATCTCTTCATCGTCAGGTTGTATTATGGAGTGAAACCGCGAGCCATAATACAAGCTTTGAGGCGTTCAATAGTCCCATCAGGATGATGTTTCATAGTAAATAATCATTTACATCCCACACGGGATTGTCCGGGAAGAAGGGGGACAAGGTCCATGTCTGACTGGCCCAGAGGACAGTCATTTCCTCATCAACCCCGGACCGCCACCTCAGATCTGAAGAGATTCATGCAAAGAAGAGGGGGTGAAAATAGAAGATAAGTGGCAAACATGTGAAGTTCGGGAGAAAAGCGATGAAAGGAGACATAAGGAGAGAGAGGGTGGGCGGTAGAAGGGATTGCATCCTCGGGCGAAGCCGTAGTTGGATCAACTGGCCGTGGAGCATCGTCAGTAAGAGGAAACTGTCTCAGGGTATCGAACCGAGGACGACGACAAGCATATACACAGAGAGGAGGTGCCGGTATGGGGAGCACGGGGGTAGAGGTATGAGGAAGACAGGAGGTCGTGTTGGAAGCGAGAGAGGTGTGGTGTCATTGATATGAACGTTAGGATGGGAGATACTATGTGGGAAGTTATCACGAGGAGTCAAGTAGAAGGGTTGGTCCTCAAGAAATGTTACATCAATGGAGGTAACGGTTTTTAGATCAGCAAGAGAGTAACACACATAGCCCTTCTGTGTGCGAGAGTGGTGTTTCTTTCTTTAATCAATATTAAATTTGAAAAAGTATTTGACTTTACCTTTATTAAATATCATGACAAGTTATTTGCCATATGACTGAACAAACATAGCAAGGCCAAGATAATGGACAAAGCAAACGCTTCTGAAGACACGAGTCAAAAGCACGAGGGGTGTTGAAGGAAAGTGGAAGGAGAATGACGTCACAAAGTTATGAATGAACGAGGGCATGCGATTAATTAAATAGTATGCGGTGGAGACTGTAAAGTGACTACAAATCTTAGGGGCCTACATTTAAAACATAAGTGAGCGGGCAACCTTGAGGTGGTGACGGTTCTCCCGCTCGGCTGTACCATTTTTTGTGGGGTATAGGTGTGTGATGTTTGGTGAATAATACCCAACGTGTTGCAGGTTTCCTGGAATTTGTGACTCATGTATTCGCGCGCATTATCAGTGCAAATTATTTTAATTGAGCAAGAGAGTAGGTATGAATCTCAACGACGGAGCGAAAGACACGTAGTAATTCAGAGCGATCACGCAGCAAATACAACCATGTGGCGTGAAAATGAACATCAATAAAGGTAAGAAAATAACTATAACCAAATAAATTAGCAGTTTTATACAGGTCTCAAATGTCTGAATAAACTAAATCAAATAGAGTAGAGCGCCTAGTACAATGAAGGGAGAAGGTAGAGCGATGTTCTTTCCCGTAGACATACGAGTCAAATGTAAATTCTAAAAATGAAAAATTAAGAAGAGCTTTTTGCGGGATATGAAAAGGAGCATGGTCGAGACATCGGTGCCAGTCAGCATAGGTGATAGAGGAAAGAATCGTGATGGGAAGGTCCAGAGTGTAGAGCCTATTTGACAGTCATCCTCTACTAATGATATTTTGTGTTCGTCCAAAGGAAAAGAAAAATGTGATGGAGCAGTAATGAACATGAGTTAGATAATTAACAAAGAGAAGGTTAAATTGAGAGCCAGGAACATAAAGAGCATGGCGGAAAGAGATAGACGAAGAGGCACATATCCAAAACCGCAGACCGGGGTAGTTTCTTTATTGGTAACAATGATAAACTTAGGGCAATCATAGTCCGTGAACCAAGAAGGTTTATAAGGAGTAATATGATTTGTGGTCCCGAAGTTCTCTAATCAAAATGGACTACAGGAAAAACAGGATGTCTTCGTTGGAGACAGAGGCGACAGAGCTACAAGTCCAAGTAAGCAGCCCTTGTAAATGCTAGAGTCCCTCACGTAAGGTGTCAATGTCGGAGCGAGATGTGATAGGAACATCCACCGCTGGAGAAGAATGGTGATGAAGGTTGGAAGGCTGTAGCGGGAACTCATGTTTCCTATAATATGTGGTCTCAGTATAATTTGTACGGTCACAATAGGTACATAGGTGAATGTTTTGCCCCTTGGAGAGATTTAGACCATTGCGCCCACCGCCCCAAGACCTATGGTTTCATCCACAGGTCCCAGTAGGTGGAGGGAGAGCTTCAATATATTATTTGAGTCGGGTTGGGAGGGAGTCACTAAGACAATGATGTGCGGAGTCATCTTCAAAATCATGGAGTACGCGTCTGAGAGAGATGGAATAGTGGAAGAAGATAAAATGTTGGTGCGAAAATTGTATAGATGAAGTGGTAGTCGTGTCATCATCAGTGTTATGTCGACACCTCCTTTAAGCTCGTTGGATGGAAAATTTTAAAGATGGAGGTTGGTGTTGAATTCAAGCCTCAATGAGAGTCTTGTATTGGGCGACAAACAGGGTCAGGTTACCGTCCGGACCTATTTTGGCGGTCTGAAGACCACTAAAGAAATCGAATAAGTGTTGAAAATTATCTTGTCCAGAGTAGAAGGACTTCAGGTCATCCCGCATGGCCTTGGCATAGCCATCTGATAGGGCTCTCTCCATTGAGTTTAAAATATAGGACCAGACGCGGTCATCATCCCCGAGTCATTGTTCGGTAGGCTCAACAGGTGTGTCACGAGTTAGACGATGAAGAAGACCTTCGGTCTGGAGGACTCGGCGCCCCGAGACGGTGAAGTAGAAGGATGAGCGTCTACGATCCTGGAATGATGGTGGGAGATAGTGGAATGATGGTGGGAGATAGCGGGACACTGGATCAACGAGTTATGAAGCTTGGAAGCGTGGATTCTGACGGAGGGAGCTTGCACGAGTCCTGTATATAGCGATAGACTCCAGCAGGGTCGGCAAGTACGGAAATAGGAGGTAGCGAGCACAGCGGGAGGCAGGAAGCAGTGGCATGCGAAAGCGAGAAGCAGTGGAAAGCGGGAAGCAGTGGCGAACTCTGGGAGGGTGTAAGAGCGAGAGTGAAAGCGGGGAAGAAGCGGAGAGATCCGGCGGAAGCTCTAAATCCATCGAGTTCTGAAAGAAGGGAGTTGTGAGGTCCTACAAGATGGAACAGGAATAAAGACCAACGGGCTCAGGATGCGGGAATTTGGCAAGCTCAATCGACATGCAAGTGTTACAAATATTGCAAGCGTTGGAGGCCGGCGAGTGCTGGGATCGGGAAGGCTGTAAATACGACAATTGTTGGGTCAGCAAGTTTCTGCAAAGGCAACCTCAAGTTGTGAGGTTCGGCGAGTACAAGAAGAGGGATTTGTGAGTACACCCACAGTTGGTTAGCCTATAAAAGCTAGGAGGGGCTGGATATTGGCAAGAGGCTAAGCACAAAAGGCAGGTTAGCACATGAGGCAGAGGTTGCGAGTACCTGAGGCAGAGGCTGCGAGTACTTGAAAAAAAAATGTTGAAAGAAAAAATCTCAATCGGTGAGAGCACGAGTTCAATCGTCGAGAGTGCTGCGAGAAGAATCAAGTCGCTTTGATACCATGTAGAAAAATGAAATATGAAACTTAACGTTTTTATTACCTCATATATATCAGCATTCAATACAAGCATTTTGTACACATATTTGTAGGATGGAGGAATGAAACCAAAACTATAACCGAGATGTGGGACTAATTTATATAGGAGAAAAGAGAGCCTTAGCATGGGCCTTTACATGGGTTAATTAATAGAACTTTTAAACACACAAAAGCCTTTTCAGTAAGTTCTTCATGAACTAGTAAAGGAAAAAACCATAAATGTTACCATTGAATAAATATAAGCAGCATCTTGGACAAAAAATAATGTTCCTGCCATAATCAATATATCCTAAATATTCAAGAGACCATTTGACCATTTTCTCAAGAACTTTTATCCCGTTAAAATATTTTCTCCTGAAAATCCTCCATAACATCTTTACAATAGATAAAACACATCTTAAGGCCTGGCGAAGTATAATTGCAAATAGAAAACTGATACTTCTGATGAGAATATTAAATTTCTACACCAAATCACAAATTTGATAACAATAGTCGATGATGAAGAGACTTATGCAAGTATTAAAACTTAAGAGTAATAAATGAATTAAAAATATTTTTGATCTGAATCTGGGTCAGGATACTGGTCATTGAAAGTTCTGTTCTGCTCTGGGTCAAGAACCTCAAGTAGTGCTGATGCTGGATCTCCGCGGATATCAGAACCAGTCTTATCAATTTCATCGAGTAACATGACAGGGTTGCTGACACCAACTCTCTGCATTTAAAATTCAAAAAATCTTGGAATACAAATGACAAAACAAAGATTAACTGTATTCAGAAATAAGCACTAAAAAGAATTGACTGAAAATTAATAATTAAATACCTATGAAGCACGGATACTTCCCCAAAGGCAGCATACTCGTACCGGATACGTATCTGGTACCGGTACGTACCCGATGTTGAATTTTCTCAAAGTGGTCAGCAAAATAGCCTAAAGCCAAATTAATATTCTCAGCACTACCAAAATCACACCTTGATCAAGCGGAAGCCCAAAAAGCAAGCTTAACACCAAAAGCAAATGAAAGAACAAGCAGATCTTATATTTATAAACTTCTTTACAAGGCGAGGTATACGTGGCGAGACATGATTTCGCCAGTACACAAGGAAACAGAAAGAACAAAAAACAAGCCGAGTGCACAGCACTGGAGACCGCCGAGACCGCCCAGTCCGCCGTAGTCGCCGAAGCCGCCCGAACTGCTGTTGCTACAAGCCGAATAAAACACGGAGTCGGCCGAGACCGCGAGGTCGCGCGGACAAACCGTTATTCGCTGACTGCTGCTGAACTGGAGAACAGACCGCCTACCCGCCTGAGTCCGACGGACAGGTTATTGGACATGGAAAAGCTGAAGAAGAGAACTGACAAGCCGCAGAAGCGACCTGCTGAGACCGCAGAGACCGCAAACTTCACTGATCCTGACCGAAGTCAAAGCCAAACTTCTGGCTCCTCAATGCTAGTCGCGCGACCTGCACACAGCAAACAGTTATCTCTACTCAACCCGCGCGGACAGAAAAAACCAGACTGCAGCAATTGACCAAGTCTCACTTACTGTTCACTCAGTTACTGTAGATGTGTCGGGGGGTCTATTTATAGGCGAAGTGAGGAGTGTGGTCACCACCCTAGTGAAAAGAGTCACCGCCCCAGCCCGCGCGCTAACACAACCCAGTCCGCCAAATCCGCAAGGACTTGGCCAGACTCCAAACCTCCAGGCGCCAAGTCAAAGGCAGTCCGTCATTATGCTGACACATTGTCAGCCCGCACAACATAGGTACATCGCCAGTCCGCCCAATGCAAGCATCCGCCAGGCCGCCATTCAGCACAGCATGCGGACACACCCGCAACTCATGTTGCATCAGTCCGCAATGCACCACAACATGCGGACACCACCACCACATGATGCATCAGTCTGCATGCTATACACAGACAAAGAGGCAGTCCGCACAGCTCGACAACAACGTCACCGCCCGCCACGAGACCACGACCAACAGGCAGTCCGCCTGGTCAACAGCGGACTCTGCGGATTCTGCGGACACCATGAACTTGTCACAGAGTGTGACCAAGTCCAAGCTCATCAAGCAACTGGCGTGAGCACAGCGGACACAGAAGACCCAGACCGCCAATCAGCAGGACAGTCTGCCACAAGGATGAAACATCCATTGCACCGTGGAGAGCTCGGCAAGAACCAAGCCCATCTCCAATGCCAGTCCGCAAAAGCGGACTCTGCGGACGCAAAGCAAGTCCGCTACAACACCGCAGATACAACATCCATCAGCCTGGTTACCATATAAGAGCAACCAACACTGCAAGGCCGCAGACCAAGCTGAGGACCGCCAACAGTCCGCGAACCGCAGTCCGCTCAGGCCGCTACGCTAGAAGCCCGACTTCCTTGGCCATAGCCAACCAGACCGCACACCAGACCGCCTAGGTTGCACACCAGGCCGCACAGGCCGCTCCTCAAGAACAGCCAAGCCACCAAGACCAAGGTCACCCAGGCCGCAACCATTAGTCCGCCCAGGCCGCGGACCTCAGACCGCTCAGGCCGCCCAGACCGCCCGGCCTGCCTCACCCACTTTCACTTCACAAATTTCAACACACTCCCCCTTGAAGTGAGAAGTGATGATTAAGCCTAGCAAGCTTCGTAACCGCTGAAATGGTCCCTTCGACAGCGGCTTAGTGAAGATGTCAGCAAGATAATCTTCACTCCGAACATGCCCGACCAGAAGAGATCCCTCCAACACCTTCTCCCTTATGAAGTGGTACTCGATCTCAATATGTTTGGTCCTTGCGTGACACACTGGATTGTTTATCAGTTTGAGAGCACTCTCATTGTCACCCCGGAGTAAAGTAGGACCTTATACTTCCTCATGAATATACTCTACAAGCCTCCTCAACCAAATGGCTTTCCGAGCAGCCAAGGCCGAAGCCTTATACTCTGCTTCTGTAGTTGAGACGGACACCGAGTCTTGCTTCTTACTACACCACGAGATGCAACCTGATCCACAAGTTAACACATAACCAGAAGTTGATCTCCGATCATCCGAGTCACCACCGTAATCAGCATCTGTGTACCAAAGCAAAGCAAAGTCTGTGTCCCTTCTATAGAGAAGTCTCATATCAGAAGTTGTCTTGACATACTTCAAAATGTTCTTTGTCGCTATCAGATGAGACTTCCTTGGTTCAGCCATAAACCGACTTACTCGGCCAACAACGTAAACAATGTCTGCCCTTGTAATCGTCAGGTAGATCAAACTCCCAACTAGAACTCTGAACACCAAGGGATCAGGAAGAATCCTTCTCTCATCTCGTCGAAGCTTCAGCTCATGATCTAGTGAAGTAAGCAACTCTTTCCTTCACCCATGCCGAATCGATTCACAATGCGATCCGCATACCCCTTTTGGCAAATGAGTATCCCGCTCTCCTTCTCTTCACTTCAAGACCAAGAAAGTGATGAATCTCTCCCAAGTCTTTCATCTCGAAGCGTATAGCAAGCTCAGCCCTGATCCTAGCTACTTCCTCCTACGAATTTCTTGTGATGATCATGCCATCAACATACAGTATGACCAAGACTTGAAGCTCCCCCTTCTTCTTGATGAACAAGCTAGAATCCGAGCTGGAAGAAAGATATCCGCAGAATTGAAAATACTTTGTTATCTTCCCATACCAAGCTCTTGGAGCTTGCTTCAACCCATAGAGAGCCTTCCTGAGCTTGCAGACATAGTCCGATGAACTTCAGAACACAAAACCAAGTGGTTGATCCATGAAGATGTCCTTATCAATTTCTCCGTAAGAAAAGCTTCTTCATATCAAGCTGCCACATCCTCCATCCCTTGCAAGCAGCCAAGGCGATCACCACCCGAATCCGAAGTCATTTTTGCAACTGGACTAAATGTCTCCTCATAGTCTTCTTCATACTGTTGTGAGAATCCTCGAGCAACCAGGCGAGCTTTGTATCTATCAATGCTCACATCAGCCTTCTTCTTTCAACTTATACACTCACTTGCAAGTCACTGGAATAATGTCATCAACCTTGGGCACAAGGTCACTCAGATTTCATTCTTCTTGAGAGCAGCAATCTCTTCCTTCATGACATCATCTCACTCCTTGACTCCAGTGGTCTCATTGAAGTTTGCAGGCTCTCGCTCATCCAGAGGACCTGCAAAGAAGCAGGAGACAAAACTCATTGCATTCTCATCATAGTACCGAGCAGGAGGCTTGATAGTCCTCTTCGACCTTCGCAAGGTATGCTCCTTGCTCACTACCTCCGTTGCTCCTTCAGGCTCAACTCCAAAGTAACACAAGCTTTGCCCGCTTCAGCAGTCCACATACCCCAGCACAGCGCATTCACATTCTGCTGTGACACATACAGCCTCTTCCAGCATCAAAGTCACTTACTCTTCACAACTTCACTCATGAAATGACC